>CM046876.1:231830694-232358194 GCA_025667525.1 Glebionis coronaria | reverse complement strand
TCTTCATATTTATTTTGATTCTTGTTGTTTCTATTTGTAGATCATGGGTAAAATGGTTTTTTTTAGATCTGTGATGTTTTTCATTGTTGTATAATGATGTAATTAAAGATAGATGATCATAGTGTTAGAAGATGATGGAGACAGCAAATTCATAGATGGGTAAAGGTTTCAATGATGAAGAGAGGTTAGAGAGATCTATATTTATTTTTTAAGATCCAAGTAAATGAAGATAAGTTTATTGACAAAATACATGCGAAATTCCACCGGTGCCCTTTTGTTTTTTATGTAAAGTAATGTAAGTTGCAGATTTTTCAAAAATGCCATTGTGCAATAATATATCGTACACCATGTATTATTAATAGTAAAATATACGGTTTTGACAGTTCTGACACTAATTTTGGTTCTGAAAAGAAAGTTACACTATATATATATATATATATATATGATTTGATACCACACCTCTAATCCCAGTCATATGTGACATGGCAGCTATTAGCAAATAGTATTTCAGAAATCCCAAAAATATCTCCATTTTCCACGTTTTTTACGATTTAAAATCGTAGTTTTTTTAAAATCGCGTTTTGAAAACATAGTTTTGATAATTGCTTTTTAAAACGCAGTTGTGATATGGATATTTGCAAATTTGTTAAAAAAATTTCAAATGCAAGATTTGAACTCGTGACCTATTGTTAATGAGTGACCAGGTTTACCACTAAGCCAAACAACTTTTGGTGATCTTCTATTCAAAAACAAATTAATAAACTATAAAAAAACTAATTTATTCATATACATCAGAATATACTTTAAAATTACACATTACGGGGTCTTTTTTTTTCTTTCTAAACCCCAAATATCATCATCCTAACCCCAAAATCAACAAAAACATACGTTTCTTTTTTTCAAACCCATAATATTCGATTCAATTGCCAGCTATTGTTTTAAAGTACTTATCAATTCCAAATTCTAGAAACCACACATCCTACTATCATAACTCAATCGATACTCAGGTTAGTTTCAATTCTGAGTCTTTGTTTCAATTGGGTCGATTTGGGTTTTAATTTATCTTTGCTTTAACTCTATTTGATTATGCTTTATATGATCAACCAATGCTTTTTGGAGATTTGTTTACATTTTAATATTGAACTGTATATGAACTTATGAGAGTTTCCTATATATGTTAGACAATATGTATAATTTTATAAACTAGGGTCGAAACCAGCTTATATAGTAATTTAGTTTTTCTGGTGATTAAGGAGTTTATCAGTTGATCATTATGATGATGCAGTCATTCAAGGAGTCATTGGTTGCTGCTGGAGTTTATATATATATATATATATATATATATATATATATATATATATATATATATATATATATATATATATATATATATATATATATATATATATATATATATATATATATATATATATATATATATATATATATATATATATATATGTATATATATATATATATATATATATAATTTAGTTTTTATTAAGGAGTTTATCAATTGATCATTATGATGATGCAGTCATTCAAGGAGTCATTGGTTGCTGCTGGAGTTTATATATATATATATATATATATATATATATATATATATATATATATATATATATATATATATATATATATATATATATATATATATATATATATATATATATATATATATATAATATGGGGCTAAGTTTGACTAGGAAAAAATCCAATAAAAAATTGCCTTAAAAATCGTCGACTAATAAAAAAAACCATGATATCACTGTTCGTGTTTTCTATAGCAAGCTAATTACCATTCCTTCCAAAACCATAATATCATTGATCATCTGCAAAACTTAGTATGGATCATGATTTTATATATGTTTCCGTATGGATCATGTTTATTGATTAGGGTTTTATTAATCGAATGTTATTTTAGCTATAATAACAATGAAGATTAGCTATAATAAACATGTTTTTTGTCTCTATTTTAATTTTGCAGGTTATATATTTCATTTGTATGATTTATACTTTATATTAAAATCTTTATCTCTCTTAAATTTTAGATCATGATTAATCATCAGAGTAGCATGAATCGGTATGTAACTGATTACAATTTGTTTGTTAATTATTTCATTAAATGTGTTTCATCCCGCAGGCTATGAATCTATAGTCTTATGGCTGATCTTTTATTCTTTAATGAAACTTTTAATTGTTGTTTGAGTCTTATTCTACAGTGGATTTGGGTGAAAGTTTCTTTAACTTTTGTTATTCGTTCTGTATGCACATTTGAGCAGCTCCCAGCCCTACTTGCCAAGACCAGAGTCTCTCTCCAAGTGTAACCATGAAAGTTCCACGTAGTCGACTTTATATGATCGTAAAGTCTCCTTAGTCTATCACCTGTTTTCCATATTGTGGCCCATGTTTATTTTGTGTTTTTATAATTGGGCAGGTACTTATATCGAGGTTTGGCCACAGGTGATCGCCCCACATGTGATTAATGCCTATGGATTCATGAAAAGTTAACACAGAAAGCTGGATTTGGATGCATTCTTCGTGCACTAATGTGATACTATAAAATTGTAAATACCGTTTAGCTCAACAAAATTGAAAAAATAGTACTTTGCTTAGACTGATAGATTTATTTATGTCATTATTTTTCTACAGGTTAGTGTTGAAGAAGAAAGTGATGAAAGCGAAAGGAAACAAAAGAAACCAAAACCAGATGATGAGGTATGTAACAAATGATGTGCAACTTGAAGGGTAGTTTGTTGAAGTAATTGTATGTTTACCGCTTGAAGAGCCTCAAGTATTGATCTTATTAAATAAATAACTAAAAGGTGCATTAGTGTTATTGCGAACACGGTTGATGAACCGGGAATGCTATAAAAGTTCAAGCTTTTCAGGCTAGAGGTACTTGACAGAAACTTCTTTGTAATTTCACATGCAACTTTTGCATATTAATGATCCTGAAAATCGCTTCCCAAACAAAGAATTCAGATTTTTAAGTTTGAGTCAATATCTTTTAATGCTATCTTTTTTAAAAGTTCTACTTTGTATTAATTGTGAATTTTTAGAAATTTGATTGTCTAGCTTATTTGAATTTGTTTTAATTAAGTTTTAGTGGTCTGATTAAGTTTTAGATTTTGGCGTGCTGATTTTTACACTCCCGTGGTTAGTATATAAAGTTCATGTTAAAATCTTTCATTGGTATTATCTTTGCAAACAGAGAGAAATAAAAAACACTACTGTCCATAAACAAAGAAAGAACTATAGTCTTGGAGTACGAGCATTAGTGAATGCGATGTTTGAATTTGAGGTTCGAAACTCAACATATAAAATCCGATCAACGTAAGTCTATTATGAAGTAAAAAAGCACTCTTATATTCATAAGGGGTTGCTTTATGCATATTTTTGGTGCATATAAAGCACTTCCAAATAAGCATTCTGATATGCTCCCGTTTGTACTTATTGTTTGAGAA
The DNA here is from genome assembly GCA_025667525.1 of Glebionis coronaria. Lineage (NCBI taxonomy): Eukaryota > Viridiplantae > Streptophyta > Magnoliopsida > Asterales > Asteraceae > Glebionis > Glebionis coronaria. Next base: position 232,354,727 of record CM046876.1, on the reverse strand, counting down.
TGAATCAAATTAGAGTCTGTAGCACAACCTTATTGTTTGAGAACCTATTATACCAGTCTTCTTACCTATTATATCAAATATCTTTCGTACTTATGAATCTGATTTTACAAACGAGCACAGGGAGTTTAAAGGGTCATATATCAGATGCACTTTCCTATTTTTTAATTTTCATTACTGGTGTGACAATCTGTCAATTTATGGTCGATATTTTATTCTCAAGTATTATTTAGAAATCATTATTTTCTTATTAATTTATGAACTCACTGACTTTTGGGAAGAAATAAGGGTTTACGTCTTAAAGTAGCATCGACTACGTCTAAATCGAAGAACTCTACGTTAAGTGCTTACGTTTACATACACCGTTTTTGGTGACAGTCTGACATTTCAGGAAATAAATTTATTCTCGAATATTATTTTTGAATTTAAATTTGTGTTGGTTTATAAACTCACAAATTTACGAGAAGAGATTAGGACTTACGTGCATAATTTAACGTCCTTTACGACTGAACCGGAAAGCCTAGGTTTACGTATTTACGCTTTTGAACTCCGTTTTTGATGAGACAATTTTTATTAGATTCGTTTTGTGCCATTGATTCTTAATTTATAAAAACGTTCGTAAAACGACCCGAGGGCACGTAAATCGAAGAAACTAGAATCGAGGAGTACCCCTAAATTATTGGGGATGAGACAAGTTTACACTTGCCCACCCCCAATACATGTGGCGTCCAAGCTTAGCCAACACACTTTGATGTGTCAATTTAAGGTGATAACTAAGGACACTTGTCCTTTGTTACACCCAAAAACCACCAACACCTCAAAACTACTAGCAACATAAACTATTTACTCATTTCTCTCATGCAAGCAACCACAAATCTCTCTCAACTCTCTCTTTTTCCCGTCCTATCTCCACCATAAACCACCCATTTGATCAAAATTTAACCATGAATCTTGTGTTAAATTTGCACAAGATGAAATCCTTTTGAAGTCTTGTTGATTGGAGTTGATCTTAACATCTACTAAGGAGTTTAAATGGAGTTCAAGGGCTGATTTCATGGAGGTGTTCATTCATTTGAAGGACCCAAGAAGTTGTCTTAAAAGGTTGAAGATTTGGTGGCAAGATCAAGCCTTATTCATCCAATATCTCATCCTTTCCATCATATAGATTGGTATAGAGATCAATTTCTTTCTATCACCCTATTGTTTTGAATATGTAATTATGTATTTTATTTCTAAATGTATATGTATATGATGATAAATGACGATCAAAGTATTATGTGGGGATCTTGTGTTGATAAATTTGGTTAAAAAGATTAAAATCTACATGTAAAGATGTTAAAATCATGACTAAAATTATAGGCTGTATAAAACAGTAAATAACCATATGATGACTTGTTAAAATGACTTGGATTATTGAATATACAGTAAGGTATATTATTTTTACATATGTGAGAGTTTTCCACTCAATGGAATCTATAAAATGAGCAAGATATGATCAAAACATTATTAAGGTTCAAATCTGTATTGTCTGTTTTGGACAAATTATTAGAGACACTTAGAGGATGAATGAGCAGTAGCTAAAAGGGAGTTATTGTAGCACATATTTTTTAGTTTATGCTGCCCAAAATTTAGCTTCTATCTCCTTGTAGAACTCAAGATATGGTAAAAATGGTGAAAGTGAGTTTCATAATCAAATTTGGAAAATAAAAGTATATATTATAAAATAAGCACTCAAGTAATACTATTATAAAATACATACCTAAAACCCAATAACTTATATTATACCTATAAATAAGTTATATACTTTGATAAGTAAATGTGACATTTTATAAAATTACAAATTGATATGTTTTCTAAGTTATAAAACTATATATATAAGTTTTACGTCTTTTCGGCTAAAACCGAAAGATTAACGTTTTCGTCAAATAAAACTTAGACGGTCGGACCCGTCTAATGTAAAATTTTTATAAATCATCTACTGATATGTAAGTACATTTGACAAGTAAAAACCGATAAACCCGAGCTTTATAACTTATGGACATTAACGGGCCAAAGTAGCCTTATTGGACCACTAACCCAACTAGCTTGGTTAAACACTAATGGACTTACTCATGGGCTAAACCCACTTGGGCCCAACATATGAGTATAGTCCTGGTATTAAAAGTAAAAATGGACTAATATAATGTATTGGGATTTTTATAGGCTTAATGGGCCACAATATATAAATAAGTCGAAATTAGTATAACTAGTCAAAAATTTGACTAACATATAACACTATAATGTGTATGAAGCGATAAAATCCCACTTGATCATCATCATACTTATAGTGTCATTATATATATGATAACTAGGTTTTTACCTAATTAAAAAAGATTCTTTGTCGTGTGTCTAATCGAATTGATCTGGTTTAACTATGCGACTCAGTCGTTCTTGGTGAAACAAATAGTTGTGTCGTTGTAGTAATTAAAAAGTGCAAAACTTAAAATTAAATGGGCACTTAAAGTAAATCTAAGTCTAATTTAGTGTAAATGGCGAGTATTTAAAAGCGCGACTAAAATTAAAAGGCACTAAAAGTAACTAACGCAAACTTAAATCTATATAAAGCAAACTTAAAACGCAACTAAAACTTAAAACTAAGGCAAGGATAAAATAAATCTAAGGCAAGAAATCTTAAAGTGCGACTAAGTAAAAAGGCGGGAAAAATAAAGCTTGAAAATTAAAAACAGAAAATTAAAAACTGAAATTAAAAGAACCTGAAAAATAGCTCATCCGGAATAAACCTTCGTTCGGAATAAACATTCATCCGGAATGTCACCTTCGTTCGGAATGTTCTTCTTCACTCGGAATATTCACCAAATACCTTGATCCGGAATAAATCCTTTATCCGGAATATGTCACTTATCCGGAATAAATTCTTGATTCGGAATGTTGGTCTTGATTCGGAATGTTGCTGTTGATCCGGAATAATTCTTGATCCGGAATATTATTTCGAATAAAACCCTTGATCCGGAATGTCTTAATATTCCGAATAAACTCCTAGATCCGGAATAATAAATTATTCTGGATGAACTTGCTTGATCCGGAATATTATTTGATTCGGAATGTTAGGTTGATCCGGAATATTCCCTTGATCCGGAATATTCTGTTGATCCGGAATGTGAGCTTGATCCGGAATAAATGGTTTATCCGGAATGTTTTAATATTCCGAATGAGATGCTTGATGCGGAATAATAAATTATTCCGAATGAGCACAACTGATCCGGAATATCTAATATTCCGGATGAACGACTTTGATCCGGAATAAAATTGCACAATCCTTCACTCGGAATAACAGGCTTGATGCGGAATACCTGGAAGATCAGTAACAACAAAGCGAAGAACAAGGAAATAACAGTATACACGAATCTAATCAAACTTAATCAAAATCAACCAAAAGATTAAATCAAACTAATCACAAAACATCTACTAATGATAATCAAACAATCAAAAACAACAAAACTAACAATAATTATAAAAATAATCAAAACCCACTTAAATAAATCAATAAAAATCAAGAACATGAACATGAACAAATCAACATAAAGATTAAAGAAAGGTAGAATGAGAGATAAACAATAAAAATAAAGATTGACAAGAATTAAAAGAGAACTTACTTGAAATTAAATGTAATTAAGGTGCAAGACAAGGTATTTAAATTTGACAAGTATTTAAAATGGACATGAATTTAAAGGAGCAAGGTAAATAAAATGGAATAAATAGTGTGTCATACTATCCAACAAAATGAAATGATTATCCTAATGATCTATATATAGGGGAGGATTAAGGAGTGCTTAGGAAGCTTCCTCCCCTCCTTCATTTTATCTGAATTACACCATTAGGTCCTTAAGCCTTTAATCTTCTTTAATATTGGACTTTAATGACTTTTGGCTCGGGATCTTCATCAAGTGATGGCGGAGGATCTTCATCATGTAAAGAATCACTCGAAAGAGTATCGGCCTCATCAAAATCATCATATGTGGGCATGTCGGGATACTCGGAAGTACAATCATCAAAATCATCCGAATCTGAGCTAGAATCATCATCATAAGCATCAAAGATCGGTGGAGAATCATATATGGGAGAAGGTTCCAAATTAGATAGAGAATCATCCGCATCATCGTGAAAAAGTGGATAATCAATGCATGACTCGAATAGAGGATTGTTGTAGATGACAAAATCATCGAGCACATTAATCATACTCTTTGATTCTCGTCCAAAGGATTTGCTTGTAAGCTTCCCCATTTTAAAAACTTGGGCATCATCCTCGACTCTTAATATTAACTCGCCTTCGGAAACATCAACTAGAGCTCGTCTGGTTCTCAAGAATGGCCGACCAAGTATTATAGGAATACGAGGGTCCATTTCATAATCAACAACGACAAAGTCGACCGGGAAAGTAAATGTGCCAACTTTGATGAACACATCTTCGGCAATACCAACGGGGTAAGCGAGAGTGCGATTTGCTAGCTCGAGAGTCATCCTTGTTGGAGTGAGGTCGGGTAATGATAGTGTTTTCCAAACACTCAAAGGCATAAGATTAATACTGGCCCCGAGATCAGCTAGGGCAGTAAATTCTTCGATTTTGTTAAAGATGTAAGGCAACACAAAACGACCGGGATCTCCAAGTTTTTCCGGAAGTTCTATAAGAATAACTGCAGAGAAGTTTTCATTTAAGCGTGTGTTGGCGAGCTCAATCAACTTCTCCTTCTTGTTAAGCAATTCCTTGAATGCTTTCACAAATTTCGGCATGTGGACAAGTGCTTCGACAAGGCTAATGTTGAAATTTAGTTGAGAGATCATCTTCAAAAAATTTGACATTTGACACTCATCCTTGGTGAGCATTGTGGTCTTGCCTAGCCGTGAAGGATAAGGGATATTGGGTTTGGGTGGTGAAGGTGCAGGTGTAGTAGGTAAAGTTTGAGATGTTGAAGGGTCCTTCCTAGATACATCGTCATGACGAGGCAGAGACGGTAATGGTGCACTAATACTAGGTGTAGGAGGAGTAGGGATAAATGGTGGTGGAGGAGGTGTAGATGATGGGGGCGGGATAGGTGGTCCTACTATGGTAACTCCACTACGGGTAGTAATAACACTCACATTTGCTCGCGGATTGGTGACGGTGTTAGAAGGTAGAGAACTTGAAGAAGAGGGTTGAGCGGCGGGCAAGAAACTAGCAAGCATATTCTTTATATCATTCGTTTGAGTGCTGAAGGAGGATTGGATATTATCTCGAAGCTCGAATCTAATGTCATTTCCTTGCTTGGTGATATCTCCTTTCAAATTGATAATTTGGCTCTACAGATTCTTGTTTGCTCACCTTGGGTTCTCATCAAAGCTTCAACATCGGGATTAATGGGTGGGGCTTGTTGAGCGGGTGGGTGATAAGGATTAGAAGCTCTTGGTGGGATTTGGTTGCTTTTATTGTAGTTGTTGGCGAGGTTTTGGTTTTGAGGAGAAAAACTGGGTGAAAGGTAGTTGTTTGATCGGTAACTCAGCAAGTTTCTATCCCCTTGAGGTCGAGCTTGGTAATTTTCCGGTGAATAATTACCATAAGCTGCATACACGTTTTCCAGATTTCCTTGTGTAGAAGGACAATCAGTGTATGAGTGTGGACCACCGCATGTCTCATAAGAAGGTGCAACCGCTTTAACTTGTTGTTTTTGGTTTGAAGCGAGAAGCAAGATACTTTTGTTCATTTCGGTCATCATGCGGGTGAATTCGGTCATGTCGGGGCTTGCTGAAGTGGAACAAACATTGACTCTCGGGTTGTTCCTTGAAGAAGCGGAGGAATCCCAGTTTTTGTGGTGAGTAGTCATGTTCTCAATTAGCTCTCTACACTCCTCGGGTCTCCTTTTCATAAATGTGCCACCGGCGGCTGCATTAATCGTATCACGATCACGAAAAGTCAATCCGTTGTAGAAAGTATCAATTAAGGTCACAGGGAGGATGTTGTGGTTTGGACATCGATCGATCAAGACATTATATCTTTCCCAAGCATCAAAAAGAGATTCATCGGGGTCTTGCATGAAACCGCTGATTTGATTGCGAAGGCTCGTGACCATGGATGGTGGAAAGTAGCGCGACAAAAAGCGTTGAGTCATGTCATCCCAAGTATGAATTGAATTCTTCGGGAGACGATCAAACCATTTCTTGGCGTGGTGTGATAAAGTATGTGGAAAGAGTTGAAGGCGTAGAACATCCATTGTGGCACCGGGCAACTTCATGCTTTGGGTGATTGTAATGAACTTGTCTAGGTGTTTGTTGGCATCATCATCAGGCATTATGGCGAATGTATTAGTTTGCACTTGCTGAATCATGTGGTGCTTCAACGAAAATTCCGGAGCCGTGATTTGCATCAGCGCAATCGGTCCTCCTCGTCCAAACATGGTAGGTTGACAAAGATCCTCCATTGTCCGAAGATCGGGCTGTGGATGAACATTGTTGTTATTGTTGAGGTACGGTGGATTATTGTTGTTCACACCTGCCATACTTAAATCTTCTTGAGTCTCGGGCTCTTGATAATTAGAAGATCTAGTACGCATACACCTACAAAGGCAAAAGAAAACAATACCAAACACAAAGACAATATATATACACAAGAAAAATAAAATCTTTTTGGATTTTTGAAACTTTTAATTTTTATGGATTTTTAACAATTTTTAATTTTTATGGTATTTTGAATTTTTTAAGCAAGAAAATAACGCTTACAAGTGAACGTATCCCAAAAAACAACGCGTCTCTCACAGTAAACCGTTAATCTTTACGAAAAGAGCCGGCAGCGACGCCATTTGATAACTAGGTTTTTACCTAATTAAAAAAGATTCTTTGTCGTGTGTCTAATCGAATTGATCCGGTTTAACTATGCGACTCAGTCGTTCTTGGTGAAACAAATAGTTGTGTCGTTGTAGTAATTAAAAAGTGCAAAACTTAAAAGTAAATGGGAACTTAAAGTAAATCTAAGTCTAATTTAGTGTAAATGGCCAGTATTTAAAAGCGCGACTAAAATTAAAAGGCACTAAAAGTAACTAACGTAAACTTAAATCTATCTAAAGAAAACTTAAAACGCAACTAAAACTTAAAACTAAGGCAAGGCTAAAATAAATCTAAGGCAAGAAATCTTAAAGTGCGACTAAGTAAAAAGGCGGGTAAAATAAAGCTTGAAAATTAAAAACAGAAAATTAAAAACTGAAATTAAAAGAACCTGAAAAATAGCTCATCCGGAATAAACCTTCGTTCGGAATAAACATTCATCCGGAATGTCACCTTCGTTCGGAGTGTTCTTCTTCACTCGGAATATTCACCAAATACCTTGATCCGGAATAAATCCTTTATCCGGAATATGTCACTTATCCTGAATAAATTCTTGATTCGGAATGTTGGTCTTGATTCGGAATGTTGCTGTTGATCCGGAATAATTCTTGATCCGGAATATTATTCCGAATAAAACCCTTGATCCGGAATGTCTTAATATTCCGAATAAACTCCTTGAGCCGGAATAATAAATTATTCCGGATGAACTTGCTTGATCCAGAATATTATTAGATTCGGAATGTTAGGTTGATCCGGAATATTCCCTTGATCCGGAATATTCTGTTGATCCGGAATGTGAGCTTGATCCGGAATAAATGGTTGATCCGGAATGTTTTAATATCCGAATGAGATGCTTGATGCGGAATAATAAATTATTCCGAATGAGCACAACCGATCCGGAATATCTAATATTCCGGATGAACGACTTTGATCCGGAATAAAATTGCACAATCCTTCACTCGGAATAACAGGCTTGATGCGGAATACCTGGAAGATCAGTAACAGCAAAGCGAAGAACAAGGAAATAACAATATACACGACTCTAATCAAACTTAATCTAAATCAACCAAAAGATTAAATCAAACTAATCACAAAACATCTACTAATGATAATCAAACAATCTAAAACAATAAAACTAACAATAATGATCAAAATAATCAAAACCCACTTAAATAAATCAATAAAAATCAAGAACATGAACATGAACAAATCAACATAAAGATTAAAGAAAGGTAGAATGAGAGATAAACAATAAAAATAAAGATTGACAAGAATTAAAAGAGAACTTACTTGAAATTAAATGTAATTAAGGTGCAAGACAAGGTATTTAAATTTGACAAGTATTTAAAATGGACATGAATTTAAAGGTGCAAGGTAAATAAAATGGAAGAAATAGTGTGTCAAACTATCCAACAAAATGAAATGATTATCCTAATGATCTATATATAGGGGAGGATTAAGGAGTGCTTAGGAAGCTTCCTCCCCTCCTTCATTTTATCTTAATTGCACCATTAGGTCCTTAAGCCTTTAATCTTCTTTAATCTTGGACTTTAATGACTTTTGGCTCGGGATTTCTTTGAACTCGTCTTTTAATTCTTCAATAAATTAGACTTGAGTTCTTCGCCTTTAAGTAAACTTCCGTCTTTTGACTTTTTCTTCGATAAATCTTCATAATTGGTCTTGGACTTCCGTTCTTTTTGCACTCTTGACTTCTCGACTTCGTCTTTCGTCTTTTTCTTTGATAAAAGCCCGTGAATGCCCGTGTTTTCGCCACTTTTCACCTTTTCGTCCTAAATCACAACAAAAACACAAACCACGCATAATTCCGACATAAATGACATAAAATACACGTTTTGGTCCGGTTATTATTGTAATTAAGTTGTAAAAAGGATGGGTGTTTACACACCTATCAATATATATAGCCATTGTTTTTATAAAGTCATTTGGACAAGAGTCCAAGACGAGTATTAGTTGTCTAGGTTTCCGTGATTGAAGCACGTACCGTACATCTAAATCGCTGATAATCCGCCTTTCCCAATCAACGTGAGTTCATAGCATGTTAGTTTTAATAAACCCGCGAGGGAGATAACATGTTAGTTTTAATAAAATAGTACACCAGTTGTCCCGATTGTTTGCTTATTGATATGGACCCGAATGATTATATGACCTGATGAATGATTATATGACTCGATGAATGAAATAAAATGGATTATTATAGTTAGGTTAGGTCACTAAAAGTCCCATTAGCATGAATTGTGAACTATCGGGTTTTGGTAGACGCTTATGCATATAATAGTACTATTTGGAGAAGATCACCCCAGTTCGCGCCTTGATGGTTGATCCCCGTCGTGCCACATTGATTGGTAAGCGTATTTATGTATGAGAAGATTTATATAAGCGTGATTATTGTGACGACACGCTGTTTTATATGGGCAAATGAATTTCGGGTTAGCTACCCGTTGTTTGTTATAGTAAGGTAGCAATGTCATGCGGCTTATAATAATCCAATATTGAAACTAGTGATGTGCGAATTGAATTATAATATATTGCTTGACTAGCAATACAGGGTCTTATTATTGATATTATGTTCGTGTTTTGGTTTTACATAACCAATTTCATATAACGGTTTTATTAAACTTTATACAACGTTATAAAACGTATTGTATGATGTTTTTACGACAATGGTTCGTATAATGGTTTTGAAGGAAAAAGCCTATATTATGATTTATGCCAAAGATTTGTATAAAATGTCTTTGGCATATTTTATGGCACACGACAAAGAATTGTACAAAAAATGATTTTTGGTAATGATTATATATATACCGGTGATATATTAATGGTTTTTATTAAAATCTATGAATTCACTCGGCGTTGTCGCTGACCTTTTTAACATGTTTTATCTTAGGTACTTGAAGGTAATTCTCGAAAAGACGACAAGAATTTATGGCCCGCATTCAAATAAATTTTCCATTCAAATGTTTTGTAAAATTATATGAAATACTATGACTTGGGACCTCTGTAATTTGATATTTATGAATGAAAAATGCTTTATTATTAGATGACGCGATTTTTAAGCGTTGTTTATGATTTGAGTAATGTGCTATCCCGTAACACCAACGACTCTTCCGCTGAACTAAACTATGAATATCTGGGGGTGTTACAACTGGATAATTTGATTCCCTTGCTATTTGATGTTAGTCTTATTTCATTAGGGTATTTTCTTGATTTCATTCTAAAATAAGGGAGTTATCAAGTTAGGTATCTTTTATAATTTTTATTTCATTTTAATTAAGGTATTTTTTTTACTGATACAGAAAGAGAAGAATAAATTGTAGGGCTGAAGTTCTAAATCTTTAATCTACTTTATATGGATACACACAAAAGTTACAAGACCTGCACTGACACAAATTAAAATCATCTAGAAACTGGAACTAAAAAACACCACACCCTAGATAACGGATGTAATCTAGAAACTTAGAGATCTTGGTTATAATTATGGTGTCATTCTGATACCAAAGGGACTTACTGATTCTATTCCTGAGGTAAGGACAACCTATTTGCAATATTAGCTTAATTATGTATGATAGTGATTATAAAGGTGGTAGTTTCTTCCCGCGTTTGCTTTCCTTCAGTTTTCATAGATGAGAAAAAAAGACATGATTCTTTTGATGAAGTAGGATCCACCAACTCATCTTTATTAATTGTATCTCTATGATTGTAGCAGACATGTCTATGTTTCATATATAACCGCCACTGATATCAAATTTTCTTTTGCTCTATTTTATATTTTAAGAACGAATATGGATAAAAAGGAGACAAGAAGATTCATTTTTCGGCTCCACTAGGTGCAGCAAATGTGGATCAAATGCTTAAGGATCATGATCACTGAAATTGTGTATTTTGAAGTTCGTTTCTCTCGATTCTTAACCAATTGAAAGTCCTAACAAAATCAGGTTTATGATCGTTTTTGGTTGATAGGGTTATTTGGAATCTATGTCTACTTGAGCAATCAAGTAAAAATGTGAAAAATATTAACTAGGTATCTGTAAAACAATTAGCAATTACCACGTTTTTATTCAAATAAGGACAAAAATATAAATCTATGGAATTAATGTGCTAAAAATGTAAGTTATAGAAACTAGAATGCTTGAAATGTAAAAATCAAAAACTATAAGGACAACTATGCAAAATCTAACAAACTACTAACTAATTGTAACAACTTTTAAAACTACTTAACTGAAATTGACAAGTTTTTAAAAGTTATGGACTAATACCAAGCAAACGCTAAAAACATGTAAGTTTAGTACCCAATACAAACAGTTACAAAATATAGTGACTAGAATGCAAATAAAAGGGAATTTCTATCAAAAACGGGCTATAAGCACAAAGAAGTTTGTATAAGCTCTAGAATCAACCAAATAAGCTCAAACAAGTTTTAAACTACTTAAAACTCAAAATCACTTAGGCTAGTACAAGGAATAAGCTTGAAATTCAGTAAAACTCAAATAAGCCAACTATGATAAGCCAACAATAAGCTATCTAATAAGCTAGACATGCACAAGTAGATTTTTAAGCTGAATCTTGTTAAACAACTCAAGGAGAATCTGGAATGTCTTCTTTTAAGATAAATGATCAAGTAATAAAGCTGGAAATTGAAAATAAGTTGAAACTAGCTTATTGACTAATTTTGACCAAAATTTTGAAAAAGCTGAAAACCTCCAGATCTACTCAAGACAACTTTCTAAACAAGATTATGAAAGAAAATGGGAAGGTTTATGAAGTAGAATTGTCAGAATGAGAAATCAGTTTGAACTTTCTTTAAAGAAACTTTCAGTTGCTTAACAGCTTATTAAAAAGCTTATTTCTTACTTGAATGGTTAAACTGTACAATTTCCTTGTAAGCACTCAATCTTCAGATGTTAATGGACAAGTAGGAACTGGTTTGAATCAATTTCATCAAGAATTGAACAAATGCTAAACAATTGAAACTGGCTACTTTTTGATGAACTTGTTAAGCAAAAAACTGACCCAAACTTTTTTACAACCAATTGCCTGTTTGACCTTTATATTGACTTGAAAACTACTCAACTTTGTTTAAAATGACTAAAGTAATGTAAATGAGCCAAAATTAACTAGTTAACAACTCTTAAACTACAATTAGACAGCAAATCCAAACACTAGTTTACTGAATTTTAACAACTTTTTGTGAAGAGATTATGAGCAATTGGTTGAACTGACTTAAAACTGATAACTATTCAAACTTATTAACCACAATGAAGCACAATTGAGATAACTATAAGCAAGATAATAGGCTAGACCTCAAAATGCAATAGCAAGCTAAAAACTGATGGAAATGAAAATAGAAACAAGTAATAAGCGGGCAAATGAGTATCAAACTAACTAGAAGCTATCTAAACATCAGAATTAATACAAGAACAACTAAACACACTTGATCAGATCAACAAGTAGGATTAAGCTAGAATTGAACATGCAAACTGCTGTTTAGAGGAATTAAACTCATAAACTATGAAACCTTTTAGCAAAAGGCCTCCACTGATCGAGTAGGTAGGCGTTGAGCCTCCTAGATAGTGTTAAACCACCACCTTAACACTATTAACCTCTAATCAACAGCTACATTCATCATCATCACCATTTTTACTCAAATCTGCTTCAAAATCAACAAGAACAACTACTGGTTGAACAGAAACAGGAATGAACAGCAACAAGTCTTAAACAAGAGCTTCTTATGATCAAAGGTGATCACAAGTAACTCATATCAACACAAGATCAACAGTAATGCAGGGATTGTATAAGAGACTGAAGGAAAAGGAGGGAAATTTATTATTTGAATGAGAAAGTTTGTTACAAATTCCGGTAAGGAGTTACAACTACTATAACTAACTCAAGAGTTTGTCAGACTCTTGAGGTCGTTACACTAACAACTAACTAGCTAGGATTGAGAGAGAAAATGTAAGTGTGTGAACTTTTCACACTTAAGCTACATGTTACAAATGAGAGGGTTATTCCCTATTTATAGACAAAAAGTGAGAAGTAGTTGGAGCTGATGACGTGTCCCAACCAATCAATTGCTGCCAAGTGTCCTGGATTTGTCAATTGGAACTAGCTGTTAAGAACTTGAAATTGGGCTTTTCTTCTTGGTTGATTTTCAGGGTAATTCAGCACGTGGGTTGAATTCGTCCTTAAAAAATAAGCACTTTTCATGTTTGAAGTTTTTCTTGTTATGCAGTAGAACTTCAATTCGTTCCTGGGTTTATTTGGGGAAGAAGGTGATACGTGGCAGATTTAGATTAGGTGAAATTAAATCACACGGATCATTATCCTTTTGTGGATATAATGAATATGGGTTGGCGTGTTCTGATTGGGTGAAAGTTAATTGAGTGGGATTCACTGTAGCTGGCGGCGCTTTTAATTCCTTTGGTGAGGTGGCTTGTTTGCTGGAAATCCGTGACCCAAATTCCTTGTCCTCTCATTGGTTCTTGACCATGTCACACAGATTGAAACCAATTCTAGTATAGTTTTGGCAAATTTAGTCCTTGAACTTAGGAAGAATAACCAAATGAGCTAGGAACTTTATTTTAATGGCATTTTTGGTCCTTCCATTTGCATTCTTGTATAATTTGACCCTTTGACTTGGTTGACTGAAGAGTTGACCATGTTTGCCTTTTATCTTGACTTTGGCAAATTTACATTTTGAGTCCTTTAACTTTGGAGAGTTATCAAAATAGGTCCCTTATCTTCAAAGTCTTGTCATCTTTGATCCTTCTTTGTCTTTTTCATCCAAATAAGCTTGATTTCTTCTAGTTCGCTTGAAAATGTATCCTTCTTACCTATTTTTACACAAACACAAAACATACCACATAATTCCTCTTTATAACACAAAAGTTAGGTACTTTCCTTGTGTTTTAGGGTGATTTGTTGATTAATTGATATGAGTTTTTGCTCATATCAATCACAATATCCAAGAAGCTGCAAGAAGAGCACGCCTTGGCAAGACCAGGCTCACTAAAGTCAAGTATGAAGCATTATATTAACGAAACCTATATATATATGTGTAACCTCCGCGCTAGGTAAGAGACTTCGTCCACACCCATATATACATGCAAACATATTCACTTTTGTTGTTCTTGATTTCTCCAAGACAAGCCTGCATAGCAAACAGATTAAATTTGTATATATCTTAATTCTACAAGAATATGCAAAGTAATAGGGGCATATGGTTCCCACACCAGTTTACATTTTCCAATACATACTTTAAACGTCACATTATTTGTATTTATCGTTCCAATACAAAAGGTATAATATACGAGTACAAAAGTAACAAAGTACAGTAAATTTTTTTCATTTCTTACACACTTTCCTATCTTTCTCTCACACACAAATTTGACAGAACCGCCATAAAAACCTACCGAGCCAGATCTGAATCAAACAATCAATTCAACAAATGTTATTCCACAAATCCTTATATATGTTATCACCGGTTACATGCACCAAATACAAACACACTAACAAAACCTTATTTTTAAACCACAAACAAACCTAAACAATTAAAAATTATTCCACAGATCCGTATGTATGTGATGGCAGAATGGAGGTTGGTCGGTGGTGGAGATCCAGATGATGGGTAAGCGACGATGGTTGCAAAGTGGGTGGCTGGTTTTGGTTTTAGATTTTATCGACCACGCTGCAATATCGTCAGGAACCACCGATTTCTCTTCAAATGGGTGAATCCATGGTTATAAAAAGAGGCATACTTTTTAGATTACAGATTTGAATCATATATATTACATGAGTTTGAAGAAGTGGCTGGATGGATGTGAACTTTTAATGAAGTGAAGTGAGAAAAAGAAATAAAATAAATTATGAAGTTTTAATAACAGAGGTCCCTATCCAAACTAGTACTTCACACTTGTTCTTTTTGCTTTTTACTGATTGAGGTGTACGGTGGTATGAGGATACAATGTTACCGGTGTGTAAACCCACAATCCCAAGTAATAACAAGAAAACTACATGTGAAAGATGCAAGACTTTGACTTCTTTTAAGGATACCTTAAAAGTCTCGCCACTTTTAACTTATGCACCTGCAGCAAGACAATGAGTTTATAAATATTTGTAATAAAACAATAGTGTAAACCAAGATGCAATATCCAGTAGGTTATAACAAGGCCTAAATAAATGGATGGGAGTTCGTAAAAGGGGCGTTTGCTTGCTTTATAAGTTGTTTATTTCTTATGACAGAACAAGTGAGCAGTTTTGAGGCCCTTTGGATTAGTTATTTAAACTATTTCTGTCTTTGCAGATTTAAAGGAGGTTAATTTAAGTGGATTTATGCTTTCCGATCTCTTATGTTCTAGTGTTTTGACAACACTTGATTTGGCTTCATTATACAAAAAAGTTAAATGTAAAAAAGTTAAGGTAATATCGTAATATCTGTATGTGAGCTTATAGCATCCTCTTTATTATAATCTTACTTGTTCCATTTTCCCGCATAATCTCTCAGGTAGAAACACAGACACCATCTGTACTTAAAACTTGCATCTTTTATGACCTTTTTGGTTTGGCTATTGTCAATTTTTTAGTGACTCAATTATATTTATGTTGTAATTTTATTTGCAGATATGACTATTTCCAAAACTTTTTCGGTATAGTAGTTATCGCCCGACTAAATGAAGTTTGTCAACACTTGATGGAAGTGACTGGCACGTGCAACAAAGCACACCACTTTTAGGGCCATATCTTCAATAGTTGTCGACTACAGAGATTGTTTGTCGTTCCTATTTTCACAGTCATTAGCGAAAAGGTATCTTTTATGTTTATTACGTTTGTCTTGTGATGTATAATAAATCAATGTATATATGCTCAAACATTCATCTTTCTGTGTTACAGATGTATACAGGAGATATCAGAAGCTTACCCTTTTGACCAGCTTAACCGATAACCAGTAAAACATACTTAGCATCTTACATATCTCTTTCATTTCACTGGTCGAGTTAGCAGTTGTTTTATCTCAGACATGAAAGTTTCAATGCCTTCTTTTGCTCTGTAATCATTTTATCTAACAAGCCCACACATAATGTTTCTTTCTTGGTTATGGCATAGGGAAAGAAAAGACTTAAAGGGGCCATGGAGCGGTGGATATCCTAATTATCCATAAGTACTATTCAATCGTGATTGTAAATTCAAGGTATGACCAGTTACCATATCCACTACGGTCATAAAGAGAACCCTATTTTCTATTAGCTGTAGATTACTGTCATGTCTATCAAGTTATCTATTATAGGTAACTAGTTAATAAAATGTTATCATGTGAGTCAGCCCATGGTGTGTGATGTTTATCACAAAGATTGTATTGTGGTATTTATACCAATCATTTAGTAATGAGAAGGGCAAGGAAAGAACCCATTCAATATGGTATCAGAGCTTGGAATACCCACCACCAAAAACTATCAACAACATAACCTCAGCCGAAACTTTTACTTTTCGGACTTTGCTAGCTTGTTGTCGCATTCAGTATAGTGTGAGGCTATTATATATTTTAAGCAAGCCTACTATTGTTGACCAATGTTCAAACAATAACAAAGTGCCCATTGGTTCATTGATTTTTAGATTCTGTTTTTGTATTTGCTTGCTGCCATTTCGTTCGCTTGTCTTCATCATATTATTTGTTGCTCTTTGCATTTTGCTTGCTGTCGATATTCGACTTGTTGCCATCTCATTCGCTGCCATCATATTAATTGCTGTCACATACAGGATGGTTGATTATTATTCACAAGCTCCAATAGCAGGACAGGTTTATAGCTTCATATCACCCATTTCGAGGCCCAATATAAATATGCAGGTTCAACATAGTGCTCCTTATTATAATCAATCTACTATTGGGCCAATATTAAGTCCAGTCCAGCCTGCTCAAGCCCCGTTCAGAGCTTACATGCCTCAACAATTGGCTCCGACAGAAGTTTCAACTCTTCCTCAAGCGTTTCATACCACTCATGATCCCACATGGAACATGGATACCGGGGCTTCTTCTCATTTGGCTGACAACACAGGTATGCTCACCTCTTTTAGCAATCCAAGCATTTATAAGTCTGTATTTGTTGGCAATGGCCAACCAATACCCGTGACTAACACGGGTCATAGCCTTGTGTATACACCTCACAAACCTCTCCATCTTCATCATGTCCTTGTCACACCGAATATAATTAAAAACTTAATCTCTGTTCGCAAATTTACTCGTGATAATGATGTTTCTGTTGAATTTGATGCTTATGGTTTTTCTGTGAAAGACTACCAGACCCACACACTTCTTCTCCGTTGTGACAGTACCGGAGATCTATACCCCGTCACTCAAAAACCATCATCACCCGCTACTTTTGCTTTGTTATCGTTAAGTCCTACGACGTGGCACAGGCGTCTTGGTCACCCTGGTGAAGACGTGCTTCGTCGTTTAGAGTCTAGTCGCTTTATTTCGTGTAATAAATCAAAGTCGTCTGCTTTGTGTCATGCGTGTCAATTAGGTAAACATACTAAACTCCCATTTTACAGTTCTAAGTCGAATGTTGCGCGTGTTTTTGAAATTATTCACTCGGATTTGTGGACATCACCTCTCCCGAGTGAAAGTGGATTTAAATATTATGCTATTTTTTTGGATCATTTCTCTCATTATGTTTGGGTATACCCTTTGTTGCAAAAGTCTGATCTGTTTGATACATTTGTGACTTTCCGTGCTTATGTGAATCAACAATTTCACACTGATATAAAGTCTTTGCAATGTGACCATGGGGGTGAGTATGATAATGCCCGCTTCCACAATCTTTTCCGCCAACATGGCATACAGTTTCGGTTTTCTTGTCCTAAGACTTCCCAACAAAATGGAAAATCCGAACGTATGTTACGTACACTTAACAACATAACCCGTACTCTTCTTTTTCAAGCACACATACCTCCCTCATTCTGGGTCGAAGCCCTTAACATGGCAGCTCACCTTTTAAACATACTTCCTTCCACCGCCATCAACAATGAAATACCATTTACCAAACTTTACAATAAACAACCAACCTATGATCATCTGCGTGTATTTGGGTGTCTTTGCTACCCTCACATACACTTTGATCATAAGCTTCAACCACGATCAACCGCATGTGTTTTTCTTGGATACCCCGCATTGCACCGAGGTTATCGATGTCTTGACTTGTCAACCAATAAAATTATCATTTCCCGCCATGTTAATTTTAACGAGGATGCATTTCCTTTCGGGTCCATGACGCCAACCACACCCCCTAATTATGATTTTTTGGTAACTAAAATAATCCCTACAGTACCTGATCCTATTCCACAATTTCACAACCCGCAACCTCCCTCTACTACATCTGACCCATCAAACATGCCTAATAACACAACGCCAAGTCCAACAAATTCTCCTAGCCAACTCACACCTTCACATACAATTATTAACCACACACCTGAACCTCAACCACAAGCCCAACCAATTCTACAAGACCCAATCCCACCTACACCTACACCTCCAACCAATACGCATACCATGGTCACACGCGCAAAGGCTGGCATCTCTAAACCTCTAAGACGTATGAACTGTCATGTCACGACCACTTCTCCTCTTCCACGTTCTCATAAACATGCCCTTAGCGATCCAAATTGGAAAAAGGCTATGATAGATGAGTATAATGCTTTGATTTCTAACGGAACGTGGGTGCTTGTGCCTCGTCCAGCTAATGCAAATATAGTTTGTTCCATGTGGCTTTTTAAGCATAAATTTAATGCAGATGGTTCGCTAAGCAGGTACAAAGCTCGGTTAGTTGCCAATGGCCGAAGTCAGCAACAAGGGATTGATTGTGATGAGACATTCAGTCCGGTGGTTAAGCCAGCTACCATTCGTACTGTTCTAAGTCTAGCAGTTTCTCGAGACTGGCCTATTCATCAGCTTGATGTGAAGAATGCTTTTCTCCATGGCCACCTATCTGAAACGGTATATATGCATCAGCCACCTGGGTTTGTTGATTCTCATCAGCCTGATTACGTTTGTCATCTAAAGCGGTCGTTATATGGGCTTAAACAGGCCCCCCGTGCATGGTTTCAACGCTTTGCCAGCTTTGCTACTCGGATCGGTTTCCAGCATAGTAAAACTGATATGTCTCTTTTTGTGTTTAATCGAGGGTCTGACATTGCTTATCTATTGTTATATGTGGATGACATAGTTCTCACTGCCTCTTCAACATATCTTTTACAACGTATTATTACTTTGCTTCACAGTGAGTTTGCTATGACAGATCTTGGCTCTCTCAATTATTTCCTTGGTATTTCTGCCCAAAGGTCAGCCACCGGCATGTTTTTATCTCAATCAAAATTTGCAGAGGAAATTCTTGAGCGAGCTCATATGCAAAATTGCAACCCTTGTCGGACTCCTGTTGATACTGAGTCCAAACTTGGTTCCGATGGTGACCGTGTTAGTGATCCTACGTTATACCGCAGTCTTGCTGGTGCTCTTCAGTATTTGACTTTTACTAGACCAGATTTATCTTACGCTGTTCAGCAGGTTTGTTTGTACATGCATGACCCTCGCGAACCACATTATACTGCATTAAAGCGCATTTTGCGATATGTTCGTGGTACTATTGATCATGGTCTTCAGCTCCACGTGTCCTCTACTGCTCAGCTTACTGCATATACTGATGCTGATTGGGCTGGTTGCCCTGTTACTCGCCGGTCTACTTCAGGTTATTGTGTATTTCTTGGTGATAACTTATTATCATGGTCTGCCAAGCGACAGGTTACTTTGTCTCGATCTAGTGCTGAGGCCGAATATCGGGGTGTTGCTAATGTTGTTGCTGAAACCGCTTGGATTCGTAATTTATTACGCGAGCTACATACTCCTTTATTTACTGCTACTATAGTCTATTGTGACAATGTGAGTGCTGTTTATATGTCTGCAAATCCGGTTCAGCATCAACGGACGAAACACATTGAGATTGACATACATTTTGTTCGTGACTTTGTTGCTTCGGGCCATGTTCGTGTTCTTCATGTCCCTTCGCGATATCAGTATGCAGACATTTTTACTAAGGGTCTCCCTACTGCTTTATTTCTTGAGTTTCGCTCCAGTTTAAACGTTCGAAGACCTCCCGTTCAAACTGCAGGGGAGTATTAGCTGTAGATTACTGTCATGTCTATCAAGTTATCTATTATAGGTAACTAGTTAATAAAATGTTATCATGTGAGTCAGCCCATGGTGTGTGATGTTTATCACAAAGATTGTATTGTGGTATTTATACCAATCATTTAGTAATGAGAAGGGCAAGGAAAGAACCCATTCAATATTTTCAAGGCCAACATTCAGAAAGAGGCTAGCCGGGTGGTATGCACCGTCCTCCCCACTGACAGAAGCCTGAACCTCAAGAAATAAGAGCGACTCAAGAGCCGCGGTAACGCTTTGCGGGCTTAATACCTGCATACAGTCATCTGGATCCAAAGATAGTATACGAATTGTATTATCATATGATCTAACAGCCAAGAAATGAGATCTCTTTCTTCCGTCAGGTACAGGAGACCTGACATTTCATTTTTCTCTACTTCCATCAACTGTCCAGTCATATCAACCTCAAAGTATATTATTTCTCCACCACTCAATGCGATAATCACTTCAAGTCTTTAGATCAGACCTTAACAATAGTTCTTTTTCCAGGATTTCTCCACTCATTAATACGCCCGTCGTCCCTAATGTGCCTAAGTCCGCTAGGATACACTTGCATCAGAAAAACAACAATATATGCATCAAACTCATTATTAACATTCTTTTTAACAATCCATACCTCACTTGGAACACCGGGAAGCTGTGAAACTGCCATTTCACTGATAGCAAGTCCCGGTCTTGGAATCCTAAGAGTGGATCGAGGACCACGACCAAAAAGCGTAAAAATATGAGGCGTTTCTTCTTTAAACAGATCGACCATTTTCATATTTAATATCGGCATCAAAATCTCAACTTGGTCATTCCTCACGAGATTTTTCAACCCTCTAGGCTTAAAAAACGGCTGGAACCCTTCTTCGGTTTCCATCAATGTCGCAGAAGATGACTCCACATCAGGATAAGCTCTGATCGCCTGAAACTGATACAACGCTTGATTCCTAAACTCCGACGCCGCAAATAGAAACCCCAACTTCGTAACACACATAGCAGAAGTAATCGGTATCGTATAAAAATATTTAATCTTCAACTCCGAAACATGTTCATTATCATGATCAAGTGTGACCTTGAACACATCCCCATACTCAGTTTGCAACAAAAAAAGAATATAGAATTCTGCTTATGCATCATAGCCCAAACAATAAGAAACCCACAACAATAATAAAATCATGAAAATGGATGCAGTAGACCCTTTTAGTGTTCCAGTGAATTTTGTTTCTCTTGGAATACCTGTAAGTTTGACTTCTTAAAAAAATTATTCTAGATATTTATGTATATTTCACGTGTCACATAATCCACCAGAACATGATTCATAGTCCTATAAACATGAATCATAGTCCTATAAACATGATTCATGTTTCACAGACTAGGTAGATATGTTGTCGAATCATGTTTGGAACAAATTTTGTCTTCTTTCTCCTTATATTTACTGGGATTATTTAAAGGTCCTAAAGCATATCAGAAGGAAGATGGTAATATATCATTTTTCGTCCTAAACAAAATGCTACAAGGATTATCACTTGTGCTCAGTGTAAGTGCATGCCTTCTCCTTTTGTTGCTCAGTTTATTAAATCTATTAAGGTCAGTGTCTTAGCAAATGAAAGGTCGATTATTTTAGACTTTCCCTAAGTGTATCACTAAAATGATAATGAACAGATCGCCAGTTACGTGAAACTGATCTTTTTTTATTTTTTATTGTATTTTGTAAGGTCGAATCATGTATGGTAAAAATATTGTCTTCTTTTTTCTTATATTTATAGGGATGACTATAGTAACCTTTTTTAGGCAGAAAGATGTAAGGGTTATGGAGTTTTCGGATGTTCAGACACAAATCCTCAGAATATGTGGAGCAATTACAAGGAACAGTGACTGTGCATGAACCCCAGTTGTTGTTCTTGTACCAATTTATGTAGTAATTTTACTATTTTGACAGTTTTGAATCTGACAATTGTCGATCTTTCTGGTCTTACGTAAATAGTTGTTGTTGAGTGACAGTTTCTTAATGACTTTTTATTTTGAATTTATATCTTATAAAGGTTAACGTTGCTTACACTTTGAATGTGATTATCTATGTGGTATCTGAAGGTTCTCGAAGGAAAATCGTACAATCTTTAATATCCTTGGATTGATGTTGTGAGCAGATCTTGTATTAACAAGACTGTTAACATGCTTGCTGCTAGGAGGAAAGAGCGGGAATAATTTTTAACAGTAAAGACTATTGGCACTTTCCAAGAATGGGCAGCAATATCCTACAACAAAACAAATTTATTCTTTATACCAATGTTAACTTTGTATTAATATATAGAAATTGTTAGAAATACGTTTTTACGTATTTAGGAAGATTCGGTCACTCCGACAATATATTAAGTTGTAGCTCGTAGTCTAGATATCTTACATTAAGTTAACAAGGAAAGGCCTAGTCCATGTTTTGTATGGACGGCCCAAATGCAAGCCCAAGCCCATCTTATGGGCTTGGTATATAAACCCTCTCCTTTGATGGAGAGGGTGTGTGGTCTCATTTTTACACATAGTGAAAAAGTGTTTTTCTTTCACTTTCTCTCTCTAAGTGTGTGTGTTCTCACCATCTCTCTATCTCTTTCTCTCTCTAAAACATAAACAAGATTTACATATCCTACAAATGGTATCAAGAGCCATGGGATGATTGTTTTGTTCATGTGTTTGTGTTCTTCATTCATACGCCATTTTTGATCCTTTTTCACACGTCTAATTTTTTTTTTTTGTGTTTTTGATGGTTTTTTCTTGATACGAATCTTCTACATAGTTGTGGTAGGGATTTGGTATAGTTACTTTGGCTAAAAACACAAAATTTTTTGGTGTTTTGATCATTTTTTGGCTTAAAATCACGAATTGGTTGAGTTTTGTCCGAGAAAAGTGGGAATTATTCCGATCAGGTCATCGGAAAAGGGTTTATAGGACATTCCGATCAGTGTAATCGGAATAGGGTTTAGGGATTCCGATTTTGGGTACATTCCGATCAGGTATTCCGATTATGTATTCCGATTAGGCATTCCGATTAGGTACATTCCGATTGTTATTCAGATTTGGTATTCTGATCAAGGTATTCCGATTAGGTATTCCGATTAGGCATTCAATTAGGTACATTCCGATTGGTATTCAGATTTGGTATTCCGATCAAGGTATTCCGATTTGGGAGATTCCAACTGATATTCCGATCACTATTCCGACTGATATTCCGATCACTATTCCGATCAACATTCGTGTGTAATTTTGACTTGGAATTTTTGGTTTATTGAAAACATATTTTAGGGGATTTTAACATTGTTTCTCGACTTCAACTCACAACAACAAACACATTTACTTTCTTTCATTGATCGATCAAAGTTTGTAAATCTTAACTTATTGAAATGGAGTACACATCTCTTACGGATAAGTCCATCCTCTCGGGTACGGATAATCGTCCACCAATGTTGGTGAAGACTATGTATGAGGAATGGGCTTCCCGAATGGAACTTTATATGTTGAACAAGGAGAATGGACATCTAATTTGGGCATCGGTGCTCAATAGACCATTAGATTATGGTACAGTGACGGAAGGTACGACTACTCGTCCTCGCACAACGGGTGAGTTGACTGGAGATATGAAGATTCAAGATAAATGTGATAAGTATGCTACAAACATCATTCTCCAAGCCCTTCCTCTAGATGTCTACAAACTCGTCAGCAAACATAAAGTTGCCAAAGAGTTATGGGATAGAATTCGAGTTCTAATGCAAAGCACCTCGTTAACTAAACAAGAACGAGAGTGTAAGATTTATGATACTTTTGATAAGTTTGCCTATGTGCCAGGGGAGACTCTAAATGATTACTATCTGAGATTTACCCTATTGTTGAATGAGCTTAATATCTATGGCATGGCAATCCCTACCTTTCAATTGAACACCAAGTATTTGAACACTCTTCCTCCAGAATGGAAAAAATACGTGACGGATGTTAAATTGGCTAAGGACTTGCATAACACCAATGTGGATCAACTTCAAGCTTTTCTTCAACAACACGAATGCCATGTGATCGAGGCTCGGTTGTCTACACCTCAAGTTCATGATCCACTTGCAATGTATGCTTCTCAACAAAACATGGCTTATACTTATCAACAACCATCATACTTGCAGCAACCACCACCACACATCTATCAGCAACCACAACAACCATCTTATCAACCACCAATGATGCCACAACAAGAATATCAACAAAGTGTTCATCAACAATCTTTTCAACAGCAACCACCATATCAAACATCACCATCACAAGCCAACACTTCTCCATTGGGCTATACTCCTCAGCAAGGATATTTTCCAATAGAAGCACAACCAGCACAAGCTTTCTACTCTAATGAACTTCCACCAATCCAAGCACCGGTCTTTACTCCAAATGATACGCCAGCTGATGTTCTAAACCATCTCACAGCCTATTTGTCAAAACTTGTTGCAACTAGAGGATTTCCACCAACAAACAATCAGCTCCGCACCTCTTCAAATCCTCGACAACAAGCTACTGTTCAAGATGGTCAAGTAACAGTGCAACCTATTCAGGGAAGGCAAAATTCATATGGACCTCCTACAAGGACTGTGAACAATCAAGCTGTGAATTCTCAAGCTAGTGGAAATGGAAGTCCCATTGGTCCTAAAAATGTTGTGACTTGCTACAATTGCCGAGGACAAGGTCATATGGCTAGGGAATACACTCAGCCGAAAAGGAGAAGGGATGATGCATGGTTTCGTGAGAAGATGTATTTGGTTGATGCTCAGTCTAAGGGGAAGATTTTGGATTCAGAGGAGCTAGCATTTCTTGCAGACCCAGGGGCAACAGATACTGAAGGCATTGCAGTTGTTTCCACTTCTAATGCAGCTTATCAAGCGGACGATCTTGATGCATACGATTCGGATTGTGATGACATTCACTCTGCCCAAGCTGCTCTCGTTGCTAATCTCTCTCACTACGGTTCTGATGTCATCAGTGAGGTACCAACCACATCTAATAATATTGATGATAACCAACATCAAGTTGGGCATGAAAATGACAACCTCGAACAGCATTCGGGAACTAGTAACTCAAATGATGTGGTACCCAATTCTACACATTTGAGTGAACCTCAACCAAATGCTACGACGGGTATGGAATCTTATGCTCAACATGATTTGGTAATGGTACCTAAACATATTATTGATCAAATGCATATGGCCCTCAGACAATCCGTAGATACCAATTCCACCCTAACTGCTGAGCTTGCGTTGCATAAAGAAAAGGTCAAAGCTTTTGAAATGGTCCCTCAAGCAGAGAAAATAACATGTTCTGAATTTGACCAATTTCGTTTTGAAAAGATTGAACACTTGAAAGAAATAGAATCATTAAAAGCTAATCTTTCTAAGGAATTAAATGAAAAGGAGTCGGTTGTCAATAATTTTCAGAAACTTAAAATGGATTTCGAAACTCTCGAGTCTAAAAAGGTTGAATTGGAAATTAATGCTACCAAACTTCTTAAATTCAAAGAACAACAGCTTTTAAAACAATACGCTTCCACAGAAAAGGTTCATCTTTTAACTAAATCATTTAAAGAACTCGAACTTAAACGTCTTCAAGATTTACCACCTAATCCCGGTTATGCAAAACAAGCTCAGGAATATATTCCCGGTCTTTATGATATGACCATAATTGGAAAATCGAAAGAAGCACCTTTTGTTCGTAGTACTGAGGAGACACAATCACTTGGGGATGAAACTCATTCTAAAATGCTTTCAAAATTCCATACAATTGATTATGATCAACATAAAAAAGATCAATTTTCGAAGAAGACACGCATTCGTTTACAAAAGAAATTAGCAGAATTGACAGTTCTTGTGCCCCAAAGTTTGTCAAATGAAAACCTTCCTAGTACGTCTCCTACACTTGTCAAAACGGATTTAACAAAGTTAATTCCACCGGTAAGCAAGGCATCCGTTAACTTAAATGCGGTTCACCAACACTTAGCCGATTTTGACAAGGTCATTTTGGAACGTACGACAGCTTCGGCCATAACGGAAGGTGAATGGAACTTTGAGCACACTAGATCTGCATTTCGAAATGAAATTGTTCCGTTTGTAGACAATGTTAAGGCTTGTCTTAGTAATCTTGATCAAGATTTGTTTTTGGAAATAGAAGAATTTAGACGTGTTTTCAATGAAATGGATAATGCTTATGAAAACAGTTTACTTGAAATAGAACGGGTTTCACGCCATAATGATCTGATTCTGAATCAAGTGATGTCTCATGATATAGTTTCTGTCTGTGTGAATACAAGTGTTAATAATGATTCTATTATGCATAATGTTGAATCTATGGATAATGTGGTAGATAGTACTTGTCACGAATCTGACGCTGAATTTTTAAAGCTTCAAGATTCATATTCTTCGCTTTCAAAACGTTTTGATGAGATTCAAACACATTGTATTTCGCTTGAATGCAAGCAACAATTTATTCAAGAAATCTTTGAAACGTCATTCGAAGGTGTCAATATCGATGATGCAAACTTTGAAAAGAATTTTCGATTGAATTTACAATCAAAACAGCGTCAGCCAAGTGACAAGGTTGCTCAATCTTTGCCGATAGACATAGAGAAATCTAAGGAGCTTAACTGTGTGAACGTACTTGAGGCTGCTGAGAATCTTAAACTTGATCTAGATAATCGAGTTTCCAAGATTTTGTCCAAAGTTGATAACTTAAAACAGAAAAATACACGACTCTTCGATTCAGTACAGCCCGCATGTGTTGATACCACTGCACAGAATCAATCATTGATTGAACAATTGAATCGAAAGTCGATGGAAATATCTGATTTGAGGGAACAAATTTGGGATAAAAATATGGTCTTGGCTGAGTTAAAGGAAACACTTCGTACTCTAAAAGGTAAGAATGTTGTGGATAACGCAGCCACTGTCTCAGCATCGTCCTCTAGTGCAATCAAAAGGAACCTTATAGCCGTCACACCACTTAACAAGGGCCCTAGGACTAAACCATCTCAAAATTTGGTCACTAAAGATAAGGCGGAATCAAAACCAGCTTCTAATGTTCCCGTGTTGCCTTCTACAGGAGTAAGCACCACTACTAAGGCTCAAAGATCTAAGCTTAAAAGAAACAAGAAGAATGATAGGATCTTGCCCCCATCTAGTAGTCAAGTGAAGAAGAAAGTAGAAGCCCATCCTAGGAATGTTATTTCTGTTTTGAATAAAAAGAATCATGTAGCTAAACCTAAAGGCTCTGCAGTTGTGCAGCGTTCTAAGCCTACTGTGAATTCTAATTTGAAATGTTGGAATTGCAATGAATGTATGTTTTCTAGTCGTCATGATTCTTGCCTTATTGACCATGTGAATGAGATGTATGCCCGGAAAAATGGATTAGAATGGAAACCGACTGGGAAAGTGTTAAACCAAGTTGGTTGGATGTGGCGCCCCACTGGTAGAACTTTCACAATAGTAGGAAATACGTGCCCTTTGACTAGGATCACTCCCACTACAGCGAAGAAAGCTTGCCCTTTAACTAGGAGTACCAAGGCTACCAAGACACGTGCGTGTCCTTTAACTAGGAACACTGACACTACTGTAGGAACCAAGTGCCCTTTAAATAGGTCTACTCCCACTGTAGTGCCCGCGAATAATCCAAAACCTAAGAAAGTTGGAATAGTAAAACCTGTTAGTGCTAAAACACACATTAGAAAACGCAGGAAATCTAAGGGTCACACAAATGTTAGCAATTCTGATAATCTTATATTTGTATCTGCTAACACTCCGGAACCAATAGTTTCCAATGCATTGTCTACTGTTGTTGTTGAAAACAGGTGGTCCAAATTGTTCTCTGGTATTTGGACTCTGGTTGCTCCAAGCATATGACCGGAGATCGCTCTCAGCTCAGAAATTTCGTCAGCAAGTTCTTGGTACGATTCGATTTGGAAATGATCATATTGCAAAGATAATGGGTTATGGTGAATATCATATTGGGAATGTTATAATTTCAAGAGTGTATTACGTGGAAGGTCTCGGTCACAACTTATTTTCTGTGGGACAGTTTTGTGATGCAAACCTAGATGTTGCTTTTCGAGAGCATACCAGCTTCATACGTAATTTGGAAGGGGTTGATTTATTGAAAGGTACTCGAGGGAATAATCTGTACACTTTGTCTCTACAAGATATGATGGCCGCTTCTCCCGTATTTCTTCTCTCCAAAGCATCGAAGACTAAGTCATGGTTATGGCATCGACGGTTATCTCATCCTAACTTTGACGCTATTAATCACTTGGCGAAAAACGAACTTGTTCGTGGTCTTCCTAAAGTATCATTTCACAAGGATCATTTGTGTTCCGCGTGTACAATGGGGAAAAGCACTAAGAAGTCATACAAACCCAAGACTGAAGACACCAACCAAGAGAAACTTTATCTGTTGCATATGGATCTTTGTGGGCCAATGCGTGTTGAAAGTCTTAGTGGCAAAAAGTACATCCTCGTCATTGTCGATGATTACTCTCGGTTTACATGGGTGAAATTTCTTAAAGCAAAAAATGAGGCACCTAAATTCATTATCGGATTTCTCAAGATGATTCAAGTACGTCTCAACACTACTGTCCGACGCATTCGTACAGATAATGGAACCGAATTTATGAATCAAATCTTGCGTGATTATTATGAAGAAGTTGGCATATCTCATGAAACATCCGTTGCACGCACTCCACAACAAAACGGTGTCGTTGAAAGGCGAAATCGCACACTTATGGAAGCTGCTCGAACGATGTTAATTTACGCAAAGGCTCCATTGTTTTTATGGGCAGAAGCAGTATCTACAGCAGTGTACAGCCAAAACCGGTCTCTAATTCGTAAACGCCATGGTAAAACACCTTATGAGCTTCTTCATGGAAAAGTACCAGATTTATCATATCTTCATGTATTTGGTTCTCTTTGCTATCCAAATAACGATGGTGACAATTTGGGAAAACTTCAACCAAAGGCTGATATTGGTATTTTCATTGGTTATGCACCCGCAAAGAAGGCATACCGAATCTACAACCGTAACTCTCGCAAGATCCTCGAAACTATGAATGTTGATTTTGATGAGCTGACAGCAATGGCTTTTGAGCAAAGCAGCTCTGAACCCGCACTTCATGAAATGGGACCCAGTAATATTAGTTCTGGTCTTGTCCCAAACAACCCTACTTCATCATCATTTACACCACCTTCTAGGACTGAATGGGATACGTTGTTTCAACCGTTCTTTGATGAATTCTTTACTCCTCCAATTATTGTTGCTCCAGAACCTGAGGTAATAGCTCCGGTAACCGAAGTTGTCGCTCCAACAACCGAAGCACAATCAGATACATCTGCACCTATAATTGGTCAAGATATACCATCAAATAGTAATTCTCAACCAACACATGTTTCAACTACCCATGTCATGCCTATTGATGATGAAGAGGATGATGATGATCACGATTTGGAATTCACTCAAATGCGTGAACTTCCATTCTTTGGTGTACCAATTCCCGACCCTAATCAAGCCGAGTCGTCCACCTCAGAGGAAGCTCCTTCTACAGTTTACTCCAATCCACGGATTCGTGAACATGACAACAAGTGGACAAAGGATCATCCTATAGATTCTATTATTGGTGACCCTAATCGTCCGGTATCCACACGAAGTCAGTTACAAGAAAGTGCAATGTTTTGTCACATTGATGCTTTTCTCACTGAAGTTGAACCTAAGACATGGCAACAAGCTTTTACTCAATCATGTTGGATAGAAGCTATGCAAGAAGAACTTAATGAATTTATACGTCTTGAAGTATGGGAACTTGTCCCATGCCCGGATCAAGTGCAATTACTCACTTTGAAATGGGTTTACAAGGTGAAACTCGATGAGTTAGGCGGAATATTGAAGAACAAAGCTCATCTAGTAGCTCGTGGATACAAGCAATTATTGGGCATCGACTTTATGGAATCCTTTGCACCTGTTGCCCGTTTGGAAGCTATTCGACTATTCCTCGCTTATGCAGCCCATATGAATATGATCGTCTATCAGATAGATATGAAGACGGCATTTCTTAATGGTGAACTCAAGGAAGAGGTCTATGTTCAACAACCGGATGGTTTTGTGAATCCTAATTATCCTAATCATGTGTACAAGCTTAAGAAGGCTCTCTATGGGTTGAAGCAAGCTCCTCGCGCATGGTATGATCTTTTGTCACAATTCCTCATTACACAAGGCTTCGCAAAAGGCAAGGTGGATCCTACACTGTTCATTCAGAAACGAGGTAAAGATATGATTATGGTACAAATATATGTTGATGATATTATATTTGGAGCCACGACCCAAACCTTATCCGACGAGTTTGGGACACTCATGTCTTCCAAGTTTAAGATGTCAATGATGGGCAAGGTATCATTCTTCTTAGGTCTTCAGATATCTCAGAGTCCCAGAGGCATCTTTATCAATCAATCCAAGTATGCCCTTGAATCGCTTAAGAAGTATAAGATGGAATCTTGCGACCCCGTGGATACTCCAATGGTGGAACGAACTAAGCTTGATGCAGATCCACATGGAGTTGCCGTTGATCCGACACTTTATCGTGGAATGATCGGTACTCTTCTGTATATCACAGCCAGTCGACCTGATCTTCAGTTTGCTATATGTATGTGTGCCATGTATCAAACTAGGCCTACTGAGTTACACTTAGCTATTGTTAAAAGGATCTTTCGATATCTTAAAGGAACCATTAATCGGGGACTTTGGTATTCGAAGGACTCTTCTATTGCACTAATGGCATATGCAGATGCGGATCACGCGGGTTGTCAAGATACAAGGCGTAGCACGAGTGGAACTTTGCAACTACTAGGAGATCGACTAATCAGTTGGGCATCGAAAAGGCAGAAAAGCGCTGCAATTTCAAGTACGGGAGCAGAATACATAGATATGTCCGGTTGCTGTGCTCAAATTCTTTGGATGAGATCGCAATTAACCGACTATGGTCTAGGTTTCAACAAGATTCCGATGTACTGCGACAACAAAAGTGCAATTGCCTTATGCTGCAATAACGTTCAATTCTCCCGGTCGAAGCATATTGACATTCGCTACCATTTCATCAAGGAGCAAGTGTAAAATGGAGTAATAGAGCTTTACTTTGTCCGATCTGAGTATCAATTGGCGGATATTTTCACGAAGGCTTTAGATCGCGCTCGAATTGAATTTTTGGCCGACAAGCTAGGAATGAGAACCTTCTCGCCTGAGACTCTAAAGGAACTAGCAGATGAAGCGAAAGAATAGTCTTGGTAAAACTATTCTCCGTATCCTTGGTGATCATCTGTATATATTGTTTATATTTTTATCCTCAAAAGCAAAATACAAAAATATAAAACCATATAAAAACCATAAAAATTGAAAAATTTATAAAAATCCAAAAATATTTTTACTTTATTTTTCAAAGGCATGTCTTTTGGTACGATAATATTTACGGCCCTAGAAATGTTGATTAATATAGACACGACTCCATAAATAGAGTTCTTACAAAAGTTGTAAATATTTCATAAAACATGCCTAAATGGCTTGTAGTTATTTCAGACTGCAACCCGGTTTTCATTTTAAAGTCAAGTATTTCTTATGAAAGCTTTGGCTCACAACGGGAATTAATTTTCTCGGGAAAGGTTTACTTTAAAACCTTGTAAGGATCAAGTTTACTTTAAAACATGGTCTAACACAAATCTATGTACGCCTCAGTGCATTTATTTGTTAAAACAAGAGAAGTCTTGTTTTTATGAAGCTATCATCTCTACAACCATGCTATCTACAATTGGTATCTACATACTCGACGATGCGACTACTCAACCGACGACTACAGCTCTTTCAGTAGAACACGGGTCAACAATTGAGGGGGAGCACTTGTCAAGCATTCAGAATCTTCGATGCCGAACGTGCCAAGTTCACAAGTTGGTGTCAAGACTACAATACCAATCGTACATGTGGTGTCAAGAGATGACTTTAGACGTGACGAGGCGACCAACATATGCTGACAAGAACCATTTGATCTTATCATATGATGTTCTCATCTATCAGGTCCAACCTTGTCAATTCTTTTTTAATATGGTGAATATGTGATCATGTTACAAATCGGTATCATATCTCATTCGTTTAATATCATGAAGATAAAATGGTCTTGCATTTTTCTTCCCAAAACCTTTGTTAAAACTTCATTAAATCAATTGATATTAAAAACATCGATTGGGTTAATATTTTTAATATGGGGGAGAAAATGTGATTTAATATGGGATATTATCACAAATGGTTTGACTTAATGTGCTGGCTCATCCCGACATGTGTGAAATGTTTTCGAATATCGTGGCATATGTTAAGGGGGAGCAAAATGGATTTGCATATCAAAATGGATTTTCATGGTGACATATACTTACCCAAAACCCATTTGTTTCACGACGATGAAGATTGTGGTGACATAAGGATGGTAGGATAGGTTAAGTCCTATGATTCTTCCAGAACAAGAGGAATCTTCCCAAGGACATTCCATAGCTAGAAATAGTAGTCCTTAGGAAAGATGGAGAAAGATTGTGAACGTAGCTGAATGCCGACCAAGTACTTAAGTTAGCACTAGAACAATCACAACAAGGTGCTAGTTATGACGTATTGGTAAGCATTGAAGGGGTTGACGAATGAAAAAGAATTGTAAAGATAAAGGGTGTAAAGAAAGAAGCCCTCCTTACAACTTTAGGCAGAAACCGGGTCAACACATATGCTATTGAGATCATTTTAATGATGCTCGCTATTGATGATAGACATCATGGACCCAGTGATGCAATGCACAACCCATCCTAGCTAACTCAGATATCTCTTAAAAGATATTTGTTTTAATCACACGGAGACAACATGTTATCTATCGATTTATTCACTCCGAATAAATTGGTATTGAAATGGTGGCACTCCTCTCCAGCCTCCGATCACTAAAATCCAAAATGCACGATCGAGTCTAGAGCCATCTAAGATCATCAAATATCTCATTAGGACACACTTTCATATTTCCTTGCTTCTTCACACACTGTGAAAAGTAAGAAAGATCTTAAGAGTCATACGCAAAATCTTCATGATCTTGCCTGAACATCCGAGTAATACGAAAGTATTTACAATGAAGATGGAAATCCTTCTTGAGCGAATATCAAAAAGCTCATGGTAGGTGACTTGTGCGGTTCTTTATGAATCAAACTTGTGATAACTGGAAAGCAATAGCTGTTTAATTCTTAACTGAATTTAAACACGTTCCAGGCCTCTACACAATATCTTAGTGATCTTGCCAGAACACTCAGAGTGATACCTTAGTGTTCACAGTGATGAGTGGAAATCCTTCTAGTGTTAACCTCAAACAGCACTTGGTAGGTAACTTGCAAGATTCTATATGAATCAAGCTCGTGACAACTGGAAAGAAACGATGGTGCGGTTCTTAATTGAATTTCACTTGTTCCAGGAACATGAATTGACGGCTTCAAATCATGCGGATATTATTATCCAAATGATTCACTCTTTATGTTCGCAGTCAGCTTTGGACGGTCGAATAAAGAGAACGGGTTTACCCGCGAAATCCTATCAGGAAGTTACTTAATTGAAACTATCCGTCACGGGTACGATATCGAATATCGCCCAACAGTCTTCACCGACCGGAGGTAAAATGCTACCGATTTAGAATGAAATGTTCAAAGCCATTTCGTTTCTGTCTACTTATGTTGCGGCATTTGAAGACGGTGGCGTTGCGGAATCCAAGAAGAAGTCGTCCCCGCATGCTTATACTTTATGCACTTAATATCTCATCTAATTCAAGAAAGCCTAAAAGTTAATTCTTCCGCTGTATCGAACTCTGAAGCTTTCAAGAATTACAAAGGTATAAGTATGTGGGACAAGAGGTCACGAAGAGGCGAAGATCACAAGTGATGGATGCATGAGACCAAGACAAAAGATTAATGCTCAAGATTGATATCAAAGACCACATCAGCATGTTCACCTGAAAAGAAAAAGAAAAGAAAGAAGAAGACTACGAGCTCAAGACAAGCATAGTATGCTAGGTTTATTTCATTATTGTAACTCGGGTAACGCCCTTGTTTGGAGTGACCTCCCTTAGGGGGAGATTGTTAGAAATACGTTTTTACATATTTAGGAAGATTCGGTCACTCCGACAATATATTAAGTTGTATCTCGTAGTCTAGATATCTTACATTAAGTTAACAAGGAAAGGCCTAGTCCATGTTTTGTATGGACGGCCCAAATGCAAGCCCAAGCCCATCTTATGGGCTTGGTATATAAACCCTCTCCTTTGATGGAGAGGGTGTGTGGTCTCATTTTTACACATAGTGAAAAAGTGTTTTTCTTTCACTTTCTCTCTCTAAGTGTGTGTGTTCTCACCATCTCTCTATCTCTTTCTCTCTCTAAAACATAAACAAGATTTACATATCCTACAGAAATAACCATATGCACTATGAAGTACTAACTGAACCATGCTGCACTGAATGATACACTGTCCCAAATGAGCCCGCAGGTCGAAACAAATAAGTATCACTCTTCGTTCTCATTGTATCACATTTAACTTTAATTTCGAGTATTTTAAAAAGATTACTAAGAGTTACGGATCAAAAATAAGTACCAGCACCAATACGCTCCTTGATATGTAAACAAACCCAAGCTATCTCAAGCAAATCCATTTATAGAGAGGCTTAAGTGTTAGGTATATTGGGGATGTTTCGGGAAAGTTTCCTCTCTATTCCATTGCTCTTAACTTCTTGCTATATATATTACTACCATGTAATTTTACTTTTGAAGCATTTCTGCCTGAATTGATGATGTCCAGATTTCAAGATATAGAAACTTCATTTTTGTTGGCTTTTTGGATAATCGAACTATCTTCACCACATAACGAAATAGTGGTGACCCATCTGATCAGAATGTAACCACATAATAAAGTTTATTATTAGTTATGATCACGCATATTTGAAGGAGTTCTAGGAAAATATCTCTTATTAATCTTTTTTCCTAATGTATTCATTAGATTCGTGCTTCTTTATACATCAATAAGAGCACAGGGTACGGGAGTCCCTCCCATCGCGCCGTGCAAAAACGCGTCACGACGGCGCGAGAAACCACACCCTGTGTGGCGTTTTCGTGCCTCGCGCCGAGGGGACGGCGCGCGTTTTCGTGCATATTTAATTTTTTTTATTTTTTTTTATTTTTTTTTGAAAATTTAAAAAATAGCCGTTGCATTTAAAACTGTGACCGTTTGAGGAGCGGGGGGGGGGGGGGGGGCACGAAATTTTCAAAAAAAACCTATTTTTACACTATAAAACACCCCAAAACATCCCATTTTTATAAAACTAAAACCATACAACACAAAAACTCAAACATACTAGTGATGGATCCGAACCATGTGAACAATTGGGTGTACGAGTACTTTAACAACACCAACGCCGGGTCTTCGTCTAACCCTACAACACCATCTTCCGTTAACTCTAATTCTCCTACACCTTCACAACCCAACATCCAAATCCCACCCTTGATGATGAAACCGTTTGTTAATTGTTCTCCGGAGCAATTTCAAATGTGGATGCAAACACAAGGTATATGTAATCCCTCACAAACCCAAGTACCTTCAACTTACCCAACACATTCATCTCAACCACAAACCGAGCTTCGTGACGAAGATGACAATACCGTGGGAGACGAGGAGGAGGAGGAGGACGAACCACTCAAAAGAAACCGAAAAAAATCTATAGCCAAAAAACAAGCTAGTGGGAAAAAACCACGTGAGCCAAAAACCGACCGAACTTATTGGACTCAAGCCGAGGAACGGATTTTGGCCGAGTATTTTATCCTAATTTCCGAGGATCCGAGAAACGGAAGCGATCAATCGAAGGATACTTTTTGGTACAAGATTATGGCCGAGTATAACAAGGTTGCATCGGAAAAGGATTACAAGAAGCGTAACAAGAGCATGTTAACGGGCAAGTGGACGCCGATGAACGGACTTGTTGGCAAGTTTAATGCTCTTTACGATGCTACCACGTTGGCAAGTGGTGAGAATGACGAGCTTATGTACTCGCGGGTTTGCACAATGTTTAAGGAAACATACAAGACCGAGTTTAGGCATCGTGAAGCATGGATCTTTTTACGAGACAAATACAAGTGGAAAAACCCCGAGTCAACACAAGCTCGTCGTACGTACCCGGGGTCGTGTAACCGATGTCGACGAAGAGCCGGAAATGTTTGGAGACGACACAATCCCGCGTCCTTCGGGGGCTCCACGAAGAACAAAAAGCCAACGATCTTCGAATAGCTCGTCCACCACATCCTCTTCGTCTAAAGCTCGGGTTGCCGAAATGATGCAAGAACAAATCTTGATTGACCAAGAGGCGAAAAAAGAATCCACGGATCGTGAGTTAGCCGCAAGACTCGCGGTTTGCGATATTGCTAAACGGAATGAGGATTTAAAAATCCTTAATTTCGACACTACCGGAATGTCCCCGGAAGACGCGGAGAGCATCGAAGAGTTGAAGAGGAAGACCCGAGAATTATATTCCGGGAAAAAAATATTAAGTTTAATTTATGTTTTGCATTTTCGTATTTTTTTTTAATTTTTTTTTCGTATTTTTTTTTTAATTTATGTACTTTTTTTTATTTTAATGAAATGTTTAATAAATTTGTTTTATAATTTTTTTTATAAAGTAATGGGGCCCACATAAACCCCACGGCTCAAGCCAACCAAGGAGCCCCATTTTTGGTGTTGTGGAGGTTTTGGTGTTGTGAGATCATTTACCCACCACACACCATACCCCTTGAAAAACTTGGTGTTTTTCCACGGCTCAGCACGACGGCTCAACACCATACCCTGTGCTCTAAGCCATGACACCTCTCTTAGTCAATATTTTATGCACGAACATAAACACTACCAATCATGGTTTGGAATTTTGTGGTAATTAAAAAACTAACATTGATGTTTGACCTTAACAAAACTTCTAAGAGCACAGGAATGCATAAGCCATGGCACAAAAAGTGCTGCCACGTCAGCTTTTTTCCCACGGTACCAGCTTTCCTACGGCACCAGTTTTCACTGGTAAACCTGAGTCGTGGGAAAACTGGTGCGTAGGAATATTTTTTTATAAATAATATTAATAAACATTTTAAAACTAAATTAAAATTCATACTCGGGTTGAAAGAAAGTAATGATCGTATGTATCGATTCCGTCGAAATCGTTAGCATCATTTTGATCTATTTTTTTTATTTTTTGGGAGGAATTAGAGTTAGAAATATATATATGAAAGTGTGTGTGAAGTTTGGTAATATAAGGGGGGTATTTATAGGTTTTTTAAAAGGGTAAAAATGGAATTTGGGTTTTTTTTTAAATTCGCTCCCCAAACAGATAAAAAAAATTAAAAGTCTCCACCGCGAGAGCTGGTGGGCATGGCGCAACATCACGGAGTCCTACGCCGTAGGTTTTTGCTGCGTTATGGCCTTGGCGGCTAACCATCAGCCAGGACTCCTCCTGCTCTAATACTTGAATATAAAGTGTTTTTAGTAGCCGACAAGGGTGGCCGTCTTTCACGGATTTTAAATTGGTTATTCAAATAAATTCGCGGTTAAATCATAAATGTCGCACAAATGGAGGTGACAACAAAGTATGTCGAGGCAAATCGAATTATAGGATTCCTCTTATATTTTATTTTGTATATGATTCTTTAACAAATTAAGTTAAAGATGTAATCACAATTATAGGGCGTTCATAGTTTTGGGTTTGACTCGTACAAACCCAAAATTAAATCGAATCGAACTCGAACTAAAACCAAACTGAATCGAACATATAACTGGGTTTATGTCATAACTGAATTGAACCGAACTATAAATACGGTTCTCGAGTTTAATATCGGTTTGGCAATTGAAACCAAAAACCAAACTTAATATAAAAAATAATCTTTATTCTTGAAAATTTTTTTTGATACTATCTTGATTTCCTTTTTTGAAATACGGTTTAAGAACACGCCATCTATATGGCCTACTTTCAACCAATGTTCTTAATATTATTTTTTTACAAAGCATGTTTGTCCTAAGATTAAGATGGGATAGAACCGGTCTGTTGGGTGGGACAAGGCCTAACTATATCAAAAATGAGTTTTTTTAAGTTTTCGTTTAACAAAAACGAGTCCCACTACCAGCAGATGTAACTAATACACAAACGTAATTTTAGAAAAGATTTACGAAACGAACATAAAAAAAGAAGAAAACATGTCCGCTGGGTCGCCAGGGTCTAAACATTCGGAAAAACAAAACACAACAGCAAATACATAAAAGTAAAACAGAAACGTACTCATATAAAAGAACTAGGAAACGAACCCCCATTGGGCGGGTTACGCCGCTAGTACATATATATATATATATATATATATATATATATATATATATATATATATATATATATATATATATATATATATATATATATATATATATATATATATATATATATATATATATATATATATATATATATATATATATATATATATATATATATATATATATATATATATATATATATATATATATATATATATATATATATATATATATATATATATATATATATATATATATATATATATACTAGTGACAAAACCCGCCCGATGGGCGGGTATGACTTTTGATTCTTCTTTACGTGTTTTATTAGGAAAATGTTTGTTTGTCAATTTTTTTGTTTAAGCAATTTAGCTTTCAGATTTGTTTTGTTAGACTTACGTTATTTTCTAGTATGATTTTTTATTGTTGTTTATGTTTTCTTTAAGAAGTGTATTTTTACAACTCTTTTATTGTTTGTAATAATACTTTCAAGTAAGTGTGATATGAACTTAATATATATTCTGTTAATGCATAAGCAATGCCTAAAAACATTGTTAGTATTAATTAATCTTTCTTAGTTTTGATCACGACAAATTACAAAGACATTTATTGCCAAACACAATCATAAAACGAATTATCTAACAAACACTATCATCAAGGTAATAATCATTACACTAACATATCTTAATCATGCTTAGTGATCATAAAAGTGATTAGCCTTAAAACTCACTTTTGTCAAACATTACAAAAGATTTTTAATAAACTTTATTTTTAAGAAAATGTTTTATTAAAATGAAAATGCAAATTTGAATATGGCATATTCCATATGCCATAAGAATATCCTTTGAAGGTTTAAACAGCCTCAGATATTTCAAATTCACTAAAAGACAAAAAGGATCAGAGTCTACGCCAACGGTAGCTTAGAACCTATGGCGGTTTCTTATCGATAAGGAACCGCGGGTGCCAATAAGGAACCGCGGGCAGATATAGCCGTTGTATGTTTTGTCCTATAAATAGTGAATCAAATCTGCATTTTTATCAACCCTTTTTGGACATCTTCTTCACCCTTCTTTCTCCTTTCTAATCCTAGTCATTTGTAAATGATCACTTAATGTGTTAAGTATGTTTACTCATGATTATCCTCTTGATCTCCTTCTTTACCTTGTCCAAAGAGAAGATCACTCACACACTTGTAATGTGATTAAAGATGTAGCATTGATGAAGATCACCTGCTCCTAAAGATCTTGTCTTGTTCATCATTTGTTTATTTGTGTCTTGTGTAGATCTAATGTATTTGTGAATACTTGGACTAGTTGTGTTCATCCAAGTTATTTGTGAATCCGTGGATTAGAGTTGTGTACATCCATTGCACATGTGTGTGCTTGGATTTATTTTGTGTATATCCAAGCTACATGTGTGTACTTGGATATGATTAGTTGAGTTATAATTAGTTGTGTTAGTTCTCACTAAACTACAAAGTGATGTGGTTGTGTCTTGTGAGTTCTCACTAAATTATAAAGTGATGTGGTTGTGTCTTGTGAGTTCTCACTAAACTATAAAGTGATATGTAGTTGTGTTGTGTAAAGTTCTCACTTAGCTTTAAAGTGAAGAGTCATGAAGATTGGTTCTAGCTTTGGATTAGAACTCGACATCTAGCCTTGTGTCGGAAAATGGTGAAGTAGGCAACTTTGTAAAGATTGGTTCTACCTTTAGATTAGAACTCGACATCTAGCCTTATGTTGTAAAAGAGTGAAGTGGGTGACGTTGTGTAGATTGG
Organism: Glebionis coronaria; assembly: GCA_025667525.1. Classification (NCBI taxonomy): domain Eukaryota; kingdom Viridiplantae; phylum Streptophyta; class Magnoliopsida; order Asterales; family Asteraceae; genus Glebionis; species Glebionis coronaria. Next base: position 232,314,467 of record CM046876.1, on the reverse strand, counting down.
TCCTAGCTAAGATTAGGTCTCGACATTTAGATTAGTGTCAGAAAATAATGTAAGCGACGTTGTAAGGTTTTCTCCGCCAAGAAGGGAGCTTGTGGATATAGTGGAAATCTCGAGTAAGGTGTACTCGAGGAGTGGAGTAGGAACGAGGATAGAGCCTCGTTGCATAACCACTATAAATCTTGGTGTCTTCCTACTAGGTTGTTTTTTTCCTTACTCTTTACTCACATTCATTATCACTACACTTATTATACATTGTTAATGCATTAGAATTGAATCTAATCATTATACAACTAGCTTTGAAGTAAAAGATAGTTTTGTGCACTCACCTAATTGAAAGGAATTTTAATTAGGAGATAAACCGATGAGAAACTATTCAACCCCCCCTTCTAGTTTCTACAATTGGTATCAGAGCGATGGTGACACAAGATCTTTGAAGTATATTGTACTTTAAAATTTGGATAGATCCATTATCTCATCAAATTAGAAGGTTAAGTTGTACTAAAGTTTTTCTTTGGTCAAAACTATTTTTTATTGAAAATAATCCTTTTAAAATATTAATATTGAATATTACTTAAATTAGTAGTATTAATTCATTTTAGATTTACTCTTGAAACGTATCTACTAGTTTGCATCTTGTTATTTGTAGGTACTCATGAAGATAAATCATTCTATTGATTGTGGATTAAGTTACTTACACTTGTAGAAGACTCATCTTCTTTGATTTCCAACATCATTGAATGATGATATCAAGATAGGTAGAAGTGATACTAGTCTTTTAAGACATAGTAGTCATTATGAGTCATTGTTGGGCTTTGCATAAATTCTTTGAAATGCTTGGAATGCAATTTGTGTCCAAGGTACGCTTCGTTCTTCCGCACGCCCTATTGATCATTCTTTCGACCATTAATTGACTATATGCTTGTTCTTGGCATCCTTGCCTTGACATTTATTTGTGGTTTGTGATTCTTTTCTTTTTCCCTCTCAAACCTTCATTGCTTGGATACTTGACTTACTATGGAGATGTAGGGTGAGTTAGTAGAAGATTAAAGTATCAAGCATGATTTCCATGGTTTGCACCTTTACGGTTAGTAGGCCCTATATCATATGTAACTTGTGCAATTAAGATCATCTCTAGGATGATTAGTGAATCCCTTGAGATACCCAAACTACTTTATTAAGCTGTAGGTGGATTTTACACATTTGGAATTGAAATATTCCAAGGATATTGTTATTGTTAATTCTAGCAATAATTATCCGATCATGTGGGAGAGAAAGTGAATCTATACTTTGCTCATATTTTGAAATAGAATAAGAATACTCTTGAAAATGATCTTATTCTATGCATCAAAATTGCCTAGTTTAATTCATTACCAAAGCCGTTTAGACTATCTCTGGAAAGGCACGTCTTAAACCACTATATATGACACAAGCTCTTCACATCATCAATTTGAAGAATGTCATTTGTCCTTTGAGCAATGTCCTTGGTCTTGATTTACTTCTCTTGACTCCTCTCCCTTTGCCTTTTTGGTACGAGTAGTCGTTCGTTCATTTCGGTCTTTTCCTATCTCGATTCAACTCGTAATCCTTCAACAAGACATTATTATCTAGTGTTGTGGTGGTCCAATGATATCCTAAAAGGCTTAAGATATATTTTTAAGTATTTTAAAATTTTTGGTTTTCAAAAATTCATCGTTTTTCTTTGATAAAAACCTGCCTTTGTAGACAGTTCTTTATCTCGGCGGCTCAAAGGCGCGGTTCCTTATCGATAAGGAACCGCGGGCAGTAGCTTCTTTCAGAGCGCCAGTTTTATTAAAAATAAATTTTTCAAACAAGTATTTCTCTCTCATTCACACACAGTGACGGTTTTCCCTTATTTTTCCACTATTGTTGAAGCTTCAAAAACCTTCAATCACTCAAATTAATTGATTCAAATTCGTGGGTTTCACTCATCCATCATCCAAGATCAATTAATTTTAAGTTATTTATTTCAATTTCATCTAATTTGTTCTAGGGTTCATACATTCATAATTGGGGATTTTTAAAATTGACATTGAATTAGAACCTTACTAGGAATAAGAGTTGACATAGTATTGTTACTATGATTCCTTAGGTTCATATTCATAGAGATTTCACTAAAACCCACTTGTAGAACAAATCCGAATATTGACTAAATATTTTGGTTGATCGATGTTGTTGATATGAACCCATGAACAAGTTGGTAATGGCATTGTTAAATGCTTACCTAAAAACCTTGTTTTTGAAAAACCAATGATCTAGTTCATTGTTGATTTTACATAGTTCATATGTTTTGATCAATGATGAAATGGGTACATTATGAACATGAGAATGACAAGGATTAATCCTTTGTTTGTCAATATTTTAATGAAACACATTCTCATCTTTTGAAATTTTTATTTTTATTTTTCATATGAGTGATTGGAGAAATATCTTGTTTATTATATTTAGGTACAAATCATGCCTTCAAGATATCAAAAAGATCACCGAGACACTAGACAATATATGCCTAACCTTGCCGACTTTTGTCACTCACCTCAACTTGCCAACACATATCGTTCCCTTCAAACCCGTTGTTTCCACGAGGGTAGAGTTGTCCAAGAGGATATTAGGAATTATGCTTACGTAAAATGTATGTTTGAACAAATTGGGTTCGATTGTTTGTTATAGATAGAAGAAGACATTTACCCCCAATCCCTCTTGGATTTCTTTAGCACTTACTCTCTCATTATGGAAAATGATAGAATATTTTTTAGGTTCATCTTGAATGGTCAACTCATTCAATACTCTATCGAGGCCTTTGGTCAAATTCTTGGTGTACCATTTGAGGGCACTTGTCGGTTCACGGATAAATGGAATCTTGAAGCCCTCCTTGAATCCGACGATTGTCCTCCAAATGACCATTTGGAAGTTGACCTTGACTTCATCCTTGACATTATCTCCAAAGTGCCTAATAGAACCGTTGTAAGAAGCCTTCATTCTAAAAGACGTCCAATGAAACGTCATGAGGTTCTCTTAAGCGACCTTAATGATGATTTGGTCTAATGGGCCAACATTCTTAGGGAAAATGTTTTTTGTCTTGGTGGTAATAGGGATCATGTTCCGTCATTCTTGGTGCATATGATCTTCTGCATCTTTACCGAAACCAAGTACAATTTAGCATATTTTATCGCTCGATGGATCAATTATGCTATCTCCAAGCCTAAAACAAACCTCCCTTATGCCATGCTCCTTACTCGCCTCTTAAAAAGGGTTGTTCGTGACTTTCCTAATCTCAATCTTTCTCTCTTTCAACGGGTTCAACGGGTAATGTTGCCTATTCAAGAGGTATATGAAAGAAAGCCTATAAGTGATAGAGGTTCAAGAAAAGCCGACCAATAAGAGTCCGATGATGAGGACACTTTTATGCCAACAAGTGATGGTGATGTCATAGGTACAAGTACTCATATCGGCTCTTCCAGTAACTCCCACCCCTCCACTAACTCATTTACGGACGGGTTAGAAGACCTTTCTCCTCCTCCTTACCATTCTTCTAGTGAAATTCTGGAGAACCTTAGTCTTGAGGATGTATATCGGTCAAATCTCAAACCCAAGGTGAGTTACATGATCATCGAGTTGAGTCAAGAGGTGGATTCAAGTACTTGGGAAAATTGATCAAAGGACTTGGCAAGAAAAGAAGATAAAGACTTTGATTTGATTCAAGGAGAACATGTAACACTCTCAATTTTCGTATCGGTACAGCGGAAGGGTCTTTTAGAGTGTTACGGGATAGCACAATAACTCCAATCATAGACAACACATAAAAATAGTTGTGCAAGGTTCAACATACATTCATTCGATAAAAAGTTTTAAAGTGTACAACAGGTCCCAAATTATACAGGTCATTTAGTTTACAAAACATAGAACGAATGAACATTTTTAATATTATGTGGGCCATCAGAGTCGATCTCCATCCGGATTACCTTCAAGCACCTGAGATAAAAACATGCAAAAATCATATCAGCGAATGCCGAGTGAATTCATAGAGTTTAATAAAAACCGTTATATAAAACAATCATTTAAAATCAGAACACAAGTATAATATCGGAAGTAAGTCCTCATATTGCTAGTTAGGCAATATATAAATCAAGCATACATCTTAAACCGTCCATGAGACCGTAGTCTCTATATTACCATGATAAGTAATATATTCATCGTTAATAGCGTCGTTATTATGTATAGGATACATTTTTATTTGGATTATATAGGATTATTATTAGCCGCATGACATTGTTACCTTACTATGAAAACAGCGGGCCGCGAACCCGACAAACAATTTGCCCATCTAAGTTAGCGTGTCGTCACAAAAATCACGCTATGGAATCTTCTCATACATAAATTCGCTTACCAATCAATGTGGTACGACGGGGATCAACCGTCAAGGCGCGAACTGGGGTGATCGTCCCCAAATAGTACTATCAAATGCATAAGCGTCTACCAAATCCTGGTAGTTCACAATTCATGCTAATGGGACTTTAAGTGACATAACCTAACTACTAATAATCCTTTTAGTCTCGTTTATAGGGTCATAGCATCATTCGGGTCCATATCATTAAGCATACCATCGGGACTACTTGTGTTCTATTTTTATCAAAATCTAGCATGTTATCTCCCTCGCGGGTTTACAAATCATTTTATAAAACATTTAAAAGAGTGCGAGGCTATGAACTTACGTTGATAATGAAAGGCGGATTATCGGCTACGGGCGTGCTTCGGTCACAGAAACCTATATAAATAATAATCGGTCTTAGACTTTGTCCAATGACTTTTATCAAAATAACAATATACATATGATGATTTTGTACATATGATGATGATCAAGTGGGTTTATATATCCTTGTTTACTCATTTTAGTGTTTACGTTTTGGTAACGTTTTACTAGTTTACTAGTTTTACCTATTTACCTATTTTAAGTCCATTAAGCTTAGTATAAGTTCTTTAAATTGTTTTAATCCATTTTATACCTATATTATCAGTATATATACTTTCCATATTAGGCCCAAATGGGTTAAGCCCAATAAGTTCTTTTTATAAGTAGTTAACTTATTTAGTCCAATTATTAGTCCAATATGCTTAGTTAGATCGTTAATGTCCGTATGTCCTATAGTTCGGGTTTTATCGGTTTTTACTTGTATTAGTTACTTATATATCAGTATATGACTTTTATAAACTTTACATTAGACGGGTTTGATCGTCTAAGTTTTAATTGGCGAAAAACGTTAATTTTACGGCAATAGCCGAAAAAGTCGTAAATATCAAGTTTATAGTTTTTATTACTTATAAATATTATTCCACTACCATTTATATAATTTATCCATTTAATTAACATTTTACATATTTATATAAATAAGTTTCATAAGTTAGTGGGTTTTTATTTTACATTTTATACAATAAAATTTGAGTGCTTATATAATAATAATAAACATTAATTCTAAAAATCTGATTTTTATTTTCATGTTCACCATTTTTATCATATCTAGAGTTCTATAATGAATTAGAAGCTCATTTTTGGATGACATGTTCTTCATATTATGTGCTACATTTAACTTAGTTATAGATACTGCTCAGTTTAAGTTTATCTTGCCTTAACAGTCCCTATAAAACTGCTTATTCAGATTAGAACACCCAACTTGTTTTGATCATATCTCACTCATTATATTGATTCCATTGCATGGCCAACTCTCACATGTGTATAACATCTTGTACTTACTGTAAATGGATCATACCATGCAATTTTATCAGTTCAAGTTTTAGTTATATACTGTTTTTATACAGCCAACTAAATAAGCATGATTTTAGCCTTATTTCTTATAGTTATTAACCTTTTTAAGCATATCTATCAACACTTGATCTCCACAAAACATTTTTATCATCTTATATACATCATATACATATACAATAATAAAGAAAATACATTTGTTCTTTACAAAAATAACAAGAGAAAATGGAGAGGATGATCTTCTTTACCAACCAAGTGTATTTCTTGTTTTTGGAAGACAAGAACTTGATTAACACCACAAGTAACTCCAAGATCATCAAACACCAAGAACAATAGTTGAGAAATCAGACCTAGGACACAAGCAAATCACCTCCAATGTTGTTAATATTGCCACCAAATGATCAAGGCTTCAAGATAACTCCATGATAGAGCTAGTAAACATGTATTTCATGGCTAGAAAAGATCAAAAGGGGTGTTTGTAGCTTGAAAGTGGACGGAAAAGGGGTGGTTTTTGAGAGAGTTTTGTGTTGGTTTGCATGTAAGTAAATGGTGTGTGTGAAAGTTGCTAGTGGTTTTGAGTTAGTGGGAAAGAACTAAGCTTAAGGTGTAAGCTTACTTACACTTGTAAGTTTGTAGCTAACATGATGCCACATATGGTTGTGGTGTCATGTTGGTGCCGTCCCTTGCTAGCTAGTGGGGTGGGACAATGTATTTTGTCCCATCTCACTAGTTTACGGGTATTCCTCGATTCTAGTTTTCTCGATTTGCGTGCGCTCGGGTCGTTTCACGAAAAATGTTTTTATAAATTATGAATCAACGTCACAAAACGAATCCAATAAAAATTGTCTCATCAAAAACGGAGTTCAAAAACGTAAATACGTAATCCTAAGGTTTCCGGTTTAGTCGTAAAAGACGCTAATTTATGCACGTAAGCCCAAATTTAAATCCGTAAATTGTGAGTTCGTCAACCAACACAAAAATAAGTTTCAAAATATTATACGAGAAAATATTTCACTACCTAAAAATGCTAGATTGTCACAGCTTTTCCTCCTAAAAGGGATCAACGTCCTCGTGATCCATTTCATTTGGATGTTCGTTTCTTATTGAAATCGAAGAGGTGCAGATATTTCTTCCACATTTCATCCTCTCGTTCCCAAGTATACTCCGGTCCATTCTTTGAATTCCATCGGATCTTGACAATAGGTATCCGACTTTGTTTCAGTTGCTTTACCTCACGATCCATAACCTCTACAGGCTCTTCGATAAAATGCAACTTCCCATCTATTCGAACCTTACCTTACGGAATTTTCTCATCACTCACTGCTAGACATTTCTTCAGATTAGATACATGGAATGTGTTGTGAACACCATGAAGTTCTGGGGGTAACTCTAGTTTGTAAGCCACCGGACCTACTCTAGATAAAATCTTAAAGGGTCCAATATAACGGGGATTCAATTTCCTTCGCTTTCCAAATCTTATAACGCCTTTCCATGGCGATACTTTCAACATTACTCGGTCAGCCACTTTAAACTCCATTGGCTTCCGCCGCACATCCGCGTAACTTTTCTGTCTACTACGGGCAGTCAACAACCTATTCTTAATCTGAACTATCATCTCCGTAGTCTCCCGGATCAATTCCGGTCCCGTAAGCTGGGTATCCCCAACTTCACTCCAACATACAGGAGATCTACACTTCCTACCATACAGAGCTTCAAACGGTGCAGCCTTAATACTAGAATGGTAACTATTGTTATACGAAAACTCTGCTAACGGCAAATGTTTATCCCAATTCTTACCAAAGTCTAACACACAAGCTCTCAACATATCTTCCAGTGTTTGTATCGTCCTTTCACTCTGCCCATCAGTCTAGGGGTGATAAGCAGTGCTCATGTCTAGATTCGTTCCCAAAGATCTTTGGAGAGATTTTCAAAAATTCGATGCGAATCTAGGATCTCGATCTGAAATGATCGATACAGGCACTCCATGCTTGCATACAACATTCTCAAGGTATATACGAGTCAGCTTCTCCAGTGAGAACTGCTCTTTAACCGGAATGAAGTGTGCTGATTTGGTCAGTCTATCGACAATAACCCAAATCGAGTTGTTTCCAGATGATGTTCTAGGAAGCTTGGTGATAAAGTCCATCGTAATTCGCTCCCACTTCCATTCAGGAATCTTTGGCTGTTGAAGTAGTCCTGATGGCTTTTGATGTTCAACTTTGACTCTAGCACAAGTCAAGCATTGAAGAACATACATAGCTATACCAGCTTTCATATTCGGCCACCAGTACAACTTCTTCAAATCATGGTACATCTTATCAGATCCCGGATGAATGGAATACTTAGATTTATGGGATTCTAACATAATCAAGTCTCTTAAGCCTCCAAACTTAGGTATCCACATACGACCTCTTACGCATTTCACTCCATCAGCTCTAACCTCTAAAGGATCTCCTTCTCCTCGGAACCCTTCATTAACAAAATTTTCCTTCTTACAAGCTTCTATTTGCGCATTTCTAATTTGCTCAGGCAAATTATTGTGCACGGTCAAGACTAGAGAACGTACCCTGATAGGCTCTCTATCTTTCCTACTTAACGCATCGACAACAACATTGGCTTTTCCTGGGTGATATTTTATATCACAATCATAATCACTTAACAACTCTATCCATCTTCGTTGCCTCATGTTCAATTCCTTCTGGTCGAGAATATACTGTAGGATTTTGTGATCGGTGGATACCGTACACTTGGTGCCATACAGATAATGTCTCCACAACCTAAGACCAAAGACTACAGCTCCTAACTCAAGATCATGAGTAGTATAATTCTTCTCATTCTTCCTAAATTGCATAGAAGCATAAGCTATCATCTCTCGCTGCATCAAAACAGCTCCATAGCCTCTAAGAGATGCATCACAATACACTACAAAATCTTCACTCCCGTCGGGTAATGATAAGATTGGCGCACTACATAATTTTTGCTTCAATGTCTGAAATGCTCCATCTTCATCACTTCCCCAAATGAAAGGTTATTCTTCTGGGTAAGCTTAGTCAAGGGTTTAGCTATCAAAGAAAATTCTTTAATGAATCGCCTATAATAGCCAGCCAATCCTAAGAATTGTCGCACTTCCGCTGGCGTTGTCTGTGCAGACCAATTCTTAATAGCTTCAACCTTTGCAGGATCAACATGAATTCCATCTTTGTTAATCACATGACCAAGAAATTGCACATAATCTAACCAGAAATCACATTTCGAAAATTTAGCATACAACTTTTCATCCTTCAACAAATTCAAAACAATCCTTAAATGTTCTCTATGCTTATCTTCATTCTTAGAATAGATCAGAATATCGTCAATAAACACAATCACAAATTTATCCAAGTACGGCTTGCACACTCGATTCATTAAATCCATGAAAACCGCAGGTGCGTTAGTTAACCCAAATGGCATTACTTGAAATTCATAGTGTCCATAACGAGTTCTAAATGCAGTTATAGGAATATCTTCTTCACGGACGCGAAGTTGGTGATATCCTGACCACAAATCTATCTTAGAATACACACTAGATCCTTGCAGTTGATCAAACAAATCATCAATCCTAGGTAAAGAATATCGATTTTTAATTGTCAACTTATTCAGTTCCCTATAATCAATGCACATACGGAAAGATCCATCCTTCTTCTTAACGAACAAGACTGGAGCTCCCCAAGGCGACGATCTCGATCAAATAAAACCTTTATCAGACAACTCCTTAAGTTGCTCAGATAACTCCTTTAATTCAGAAGGGGCTAATCGGTATGGCGCACGTGCCACCGGTGCAGCACCAGGAATTAAATCGATTCGAAACTCTACTTGCCTTATCGGTGGAAGTCCGGGTAAATCTTTAGGAAATACCTTAGGAAATTCACAAATAATAGGTACATCTTCCAATCGTTTCTCCCTAGACTCATTCCCGGTCACTTGAGCTAAGAATAACTCACAAGCGTTCCTGATGTACTTTTAGACTTTAATACATGAAACGATCATCAAACGGGATTCACCTTGACTACCATCAATTACTAACGTCCTATTCCTAAGAGGAATCTTAACTTTCTTCTCTCCACATAAAATAGTAGCATTATTCAACGACAACCAATCCATACCAATAATAATATCAAAACTACCTAATTTTATCAACATCAAATCAATCGGAAAAGAATGGTTCAAGAGATTTAGAGAGCATCCTTCTAATAGCTTATTAGTTTTCACTAATTTACCATTAGCCAATTTCACCTCGTAACTGGTATTTATCTCAACAGGCTCAATATCAATAAGGGCACTAAATTTAGTGGATACAAAGCTCCTATCAGCACCCGAATCAAATAAAGCAACAACATAATGATTGTTGAGCAAAAACGTACCGGTAACGACATTCGGATCCTCTTTCGTCACCTCAATTGTTCCAAGTTGATAGATACCACCCTGGGGGTTTCTTCCAGGTACAATCGCTTTCAACTTGGGGCATTCCGATTTCCTATGACCTTCTTCATTACAGTTGAAGCAAATGGTTCCCTTCTTACACCTTTCAACCTTGTGTCCAAGCTTTCCGCAATTTCGGCACTTCCAGCAGTCGCCAGCATGCCTCTTGTTGCCACACTTAGGACATCTATCATCGTTGCGCGGTGTGTTGTTGGTAAGAGCATTTGCATTCCCCTTTCTCTGGTTCTGTCGGCGATTGAAATTCTTCCTATTGTCACCTCTATCTACACGATCACCATCTCCCTTTTTTTTCTCACCAACACGGGCTTCATCTTCCCTATCCTGAATTATCTGTCCAATGAGTTGGTAAGCCATTCGAACAGCATCATCAATGGTCAATGGTTTAAATGATGTCACGTCCCCCCGGATATTCCTGGTCAACCCTTTAATATATTGCTCAATTCGGATCTCTTCGGGTTCAACCAATCGAGGACATAGCAAGGCCAACTCATGGAATTGGTTTGTGTAACTATCAATGTCCACACCTTTCATTCTCAAATGAATCAACTCTTGTTCTAACCTAATAATCACACTACGAGGACAAAACTCCAAAGTCATCCACTTCTTAATTTCAGCCCAAGGAGTAGCATTAGCAGCATCAAGACCCATGAAAGCAATTCTCCCGTTCCACAAAGTCAACGCACGACCTTTAATAGTAGCCATAGCAAAAGTCACCTTATCTTCCTCCTTACACTTACTAATCCGAAACACCGACTCAATCTTCTCGATCCACTGGCTTAGTCCTACAGCACCTTCGGTTCCATTAAAAGGTAGAGGTTCACACTTCATGAACGTCACATAAGTACAGCCACCAACTTCAGGTGCATTAGTTCCAAGTCCTCCTATATTTCCTCCAGCATTAGCATTCACATTATTAGCATTCACATTCACATTAGTACCGCCAATTCTACTACCGCCAGCTCCACTACCGCCAGCTCCACTACCGCCAGCTCCACTACCGCCAGATCCACTACCGCCAGCTTCATTTCTAGCATTTGCCATAAATTCAGTCATAGATGCGGTAACTTGCTCTGTAATAATCCTACGTACATCATCCTCAGTCACAGCCTTCTTGGGCGGCATAGTTCTATAATTTCACAATTTCAAAGTATTAAGCATTCACCCAACAAAGGGTTCATATAATATGGATTGAATTTATAATCAAGATACAAATAAGGCACAATATGGAATTCAAGACAAGATACATATTTCATTCGATTTGAAACAAAAGTATTGTCTTAGTTACATCCCATATCAAAGTTCTAGCACTATATACACTCAAAATTCGTGCCAAGTCTACTACTAACAAGTCGGTTCAGTCAAAGCTACAAAAGCACAAAAGATACAAAGGTCACTACTAAATACAGACTGGTCTACTGAGAACCGCTAGATGGTCCATCTTCCATCGTCTTCTGAATCTTCGTCGGACGATCACTAGACACATCTTCAGCTGGGCGCTTACGATTACTCCTCTTTCAACCATGTCAGCATAAAATCTACTATTCCATCACACAGATATATTCAACTCCTTCTCAGCTTTCTCACGCATCGCACGAGCTACACTCAACTGAATCTCCATAGAATTCACCTTCCTCTTCATTTCAGAAAACTCCCCACTTTCCAACACCGATAACCTCCTAAAAGCCTCATTCAAACCACGCTCTACGTCAGTCAAATCCAAACTAAGCAATTCCCGCTCTTTCTCGCCAACCTTAGCCTTTGACTCCAAATAAGCAACCTGAGTCTGAACAACACCTAATCCAACCTCTGTCATACAACTCTTAACACGGGAAGCATCTAGATCACGTCTCAAGGCCCATGGTGCAAGACCATCAATATGAGTAGCCTCTCGAGTACTAGACGACTCTCCTATCTCACGTCTACGAGTAGCAATACCATCAGCACCGTCAGGTGCATTATCATCCTCATCCTCCTCTGATTCAGAATCAGATTCAGACGATTCAGACATTTCATCCCTAGGTTGTAACACTCTCATTTTTCGTATCGGTACAGAGGAAGGGTCTTTCAGAGTGTTACGGGATAGCACAATAACTCCAATCATAGACAACATATAAAAATGGTTGTACAAGGTTTAACAAACATTCATTCGATAAAAAGTTTCAAAAGCGTACAACAGGTCCTAAATTATACAGGTCATTAAGTTTACAAAACACAGATCGAATGAACATTTTTAATATTAAGTGTGGGCCATCAGAGTCGATCTCCATCCGGATTACCTTCAAGCACCTGAGATAAAAACATGCAAAAATCATATCAGCGAATGCCGAGTGAATTCATAGATTTTAATGAAAACCGTTATATAAAAACAATCATTTACAATCATTTAAAATCAGAACACAAGCATAATATCGGAAGTAAGTCCTCATATTGCTAGTCAGGCAATATATAAATCAAGCGTACATCTGAAACCGTCCATGAGACCGTAGTCTCTATATTACCATGATAGGTAATATATTCATCGTTAATAGCGTCGTTATCGTTTATTATTTATGTTTTATAGCATACATTGTATAGGATTATTCTTAGCCGCATGACATTGTTACCTTACTATGAAAACAGCGGGCCGCGAACCCGACAAACTGTTTGCCCATCTAAGTTAGCGTGTCATCACAAAAATCACGCTATGGAATCTTCTCATACATAAATTCGCTTACCAATCAATGTGGTACGACGAGGATCAACCGTCAAGGCGCGAACTGGGGTGATTGTCCCCAAATAGTACTATCAAATGCATAAGCGTCTACCAAATCCTGGTAGTTCACAATTCATGCTAATGGGACTTTAAGTGACATAACCTAACTACTAATAATCCTTTTAGTCTCGAATATAGGGTCATAGCATCATTCGGGTCCATATCATTTAGCATACAATCGGGACTACTTGTGTTCTATTTTTATAAAAATCTAGCATGTTATCTCCCTCGCGGGTTTACAAATCATTTTATAAAACATTTAAAAGAGTGCGAGGCTATGAACTCACGTTGTTAATGAAAGGCGGATTATCGGCTACGGGCGTGCTTCGGTCACGGAAACCTATATAAATAATAATAGGTCTTAGACTCGGTCCAATGACTTTTATCAAAATAAAAATATACATATGATGATTTTGTACATATGATGATGATCAAGTGGGTTTATACATCCTTGTTTACTCATTTTGGTGTTTACGTCTTGGTAACGTTTTACTAGTTCACTAGTTTTACCGATTTTACCTATTTTAAGTCCATTAAGTCTTTTATAAGTTCTTTAACTTGTTTTTATCCCTTTTATTCCTATATTATCAGTATATATACTTTTCATGTTGTGCCCAAATGGGTTAATCCCAATAAGTTCTTTTTACAAGTTTTTATCTTATTTAGTCCATTTATTAGTCCAATATGTTTAGTTAGCTCGTAAATGTCCGTATTTCTTATAGTTCGGGTTTTATCGGTTTTTACTTGTCTTAGTTACCTATACATCAGTATATGACTTTTATAAACTTTACATTAGACGGGTTTGGTCGTCTATGTTTTATTTGGCGAAAAACGTTAATTTTACGGCGATAGCCGAAAAAGTCGTAAAAATCAAGTTTATAGTTTTTATTACTTATAAATATTATTTTACCACCATTTATATAATTTACCCATTTAATTTACCTTTTATACATTTATATAAATAAGTTTTATAAGTTAGTGGGTTTATATTTTTACATTTTATACATTATAATGTGAGTGCTTATATAATATTAATAAACATTATTTCCAAAAATCTGATTTTTAACTTCATGTTCACCATTTTTAGCATATCTAGAGTTCTATAATGAATTAGAAGCTCATTTTTGGATGGCATGATCTTAATAATATGTGATACATTTAACTTAGATATAGCTACTGCCCATTTTGAGTTTAACTTTCCTTAACAGTCCCTATAAAACTGCTTATTCAGATTATACCACCTAACTTGTTTTGATCATATCTCACTCATTATTTTGATTCCATTGCATGGCCAACTCTCACATGTGTATAACATCTTCTACTTACTGTAAATGGATCAAACCATGCAATTTTATCAGTTCATGTTTTAGTTATCTACTGTTTTTATACAGCCAACTAAATAATCAAGATTTTAGCTTCATTTCTTATAGTTATCATCATTTTTAAGCATATTTATCAACACTTGATCCCCACACAACATTTTTATCATCATATATACATCATATAAATATACAAAATGAAAGAAAATACATTTGTTCTTTACAAAATAACAAGAGAAAAATGGAGAGGATGATCTTCTTTACCAATCCAAGTGGATTTCTTGTTTCAGGAAGACAAGAACTTGATGAACACAACAAGTATCTCCAAGACCATCAAATATCAAGAACATAGGTTGTAAAATCAGCCCTAGGACACAAGCAAATCACCTCCAAAGATGTTAATATGGCCACCAAATGAGCAAGGCTTCAAGAATACTCCTTAATAGAGCTAGTAAACATGATGTTCATGGCTAGAAGAAATCAAATGGGGTGTTTGTTGGCTTATTTAGGACGACACAAGGGAGAGTTTGAGAGAGTTTGATGTTGGTTTTGCATGTGAGAAAGATGGAAATGAAAACAAGTAGCTATTTTTGGTGTTAAGTGGGAAAAGTTAGCTTAACATGTAAGCATGGCTTACACATGTAATGTGTAAGCTAAACTTGATGCCACATTAGTGTTGTGGTGTCAAGTGTGCCGTCCCATTAAGCTAGTGGGGTGGGACAATGTATTTTGTCCCATCTCACTAGTTTACGGGTATTCCTCGATTCTAGTTTTCTCGATTTGCGTGCCCTCGGGTCGTTTTACGAAAAACATTTTTATAAATTATGAATCAACGTCACAAAACGAATCCAATAAAAATTGTCTCATCAAAAACGGAGTTCAAAAACGTAAATACGTAATCCTAAGGTTTCCGGTTTAGTCGTAAAAGACGCTAAATTATGCACGTAAGCCCAAATTTAAATCCGTAAATTGTGAGTTCGTCAACCAACACAAAAATAAGTTTCAAAATATTATACGAGAAAATATTTCACTACCTAAAAATGTTAGATTGTCACAGCTTTTCCTCCTAAAAGGGATCAACGTCCTCGTGATCCATTTCATTTGGATGTTCGTTTCTTATTGAAATCGAAGAGGTGCAGAAATTTCTTCCACATTTCATCCTCTCGTTCCCAAGTATACTCCGGTCCATTCTTTGAATTCCATCGGATCTTGACAATAGGTATCCGACTTTGTTTCAGTTGCTTTACCTCACGATCCATAACCTCTACAGGCTCTTCGATAAAATGCAACTTCCCATCTATTCGAACCTTACCTTACGGAATTTTCTCATCACTCACTGCTAGACATTTCTTCAGATTAGATACATGGAATGTGTTGTGAACACCATGAAGTTCTGGGGGTAACTCTAGTTTGTAAGCCACCGGACCTACTCTAAATAAAATCTAAAAGGGTCCAATATAACGGGGATTCAATTTCCTTCGCTTTCCAAATCTTATAACGCCTTTCCATGGCGATACTTTCAACATTACTCGGTCAGCCACTTTAAACTCCATTGGCTTCCGCCGCACATCCGCGTAACTTTTCTGTCTACTACGGGCAGTCAACAACCTATTCTTAATCTGAACTATCATCTCCATAGTCTCCCGGATCAATTCCGGTCCCGTAAGCTGGGTATCCCCAACTTCACTCCAACATACAGGAGATCTACACTTCCTACCATACAGAGCTTCAAACGGTGCAGCCTTAATACTAGAATGGTAACTATTGTTATACGAAAACTCTGCTAACGGAAAATGTTTATCCCAATTCTTACCAAAGTCTAACACACAAGCTCTCAACATATCTTCCAGTGTTTGTATCGTCCTTTCACTCTGCCCATCAGTCTAGGGGTGATAAGCAGTGCTCATGTCGAGATTCGTTCCCAAAGATCTTTGGAGAGATTTTCAAAAATTCGTTGCGAATCTAGGATCTCGATCTGAAATGATTGATACAGGCACTCCATGCTTGCATACAACACTCTCAAGGTATATACGAGTCAGCTTCTCCAGTGAGAACTTCTCTTTAACCGGAATGAAGTGTGCTGATTTGGTCAGTCTATCGACAATAACCCAAATCGAGTTGTTTCCAGATGATGTTCTAGGAAGCTTGGTGATAAAGTCCATCGTAATTCGCTCCCACTTCCATTCAGGAATCTTTGGCTGTTGAAGTAGTCCTGATGGCTTTTGATGTTCAGCTTTGACTCTAGCACAAGTCAAGCATTAAAGAACATACATAGCTATATCAGCTTTCATATTCGGCCACCAGTACAACTTCTTCAAATCATGGTAAATCTTATCAGATCCCGGATAAATGGAATACTTAGATTTATGGGATTCTAACATAATCAAGTCTCTTAAGCCTCCAAACTTAGGTATCCACATACGACCTCTTACACATTTCACTCCATCAGCTCTAACCTCTAAAGGATCTCCTTCTCCTCGGAACCCTTCATTAACAAAATTTTCCTTCTTACAAGCTTCTATTTGCGCATTTCTAATTTGCTCAGGCAAATTATTGTGCACGGTCAAGACTAGAGAACGTACCCTGATAGGCTCTCTATCTTTCCTACTTAACGCATCGGCAACAACATTGGCTTTTCCTAGGTGATATTTTATATCACAATCATAATCACTTAACAACTCTATCCATCTTCGTTGCCTCATGTTCAATTCCTTCTGGTCGAGAATATACTGTAGGATTTTGTGATCGGTGGATACCGTACACTTGGTGCCATACAGATAATGTCTCCACAACCTAAGACCAAAGACTACAGCTCCTAACTCAAGATCATGAGTAGTATAATTCTTCACATTCTTCCTAAATTGCCTAGAAGCATAAGCTATCACTTTCTCTCGCTGCATCAAAACAGCTCCATAGCCTCTAAGAGATGCATCACAATACACTACAAAATCTTCACTCCCGTCGGGTAATGATAAGATTGGCGCACTACATAATTTTTGCTTCAATGTCTGAAATGCTCCATCTTCATCACTTCCCTTAACGAAAGGTTTATTCTTCTAGGTAAGCTTAGTCAAGGGTTTAGCTATCAAAGAAAATTCTTTAATGAATCGCCTATAATAGCCAGCCAATCCTAAGAATTGTCGCACTTCCGCTGGCGTTGTCTGTGCAAACCAATTCTTAATAGCTTCAACCTTTGCAGGATCAACATGAATTCCATCTTTGTTAATCACATGACCAAGAAATTGCACATAATCTAACCAGAAATCACATTTCGAAAATTTAGCATACAACTTTTCATCCTTCAACAAATTCAAAACAATCCTTAAATGTTCTCTATGCTCATCTTCATTCTTAGAATAGATTAGAATATCGTCAATAAACACAATCACAAATTTATCCAAGTAGGGCTTGCACACTCGATTCATTAAATCCATGAAAACCGCAGGTGCGTTAGTTAACCCAAATGGCATTACTTGAAATTCATAGTGTCCATAACGAGTTCTAAATGCAGTTATAGGAATATCTTCTTCACGGACGCGAAGTTGGTGATATCCTGACCACAAATCTATCTTAGAATACACACTAGATCCTTGCAGTTGATCAAACAAATCATCAATCCTAGGTAAAGGATATCGATTTTTAATTGTCAACTTATTCAGTTCCCTATAATCAATGCACATACGGAAAGATCCATCCTTCTTCTTAACGGACAAGACTGGAGCTCCCCAAGGCGACGAGCTCGATCAAATAAAACCTTTATCAGACAACTCCTTAAGTTGCTCAGATAACTCCTTTAATTCAGAAGGGGCTAATCGGTATGGCGCACGTGCCACCGGTGCAGCACCAGGAATTAAATCGATTCGAAACTCTACTTGCCTTATCGGTGGAAGTCCGGGTAAATCTTTAGGAAATACCTCAGGAAATTCACAAATAATAGGTACATCTTCCAATCGTTTCTACCTAGACTCATTCCCGGTCACTTGAGCTAAGAATAACTCACAAGCGTTCCTGATGTACTTTTAGACTTTAATACATGAAACGATCATCAAACGGGATTCACCTCGACTACCATCAATTACTAACGTCCTATTCCTAAGAGGAATCTTAACTTTCTTCTCTCCACATAAAATAGTAGCATTATTCAACGACAACCAATCCATACCAATAATAATATCAAAACTACCTAATTTTATCAACATCAAATCAATCGGAAAAGAATGGTTCAAGAGATTTAGAGAGCATCCTTCTAATAGCTTATTAGTTTTCACTAATTTACCATTAGCCAATTTCACCTCGTAACTGGTATTTATCTCAACAGACTCAATATCAATAAGGGCACTAAATTTAGTGGATACAAAGCTCCTATCAGCACCCGAATCAAATAAAGCAACAACATAATGATTGTTGAGCAAAAACGTACCGGTAACGACATTCGGATCCTCTTTCTTCACCTCAATTGTTCCAAGTTTATAGATACCACCCTGGGGGTTTCTTCCAGGTACAATCGCTTTCAACTTGGGGCATTCCGATTTCCTATGACCTTCTTCATTACAGTTGAAGCAAATGGTTCCCTTCTTACACCTTTCAACCTTGTGTCCAAGCTTTCCGCAATTTCGGCACTTCCAGCAGTCGCCAACATGCCTCTTGTTGCCACACTTAGGACATCTATCATCGTTGCGCGGTGTGTTGTTGGTAAGAGCATTTGCATTCCCCTTTCTCTGGTTCTGTCGGCGATTGAAATTCTTCCTATTGTCACCTCTATCTACACGATCACCATCTCCCTTTTTTTTCTCACCAACACGGGCTTCATCTTCCCTATCCTGAATTATCTGTCCAATGAGTTGGTAAGCAATTCGAACAGCATCATCAATGGTTAGTGGTTTAAATGATGTCACGTCCCCCCGGATATTCCTGGTCAACCCTTTAATATATTGCTCAATTCGGATCTCTTCGGGTTCAACCAATCGAGGACATAGCAAGGCCAACTCATGGAATTGGTTTGTGTAACTATCAATGTCCACACCTTTCATTCTCAAATGAATCAACTCTTGTTCTAACCTAATAATCACACTACGAGGAGAAAACTCCAAAGTCATCCACTTCTTAATTTCAGCCCAAGGAGTAGCATTAGCAGCATCAAGACCCATGAAAGCAATTCTCCCGTTCCACCAAGTCAACGCACGACCTTTAAGAGTAGCCATAGAAAAAGTCACCTTATCTTCCTCCTTACACTTACTAATCCGAAACACCGACTCAATCTTCTCGATCCACTGGCTTAGTCCTACAGCACCTTCGGTTCCATTAAAAGGTAGAGGTTCACACTTCATGAACGTCACATAAGTACAGCCACCAACTTCAGGTGCATTAGTTCCAAGTCCTCCTATATTTCCTCCAGCATTAGCATTCACATTATTAGCATTCACATTCACATTAGTACCGCCAATTCTACTACCGCCAGCTCCACTACCGCCAGCTCCACTACCGCCAGCTCCACTACCGCCAGCTCCACTACCGCCAGCTTCATTTCTAGCATTTGCCATAAATTCAGTCATAGATGCGGTAACTTGCTCCGTAATAATCCTACGTACATCATCCTCAGTCACAGCCTTCTTGGGCGGCATAGTTCTATAATTTCACAATTTTCAAAGTATTAAGCATTCACCCAACAAAGGGTTCATATAATATGGATTGAATTTATAATCAAGATACAAATAAGGCACAATATGGAATTTAAGACAAGATACATATTTCATTCGATTTGAAACAAAAGTATTGTCTTAGTTACATCCCATATCAAAGTTCTAGCACTATATACACTCAAAATTCGTGCCAAGTCTACTACTAACAAGTCGGTTCAGTCAAAGCTACAAAAGCACAAAAGATACAAAGGTCACTACTAAATACAGACTGGTCTACTGAGAACCGCTAGATGGTCCATCTTCCATCGTCTTCTGAATCTTCGTCAGACGATCACTAGACACATCTTCAGCTGGGCGCTTACGGATTACTCCTCTTTCAACCATGTCAGCATAAAATCTACTATTCCATCACACGGATATATTTAACTCCTTCTCAGCTTTCTCACGCATCGCACGAGCTACACTCAACTGAATCTCCATAGAATTCACCTTTCTCTTCATTTCAGAAAACTCCCCACTTTACAACACCGATAACCTCCTAAAAGCCTCATTCAAACCACGCTCTACGTCAGTCAAATCGAAACTAAGCAATTCCCGCTCTTTCTCGCCAACCTTAGCCTTCGACTCCAAATAAGCAACCTGAGTCTGAACAACACCTAATCCAACCTCTGTCATACAACTCTTAACACGGGAAGCATCTAGATCACGTCTCAAGGCCCATGGTGCAAGACCATCAATATGAGTAGCCTCTCGAGTACTAGACGACTCTCCTATCTCACGTCTACGAGTAGCAATACCATCAGCACCGTCAGGTGCATTATCATCCTCATCCTCCTCTGATTCAGAATCAGATTCAGACGATTCAGACATTTCATCCCTAGGTTGTAACACTCTCATTTTTCGTATCGGTACAGCGGAAGGGTCTTTCAGAGTGTTACGGGATAGCACAATAACTCCAATCATAGACAACACATAAAAATGGTTGTACAAGGTTTAACAAACATTCATTCGATAAAAAGTTTCAAAAGCGTACAACAGGTCCCAAATTATACAGGTCATTAAGTTTACAAAACACAGATCGAATGAACATTTTTAATATTAAGTGTGGGCCATCAGAGTCGATCTCCATCCGGATTACCTTCAAGCACCTGAGATAAAAACATGCAAAAATCATATCAGCGAATGCCGAGTGAATTCATAGAGTTTAATGAAAACCGTTATATAAAAACAATCATTTACAATCATTTAAAATCAGAACACAAGCATAATATCGGAAGTAAGTCCTCATATTGCTAGTCAGGCAATATATAAATCAAGCGTACATCTGAAACCGTCCATGAGACCGTAGTCTCTATATTACCATGATAGGTAATATATTCATCGTTAATAGCGTCGTTATCGTTTATTATTTATGTTTTATAGCATACATTGTATAGGATTATTATTAGCCGCATGACATTGTTACCTTACTATGAAAACAGCGGGCCGCGAACCCGACAAACTGTTTGCCCATCTAAGTTAGCGTGTCGTCACAAAAATCACGCTATGGAATCTTCTCATACATAAATTCGCTTACCAATCAATGTGGTACGACGGGGATCAACCGTCAAGGCGCGAACTGGGGTGATTGTCCCCAAATAGTACTATCAAATGCATAAGCGTCTACCAAATCCCGGTAGTTCACAATTCATGCTAATGGGACTTTAAGTGACATAACCTAACTACTAATAATCCTTTTAGTCTCGAATATAGGGTCATAGCATTATTCGGGTCCATATCATTTAGCATACAATCGGGACTACTTGTGTTCTATTTTTATAAAAATCTAGCATGTTATCTCCCTCGCGGGTTTACAAATCATTTTATAAAAATCTAGCATGAACTCACGTTGTTAATGAAAGGCGGATTATCGGCTACGGGCGTGCTTCGGTCACGGAAACCTATATAAATAATAATAGGTCTTAGACTCGGTCCAATGACTTTTATCAAAATAAAAATATACATATGATGATTTTGTACATATGATGATGATCAAGTGGGTTTATACATCCTTGTTTACTCATTTTAGTGTTTACGTCTTGGTAACGTTTTACTAGTTCACTAGTTTTACCGATTTTACCTATTTTAAGTCCATTAAGTCTTTTATAAGTTCTTTAACTTGTTTTTATCCCTTTTATACCTATATTATCAGTATATATACTTTTCATGTTGGGCCCAAATGGGTTAATCCCAATAAGTTCTTTTTACAAGTTTTTATCTTATTTAGTCCATTTATTAGTCCAATATGTTTAGTTAGCTCATAAATGTCCGTATTTCTTATAGTTCGGGTTTTATCGGTTTTTACTTGTCTTAGTTACCTATACATCAGTATATGACTTTTATAAACTTTACATTAGACGGGTTTGGTCGTCTATGTTTTATTTGGCGAAAAACGTTAATTTTACGGCGATAGCCGAAAAAGTCGTAAAAATCAAGTTTATAGTTTTTATTACTTATAAATATTATTTTACCACCATTTATATAATTTACCCATTTAATTTACCTTTTATACATTTATATAAATAAGTTTTATAAGTTAGTAGGTTTATATTTTTACATTTTATACATTATAATGTGAGTGCTTATATAATATTAATAAACATTATTTCCAAAAATCTGATTTTTAACTTCATGTTCACCATTTTTAGCATATCTAGAGTTCTATAATGAATTAGAAGCTCATTTTTGGATGGAATGATCTTGATAATATGTGATACATTTAACTTAGTAATAGCTACTGCCCATTTTGAGCTTAACTTGCCTTAACAGTCCCTATAAAACTGCTTATTCAGATTATACCACCTAACTTGTTTTGATCATATCTCACTCTTTATTTTGATTCCATTGCATGGCCAACTCTCACATGTGTATAACATCTTCTACTTACTGTAAATGGATCAAACCATGCAATTTTATCAGTTCGTCTTTTAGTTATCTACTGTTTTTATACAGCCAACTAAATAATCAAGATTTTAGCTTCATTTCTTATAGTTATCATCATTTTTAAGCATATTTATAAACACTTGATCCCCACACAACATTTTTATCATCATATATACATCATATACATATAAAAAATGAAAGAAAATACATTTGTTCTTTACAAAATAACAAGAGAAAAATGGAGAGGATGATCTTCTTTACCAATCCAAGTGGATTTCTTGTTTCAGGAAGACAAGAACTTGATGAACACAACAAGTATCTCCAAGACCATCAAATATCAAGAACATAGGTTGGAAAATCAGCCCTAGGACACAAGCAAATCACCTCCAAAGATGTTAATATGGCCACCAAATGAGCAAGGCTTCAAGAATACTCCTTAATAGAGCTAGTAAACATGATGTTCATGGCTAGAAGAAATCAAATGGGGTGTTTGTTGGCTTATTTAGGACGGCACAAGGGAGAGTTTGAGAGAGTTTGATGTTGGTTTTGCATGTGAGAAAGATGGAAATGAAAACAAGTAGCTATTTTTGGTGTTAAGTGGGAAAAGTTAGCTTAACATGTAAGCATGGCTTACACATGTAATGTGTAAGCTAAACTTGATGCCACATTAGTGTTGTGGTGTCAAGTGTGCCGTCCCATTAAGCTAGTGGGGTGGGACAATGTATTTTGTCCCATCTCACTAGTTTACGGGTATTCCTCGATTCTAGTTTTCTCGATTTGAGTGCCCTCGGGTCGTTTTACGAAAAACATTTTTATAAATTATGAATCAACGTCACAAAAAGAATCCAATAAAAATTGTCTCATCAAAGACGGAGTTCAAAAACGTAAATACGTAATCCTAAGGTTTCCGGTTTAGTCGTAAAAGACGCCAAATTATGCACGTAAGCCCAAATTTAAATCCGTAAATTGTGAGTTCGTCAACCAACACAAAAATAAGTTTCAAAATATTATACGAGAAAATATTTTACTACCTGAAAATGTTAGATTGTCACAGCTTTTCCTCCTAAAAGGGATCAACGTCCTCGTGATCCATTTCATTTGGATGTTCGTTTCTTATTGAAATCGAAGAGGTGCGGATATTTCTTCCACATTTCATCCTCTCGTTCCCAAGTATACTCCGGTCCATGCTTTGAATTCCATCGGATTTTGACAATAGGTATCCGACTTTGTTTCAGTTGCTTTACCTCACGGTCCATAACTTCTACGGGCTCTTCGATAAAATGCAACTTCCCATCTATTCGAACCTTACCTAACGGAATTTTCTCATCACTCACTGCTAGACATTTCTTCAGATTAGATACATGGAATGTGTTGTGAACACCATGAAGTTCTGGGGGTAACTCTAGTTTGTAAGCCACCGGACCTACTCTAGATAAAATCTTAAAGGGTCCAATATAACGGGGATTCAATTTCCCTCGTTTTCCAAATCTTATAACGCCTTTCCATGACGATACTTTCAACATTACTCGGTCACCCACCTCAAACTCCATTGGCTTCCGCCGCACATCCGCGTAACTTTTCTGTCTACTACGGGCAGTCAATAACCTCTTCTTAATCTGAACTATCATCTCTGTAGTCTCCCGGATCAATTCCGGTCCCGTGAGCTGGGTATCCCCAACTTCACTCCAACATACAGGAGATCTACACTTCCTACCATACACAGCTTCAAACGGTGCAACCTTAATACTAGAATGGTAACTATTGTTATACGAAAACTCTGCTAACGACAAATGTTTATCCCAATTCTTACCAAAGTCTAACACACAAGCTCTCAACATATCTTCAAGTGTTTGTATCGTCCTTTCACTCTGCCCATCAGTCTGGGGGTGATAAGCAGTGCTCATGTCGAGATTCGTTCCCAAAGATCTTTGGAGAGATTTCCAAAAATTAGATGCGAATCTAGGATCTCGATCTGAAATGATCGATACAGGCACTCTATGCTTGCATACAACATTATCAAGGTATATTCGAGTCAGCTTCTCCAGTGAGAACTGCTCCTTAACCGGAATGAAGTGTGCTGATTTGGTCAGTCTATCGATAATAACCCAAATCGAATTGTTTCCAGATGATGTTCTAGGAAGCTTGGTGATAAAGTCCATCGTAATTCGCTCCCACTTCCATTCAGGAATCTTTGGTTGTTGAAGTAGTCCTGATAGCTTTTGATGTTCAGCTTTAACTCTAGCACAAGTCAAGCATTGAAGAACATACATAGCTATGTCAGCTTTCATATTCGGCCACCAGTACAACTTCTTCAAATCATGGTACATCTTATCAGATCCCGGATGAATGGAATACTTAGATTTATGGGATTCTAACATAATCAAATCTCTTAAGCCTCCAAACTTAGGTATCCACATACGACCTCTTATGCATTTCACTCCATCAGCTCTAACTTCTAAAGGATCTCCTTCTCCTCGGAACCCTTCATTAACAAAATTCTCCTTCTTACAAGCTTCTATTTGCACATTTCTAATTTGCTCAGGCAAATTATTGTGCACAGTCAAGACTAGAGAACGCACCCTGATAGGCTCTCTATCTTTCCTACTTAACGCATCAGCAACAACATTGGATTTTCCTGGGTGATATTTTATATCACAGTCATAATCACTTAACAACTCTATCCATCTTCGTTGCCTCATGTTCAATTCCTTCTGGTCGAGAATATACTGTAGGCTTTTGTGATCGGTGAATACCGTACACTTGGTGCCATATAAATAATGTCTCCACAACCTAAGAGCAAAGACTACAGCTCCTAACTCAAGATCATGAGTAGTATAATTCTCCTCATTCTTCCTTAATTGCCTAGAAGCATAAGCTATCACTTTCTCTCGCTGCATCAAAACAGCTCCATAACCTCTAAGAGATGCATCACAATATACTACAAAATCTTCACTCCCGCCGGGTAATGATAAGATTGGCGCACTACATAATTTTTGCTTCAATGTCTGAAATGCTCCATCTTCATCACTTCCCCAAACGAAAGGTTTATTCTTCTGAGTAAGCTTAGTCGAGGGTTTAGCTATCAAAGAGAATTCTTTAATGAATCGCCTATAATAGCCAGCCAATCCTAAGAACTGTCGCACTTCCGTTGGCGTTGTCGGTGCAGACCAATTCTTAATAGCTTCAACCTTTGCAGGATCAACATGAATTCCATCTCTGTTAATCACATGACCAAGAAATTGCACAGAATCTAACCAGAAATCACATTTCAAAAACTTAGCATACAACCTTTCATCCTTCAACAAATTCAAAACAATCCTCAAATGTTCTCTATGTTCATCTTCATTCTTATAATAGATTAGAATATCGTCAATAAACACAATCACAAATTTATCCAAGTAGGACTTGCACACTCGATTCATAAAATCCATGAAAACCGCAGGTGCGTTAGTTAACCCAAATGGCATTACTTGAAATTCATAGTGTCCATAACGAGTTCTCAATGCAGTTATAGGAATATCTTCTTCACGGAGGCGAAGTTGGTGATATCCTGACCGCAAATCTATCTTAGAATACACACTAGATCCTTGCAGTTGATCAAACAAATCATCAATCCTAGGTAAAGGGTATCGATTTTTAATTGTCAACTTATTCAGTTCCCTTTAATCAATGCACATACGAAAAGATCCATCCTTCTTCTTAACGAACAAGACTGGAGCTCCCCAAGGCGACGAGCTCGGTCGAATAAAACCTTTATCAGACAACTCCTTAAGTTGCTCAGATAACTCCTTTAATTCAGAAGGGGCTAATCGGTAAGGCGCACGTGCCACCGGTGTAGCACCAGGAATCAAATCGATTCGAAACTCTACTTGCCTTATCAGTGGAAGTCCGGGTAAATCTTTAGGAAATACCTCAGGAAATTCACAAATAATAGGTACATCTTCCAATCGTTTCTCCCTAGACTCATTCCCGGTCACTTGAGCTAAGAATAACTCACAACCGTTCCTGATGTACTTTTGGACTTTAATACATGAAACGATTTTCAAACGGGATTCACCTCGACTACCATCAATTACTAACGTCCTATTCCTAAGAGGAATCTTAACTTTCTTCTCTCCACATAAAATAGTATCATTATTCAATGACAACCAATCCATACCAATAATAATATCAAAACTACCTAATTCTATCAACATCAAATCAATCGGAAAGGAATGGTTCAAGAGATTTAGAGAGCATCCTTCTAATAGCTTATTAGTTTTCAGTATTTTACCATCAGCCAATTCCACCTCGTAACGGGTACTTATCTCAACAGGTTCAATATCAATAAGGGCACGAAATTTAGTGGATACAAAGCTCCTATCGGCACCCGAATCGAATAAAGCAACAGCATAATGATTGTTGAGTAAAAACGTACCGATAACGACATTCGGATCCTCTTTCTTCACCTCAATTGTTCCAAGTTGGTAGATACCACCCTGGGGGTTTCTTCCAGGTACAATCTCTTTCAACTTGGGGCATTCCGATTTCCTATGACCTTCCTCATTACAGTTGAAGCAAATGGTTCCCTTCTTACACCTTTCAACCTTGTGTCCAAGCTTTCCGCAATTTCGGCACTTCCAGCAGTCGCCAGCATGCCTCTTGTTGCCACACTTAGGACATCTATCATCGTTGCGCGGTGTGTTGTAGGTAAGAGCATTTGCATTCCCTTTTCTCTTGTTCTGACGGCGATCACCGTCTCCCTTTCTTTTCTCACCAACACGGGCTTCATCTTCCTTATCCTGAATTATCTGTCCAATGAGTTGGTAAGCCATTCGAACAACATCATCAATGGTCAGTGGTTTCGATGATGTTACGTCCCCCCGGATATTCCTGGTCAACCCTTTCACATATTGCTCAATTCGGATCTCTTCAGGTTCAACCAATCGAGGACATAGCAAGGCCAACTCATGGAATCGATTCGTGTAACTATCAATGTCCACACCTTTCATTCTCAAATGAATCAACTCCTGTTCTAACCTAATGATCACACTACGAGGACAAAACTCCAAAGTCATCCACTTCTTAATTTCAGCCCAAGGAGTAGCATTAGCAGCATCAAGACCCATGAAAGCAATTCTCCCGTTCCACCAAGTCAACGCACGACCTTTAAGAGTAGCCATAGCAAAAGTCACCTTATCTTACTCCTTACACTTACTAATCCTAAACACCGATTCAATCTTCTCAATCCACTGGCTTAATCCTACAGCACCTTCAGTTCCATTAAAAGGTAGAGGTTCACACTTCATGAACGTCACATAAGTACATCCACCAACTTCAGGTGCATTAGTTCCAAGTCCTCCTACATTTCCTCCAGCATTAGCATTCACATTATTAGCATTCACATTCACATTAGTACCGCCAATTCCACTACCGCCAGCTCCACTACCGCCATCTCCACTACCGCCAGCTTCATTACTAGCATTTGCCATAAATTCAGTCATAGATGCGGTAACTTGCTCCGTAATAATCCTACGTACATCATCCTCAGTCACAGCCTTCTTGGGCGGCATAGTTCTATAATTTAACAATTTTAAAGTATTAAGCATTCATCCAACAAGGATTCATATAATATGGATTGAATTCGTAATCAAGATACAAATAAGGCACAATATGGAATTCAAGACAAGATACATATTTCATTCGATCTGAAACAAAAGTATTGTCTTAGTACATCCCATATCAAAGTTCTAGCACTATATACACTTAAAATTTGTGCCACTTCTACTACTAACAAGTTGGTTCAGTCAATGCTACAAAAGCACAAAAGATATAAAGGTCACTACTAAATACAGACTGGTCTACTGAGAACCGCTAGATGGTCCATCATCCATCGTCTTCTGGATCTTTGCCGGACGATCACTAGACACATCTTCAGCTGGGCGCTTACGGATTATTCCTCTTTCAACCATGTCAGCATAAAATCTACTGTTCCATCCCATGGATATATTCAACTCCTTTTCGGCTTTCTCACGCATCGCACGAGCCACACTCAATTGAATCTCCATAGTAATCACCTTTCTCTTCATTTCAGCATACTCACCACTTTCCAACACTGATAACCTTCTAAAAGCCTCATTCAAACCACGTTCTACATCACTCAAATCCAAACTAAGCAATTCCCGCTCTTTCTCGCCAACCTTAGTCTTCGACTCCAAATAAGCAACATGAGTCTTAACAACACCTAATCCAACCTCTGTCATACAACTCTTAACACGGGAAGCATCTAGATCACGTCTCAAGGCCCATGGTGCAAGACCATCAATATGAGTAGCCTCTCGAGTACTAGACGAATCTCCTATCTCACGTCTATGAGTAGCAATACCATCAGTACCGTCAGGTGCATCGTCATCCTCATCCTCCTCTGATTCAGAATCAGATTCAGACGATTCAGACATTTCATCCCTAGGTAACTCATCCTCAGAATCAGACAAACAAACTGGTGGGGGCAAAGGCTCTCCCTCTGGAACATCATACGGATAAATAAGCTCGGCTTCCTCATCGTCATCAACCTCAATATCTATACCTACATCCTCCTCGACATCCTCGTCGTCAATCTCGTCATCTAAATCATCTAACCCAATCTCATCATCGTTCTCAATATCAGCATTTTCAATCTCCACATTCTCAATATCCACATTCTCAATCTCCACATTCTCCATATCCACATTCTCAATCTCCACATTCTCAATATCATTCTCTACTAAGTCAACCTGAGGGGCAATCTGATCTCCTAGCCCTAACTCGGGCTCGGGATCCTCAAATGGTTCCTCCTCATCATCTATATCATAATCTACTAAGTCTAAATAAGGATCATCTTATATATTAGGTTTGGGAATAGCATGGTTTTCTACAGGAATATTAGGGTCAGCTATGACAATCTGCATTTATATATATATCTCGTATTAAGATAACTTACTAGTTAAACAATTACGTAATGAAATCGCGATATATACATATATATAAATTAAATTATATATATCAAAATATATATCTTCTCAATAGGGCTTGTTGGTAACGTCGGAGATCTCTTGCACCGTTATAGTCAAAAGATTTTTCAAATATTTTCTTAAATGTTCATTGTCAAAAGATTTTGAAAAATTTTGTTCAAAACCTTGGTTTTTAAAATCTTTTGTTCTCTACAACGAGAGCTCTGGTACCAAACTATAACACTCTCATTTTTCGTATCGGTACAGCGGAAGGGTCTTTCAGAGTGTTACGGGATAGCACAATAACTCCAATCATAGAAAACACATAAAAATGGTTGTACAAGGTTTAACAAACATTCATTCGATAAAAAGTTTCAAAAGCGTACAACAGGTCCCAAATTATACAGGTCATTAAGTTTACAAAACACAGATCGAATGAACATTTTCAATATTAAGTATGGGCCATCAGAGTCGATCTCCATCCGGATTACCTTCAAGCACCTGAGATAAAAACATGCAAAAATCATATCAGCGAATGTGGAGTGAATTCAAAGAGTTTAATGAAAACCGTTATATAAAAACAATCATTTACAATCATTTAAAATCAGAACACAAGCATAATATCGGAAGTAAGTCCTCATATTGCTAGTCAGGAAATATATAAATCAAGCGTACATCTGAAACCGTCCATGAGACCGTAGTCTCTATATTACCATGATAGGTAATATATTCATCGTTAATAGCGTCGTTATCGTTTATTATTTATGTTTTATAGCATACATTGTATAGGATTATTATTAGCCGCATGACATTGTTACCTTACTATGAAAACAGCGGGCCGCGAACCCGACAAACAGTTTGCCCATCTAAGTTAGCGTGTCGTCACAAAAATCACGCTATGGAATCTTCTCATACATAAATTCGCTTACCGATCAATGTGGTACGACGGGGATCAACCGTCAAGGCGCGAAGTGGGGTGATCGTCCCCAAATAGTACTATCAAATGCATAAGCGTCTACCAAATCCCGGTAGTTCACAATTCATGCTAATGGGACTTTAAGTGACATAACCTAACTACTAATAATCCTTTTAGTCTCGAATATAGGGTCATAGCATCATTCGGGTCCATATCATTTAGCATACAATCGGGACTACTTGTGTTCTATTTTTATAAAAATCTAGCATGTTATCTCCCTCGCGGGTTTACAAATCATTTTATAAAACATTTAAAATAGTGCGAGGCTATGAACTCATGTTGTTAATGAAAGGCGGATTATCGGCTACGGGCGTGCTTCGGTCACGGAAACCTATATAAATAATAATCGGTCTTAGACTCGGTCCAATGACTTTTATCAAAATAACAATATACATATGATGATTTTGTACATATGATGATGATCAAGTGGGTTTATACATCCTTGTTTACTCATTTTAGTGTTTACGTCTTGGTAACGTTTTACTAGTTCACTAGTTTTACCGATTTTACCTATTTTAAGTCCATTAAGTCTTTTAAAAGTTCTTTAACTTGTTTTTATCCCTTTTATACCTATATTATCAGTATATATACTTTTCATGTTGGGCCCAAATGGGTTAAGCCCAATAAGTTCTTTTTACAAGTTTTTATCTTATTTAGTCCATTTATTAGTCCAATATGTTTAGTTAGCTCGTAAATGTCCGTATTTCTTATAGTTCGGGTTTTATCGGTTTTTACTTGTCTTAGTTACCTATACATCAGTATATGACTTTTATAAACTTTACATTAGACGGGTTTGGTCGTCTAAGTTTTATTTGGCGAAAACGTTAATTTTACGGCGATAGCCGAAAAAGTCGTAAAAATCAAGTTTATAGTTTTTATTACTTGTAAATATTATTTTACCACCATTTATATAATTTACCCATTTAATTAGCCTTTTATACATTTATATAAATAAGTTTTATAAGTTAGTGGGTTTATATTTTTACATTTTATACATTATAATGTGAGTGCTTATATAATATTAATAAACATTATTTCCAAAAATCTGATTTTTAACTTCATGTTCACCATTTTTAGCATATCTAGAGTTCTATAATGAATTAGAAGCTCATTTTTGGATGGCATGATATTCATAATATGTGCTACATTTAACTTAGTTATAGCTACTGCCCATTTTGTTTAATTTGCCTTAACAGTCCCTACAAAACTGCTTATTCAGATTATACCACCTAACTTGTTTTGATCATATCTCACTCATTATTTTGATTCCATTGCATGGCCAACTCTCACATGTGTATAACATCTTCTACTTACTGTAAATGGATCAAACCATGCAATTTTATCAGTTTATCTTTTAGTTATCTACTGTTTTTATACAGCCAACTAAATAATCAAGATTTTAGCTTCATTTCTTATAGTTATCATCATTTTTAAGCATATTTATCAACACTTGATCCCCACACAACATTTTTATCATCATATATACATCATATACATATACAAATGAAAGAAAATACATTTGTTCTTTACAAAATAACAAGAGAAAAATGGAGAGGATGATCTTCTTTATGAATCCAAGTGGATTTCTTGTTTCAGGAAGACAAGAACTTGATGAACACAACAAGTATCTCCAAGACCATCGAATATCAAGAACATAGGTTGGAAAATCAGCCCTAGGACACAAGGAAATCACCTCCAAAGATGTTAATATGGCCACCAAATGAGCAAGGCTTCAAGAATATTCCTTAATAGAGCTAGTAAACATGTTGTTCATGGCTAGAAGAAATCAAATGGGGTGTTTGTTGGCTTATTTAGGACGGCACAAGGGAGAGTTTGAGAGAGTTTGATGTTGGTTTTGCATGTGAGAAAGATGGAAATGAAAACAAGTAGCTAGTTTTGGTGATAAGTGGGAAAAGTTAGCTTAACATGTAAGCATGGCTTACACATGTAATGTGTAAGCTAAACTTGATGCCACATTAGTGTTGTGGTGTCAAGTGTGCCGTCCCATTAAGCTAGTGGGGTGGGACAATGTATTTTGTCCCATCTCACTAGTTTACGGGTATTCCTCGATTCTAGTGTTCTCGATTTACGTGCCCTCGGGTCGTTTTACGAAAAACGTTTTTATAAATTATGAATCAACGTCACAAAACAAATCCAATAAAAATTGTCTCATAAAAAACAGAGTTCAAAATGTAAATACGTAATCCTAAGGTTTCCGGTTTAGTCGTAAAAGTCGCCAAATTATGCACGTAAGCCCAAATTTAAATCCGTAAGTTGTGAGTTCGTCAACCAACACAAAAATAAGTTTCAAAATATTATACGAGAAAATATTTTACTACCTGAAAATGTTAGATTGTCACATAGGTAACTCAACCTCAAAATCAGACAAATCAACTAGTGGGGGCAAAGGCTCGCCCTTTGGAACATCATAAGGATAAATGAGCTCAGCTTCCTCATCATCATCGACCTCAACATCTATACCTACATCCTCCTCGACATCCTCGTCGTCAATCTCATCATCTAAATTATCTAACCCAATCTCCTCATCATTTTCTATATCAACATTCTCAATCTCATTCCCTACCAAGTCAACCTGAGGGGCAATCTGATCTCCTAGTCCTAACTCGGGCTCGGGATCCTCAAATGGTTCCTCCTCATCATCCATATCATAATCTACTAAGTCTAAATAAGGATCATCATCTACATTAGGTTCGGGAATAGCATGGTTTTCTACAGGAATATTAGGGTCAGCCATGACAATCTGCATTTATATATATATCTCGTATTAGGATAAAATACTAGTTAAACAATTACATAATGAAATCACGATATATACATATATATAAATTAAATTATATATATCAAAATATATATCTTCTCAATAGGGCTTGTTGGTAACGTCGGAGATCTCTGGCACCGTTATAGTCAAAAGATTTTTCAAATATTTTCTCAAATGTTCATTGTCAAAAGATTTTGAAAAGTTTTGTTCAAAACCTTGGTTTTTAAAATCTTTTGTTCTCTATAACGAGAGCTCTGGTATCAAACTGTAACACTCTCAATTTTCGTATCGGTACAGCGGAAGGGTCTTTTAGAGTGTTACGAGATAGCACAATAACTCCAATCATAGACAACACATAAAAATGGTTGTGCAAGGTTCAACATACATTCATTCGATAAAAAGTTTTAAAGTGTACAACAAGTCCCAAATTATACAGGTCATTTAGTTTACAAAACATAGATCGAATGAACATTTTTAATATTATGTGGGCCATCAGAGTCGATCTCTATCCGGATTACCTTCAAGCACCTGAGATAAAAACATGCAAAAATCATATCAGCGAATGCCGAGTGAATTCATTGAGTTTAATAAAAACCGTTATATAAAACAATCATTTAAAATCAGAACACAAGTATAATATCGGAAGTAAGTCCTCATATTGCTAGTCAGGCAATATATAAATCAAGCATACATCTTAAACCGTCCATGAGACCGTAGTCTCTATATTACCATGATAAGTAATATATTCATCGTTAATAGCGTCGTTATTATGTATAGGATACATTTTTATTTGGATTATATAGGATTATTATTAGCCGCATGACATTGTTACCTTACTATGAAAACAGCGGGCCGCAAACCCGACAAACAATTTGCCCATCTAAGTTAGCGTGTCGTCACAAAAATCACGCTATGGAATCTTCTCATACATAAAGTCTCTTACCAATCAATGTGGTACGACGGGGATCAACCGTCAAGGCGCGAACTGGGGTGATCATCCCCAAATAGTACTATCAAATGCATAAGCGTCTACCAAATCCCGGTAGTTCACAATTCATGCTAATGGGACTTTAAGTGACATAACCTAACTACTAATAATCCTTTTAGTCTCGTTTATAGGGTCATAGCATCATTCGGGTCCATATCATTAAGCATACCATCGGGACTAATTTTGTTCTATTTTTATCAAAATCTAGCATGTTATCTCCCTCGCGGGTTTACAAATCATTTTATAAAACATTTAAAAGAGTGCGTGGCTATGAACTCACGTTGATAATGAAAGGCGGATTATCGGCTACGGGCGTGCTTCGGTCACGGAATCCTATATAAATAATAATCGGTCTTAGACTTTGTCCAATGACTTTTATCAAAATAACAATATACATATGATGATTTTGTACATATGATGATGATCAAGTGGGTTTATATATCCTTGTTTACTCATTTTAGTGTTTACGTTTTGGTAACTTTTTACTAGTTTACTAGTTTTACCTATTGACCTATTTTAAGTCCATTAAGCTTAGTATAAGTTCTTTAACTAGTTTTAATCCATTTTATACCTATATTATCAGTATATATACTTTCCATGTTGGGCCCAAATGGGTTAAGCCCAATAAGTTCTTTTTATAAGTGGTTAACTTATTTAGTCCAACTATTAGTCTAATATGCTTAGTTAGCTCGTTAATGTCCGTATGTCCTATAGTTCGGGTTTTATCGGTTTTTACTTGTATTAGTTACTTATATACCAGTATATGACTTTTATAAACTTTACATTAGACGGGTTTGATCGTCTATGTTTTAATTGGCGAAAAACGTTAATTTTACGGCAATAGCCGAAAAAGTCGTAAAACTCAAGTTTATAGTTTTTATTACTTATAAGTATTATTCCACTACCATTTATATAATTTATCCATTTAATTAACCTTTTACATATTTATATAAATAAGTTTCATAAGTTAGTGGGTTTTTATTTTACATTTTATACAATAAAATTTGAGTGCTTATATAATAATAATAAACATTAATTCTAAAAATCTGATTTTTATTTTCATGTTCACCATTTTTATCATATCTAGAGTTCTATAATGAATTAGAAGCTCATTTTTGGGTGACATGTTCTTCATATTATGTGCTACATTTAACTTAGTTATATCTACTGCTCATTTTAAGTTTATCTTGCCTTAACAGTCCCTACAAAACTGGTTATTCAGATTAGAACACCCAACTTGTTTTGATCATATCTCACTTATTATATTGATTCCATTTCATGGCCAACTCTCACATGTGTATAACATCTTGTAATTACTGTAAATGGATCATACCATGCAAGTTTATCAGTTCAAGTTTTAGTTATATACTATTTTTATACAGCCAACTAAATAAGCATGATTTTAGCCTTATTTCTTATAGTTATTAACCTTTTTAAGCATATCTATCAACACTTGATCCCCACACAACATTTTTATCATCATATATACATCATATACATATACAATAATAAAGAAAATGCATTTTTTCTTTACAAAAATAACAAGAGAAAATGGAGAGGATGATCTTCTTTACCAACCAAGTGTATTTCTTGTTTTTGGAAGACATGAACTTGATGAACACCACAAGTAACTCCAAGATCATAAAACACCAAGAACAATAGTTGAGAAATCAGCCCTAGGAAACAAGCAAATCACCTCCAATGTTGTTAATATGGCCACCAAATGATCAACGCTTCAAGATAACTCCATGATAGAGCTAGTAAACATGTATTTCATGGGTAGAAAAGATCAAAAGGGGTGTTTGTAGCTTGAAAGTGGACGACAAAGGGGTGGTTTTTGAGAGAGTTTTGTGTTGGTTTACATGTAAGTAAATGGTGTATGTGAAAGTTGCTAGTGGTTTTGAGTTAGTGGGAAAGAACTAAGCTTAAGGTGTAAGCTTACTTACACTTGTAAGTTTGTAGCTAACATGATGCCACATATGGTTGTGGTGTCATGTTGGTGCCGTCCCTTGCTAGCTAGTGGGGTGGGACAATGTATTTTGTCCCATCTCACTAGTTTACGGGTATTCCTTGATTCTAGTTTTCTCGATTTGCGTGCCCTCGGGTCGTTTCACGAAAAACGTTTTTATAAATTATAAATCAACGTCACAAAACGAATCTAAATTGTCTCATCAAAAACGGAGTTCAAAAACGTAAATACGTAATCCTAAGGTTTCCGGTTTAGTCGTAAAAGACGCTAAATTATGCACGTAAGCCCAAATTTAAATCCGTAAATTGTTAGTTCGTCAACCAACACAAAAATAAGTTTCAAAATATTATACGAGAAAATATTTCACTACCTGAAAATGTTAGATTGTCACAGAACATGTTGTTGAACATGCTATGTGTTGAACATTTGGTTTCTTTTCTTTTATGTTTGTGTATTAACTATTACTACTTGTTTGGATTGCTAACTATTTTAATCCTTAATTAACTATGTAATCGATCGTCCGATTTATATAGCTTTGTGCTCATTATGTGCTTGTTAGACTCCTAGATTCTGACTTATAGTTAACTTTGGCTTGATATATACCTGTGTAAAATCTGGGTTGTCCAAAGTTTTTGGAAGTGCACTTTTCTATCACCACTGGACGCGGTTCCATATCGAACCCGCGGTTCTTTAGCGATAAGGAACCGCACACCTACGTGAGGAACCGCTTGTTCCTGTTTTGACAGAATCTTTGCTTTACACTGTTTTCCTTAATCTGTGTAAAACTTTGATAAAAATTTTGAAAAACCTGCACTTTCCTAAACTAGGGTACCTAATTTCATTATTCACCTAAAATGATTTTAACCCATTACTAGTTTGGATCATTCCCTTCTCTTCTTAAACCCCCTCATGTTGATTCTATTCTTCATCCCTTCAACACTTCTCTAAACCTTAACACACGGTGTCCACTAGAACATCTACTTCTTCCAAAACATCTTCCTCAAAATAAGCCTCAAAATTAAGATCAAGATACCCAACATTGGTTCCTCATCTTTTCACACTCCCATGAATGAGATCTCTCCCATTCTCATTTCATCTTCACCTTTACCACCCCTTGCTCCAGGCAAGAAAAACTCTACCCATGGTACTAACTATTCTAATGGTTCTACCTCCTCTTCATTCCAATCAATAATGAATGATCTCTCTTCACCTTTCACCCCTAGTCCTCCTTTGGATGGGATTTTTCAACCTCAACCTCTACAAAGTATCCCCTTTGTACTTGAGCCTTTGGTCACCTCTCCTTTCACTCCACTGATAACTAGATTTTACTTACTTAAAAAGATTCTTTGTCGTATGTATAATCGAATTGATCTTGGTTTAACTATGCGACTCAGTCGTTCTTTGGTGAAACAAAAGTTGTGTCGTTGTAGTAATTAAATGTGCAAAACTTTAAAGTAAAAGTGCATTAAAGTAAATCTAAGTCTAGTTAAAATAAATGACGAATATTTAAAAGCGTGACGAAAATTAAAAGGCACTAAAGTAAATGACAGAAACTTAAATCTATCTAAGGCAAACTTAAAACGCAACTAAAACTTAAAACTAAGGCAAGGCTAAAGTAAATCTAAGGCAAGAAATCTTAAAGTGCGACTAAGTAAAAAGGCGGGAAAAATAAAGCTTGAAATTTTAAAACAGAAAGTTAAAAGAACCTGAAAATTAGCTCATCCGGAATAATCCTTCGTTCGGAATAAACACTCATCCGGAATTTCACCTTCGTTCGAAATGTTTTTCTTCACTCAGAATATTTTCCAAATCCTTGATCCGGAATAAATCCTTTATCCGGAATATGTCACTTATCCGGAATAAAGTCTTGATTCGGAATAATGGTCTTGATCCGGAATTTTGCCTTCGTTTGGAATATATCTTGATCCGGAATAATATTACGAATAAAACCCTTGATTCGGAATGTCTTAATATTCCGAATAAACTCCTTGATCCGGAATAATAAATTATTCCGGATGAACTTGCTTGATCCGGAATATTCCCTTGATCCGGAATATCCTGCTGATCCGGAATAAATGGTTGATCCGGAACTTTTGGTTGATCCGGAATATTATTCCAAATAAAGCACCTTGATTCGGAATGTTTTAATATTCCGAATATAGTACCTTGATGCGGAATAAATAATATTCCGAATAAACTCAATTGATCCGGAATATCCAATATTCCGGATGAACACTCTTTGAAATCCTTCACTCGGAATAACGAGTTGATACGGAATGTTTCCTGGGAAAAACACAGTAACAGCAAACGCGAAGAACAGGGAGAGCAAGATATACACGAATCTAAACAAAACTAAACAAAATCAACCACAAGATTAAATCAAACTAATCAATAAACATCTAATAATCATAAACAAACAATCCAAAACAATCAAACTAACAAATCTAACCAAAATAATCAAAACCCAATTAAATAAATCAATAAAAAACCAAGAACATGAACATAACCAATTAAGCATGAAGATTAAGATCAAATAAAGAAAGGTAGATAGGAGATTAACAAGAAAAAGTAAAGATTGACAAGAATTAAAATAGAAACTTACTTAAAATTAAATGTAATTAAGGTGCAAGACAATTAAGGTAAATGACATGTAATTAAATAACAAGGAAAGTAAAATGGAAGAACTAATTGTCACTATTAGCCAACAAAGAAAAATGCTAATCTAGTCTAATCTATATATAGGGGAGGATTATGGAGTGCTTAGGAAGCTTCCTCCCCTCTTTCATTTCTCTTTAATTGCATGCTTAGTCATTCTCTTCTTAATCTTTTGTTAATTGCACCATTAGTCCTTAAGCCTTTTAATCTTCTTAAATCTTGGACTTTAATGACTTTTGGCTCGGGATTTCTTTGGACTCGTCTTTTAATTCTTCAATAAATAAGACTTGAGTTCTTCGGCTTTTAGTAAACTTCCGTCTTTTGATTTTTTTCTTCGATAAATCTTCAGAATTGGTCTTGGACTTCCGTTCTTTTTGCACTCTTTACTTCTTGACTTCGTCTTTCGTCTTTTTCTTCGATAAAAGCCCGTGAATGCCCGTGTTTTCTCCCCTTTTTACAATTTCGTCCTAAATCACAACAAAAACACAAACCACGTATAATTCCGACATAAATGACATAAAATACACGTTTTGGCTTGGTTATTATTGTAATTAAGTGGTAAAAAGGATGGGTGTTTACACACCTATCAAATCCTCTACACTTAATCATTGCAATGTCCTCATGTAATGCATTAGTTACAAAGCATGTTTACATTTTTCATCACAATCAATTCACGTTGGCCTTTATTAAAGAGATAGAAAACTATAAACATTCAAAGTAAAGAAATCAAAAGCATACCTTGGGTTTTGGAAATGTCACGAATAATCATCATCCTCAAGTTTTCACTTTCTCCAAACCAAGCTTAAAAACGAGATCATTGTTATTATAAGTTAGCAAACTAACACGAACTCATGTGGGCCAATTACTCACTTAGACTCCCTTATTCCTAGGTGTATCTCTTATATTTTATTGTTGTCTTGAATGATCACAAGGATGCATTGTTGACTTATTTTGATAATTATTAGGCTGAAAATAAAGTGAATGATTTAATCAATAGTTAGCTAAAGGACAAAATCTTTTAAAACTGCTTCTCGGGACCTCATAAAGTTCATATCTTGGCATAACTCGCTTCGCGATTTCAGACCTTTCTCGGACCGATATTTTGCAGCGACTTCATACTTAAAACCTTGAGAGACGTTCATGAAATTATGGTCTTCTCTTCATAATGGAATTTCTTCACTTGAAGTTTTGAGAGATTCATACTTGGACCACGACTTCTTCATTTTTCTCCAATCTTTATTTTGGACTTTGATATACAACGATCCGCCTCCTTTTTGGACTTGGCTTTATTTATCCTCATACCTTGCTAGGGTCTTTTCGGATAGACTTCTCCATGACTTTTGGGAGTATTTGCTTTTCGTCGTGTGTCTCGATCCTTCATATTGATTTTCGATAAATGATTCTTCACATCACTTTGGATCTTTAGCAACAAAATGTAGCCCACATGCCTTGTTAGGACCTTTTTGGACTCGCCAATCTTCGCATCCCGCTTCAATAAGTTATTCCTTGGCTATGAACTTTAATCCATACCGAGCAACTTTCAAACGATCTTGGGCTAGAAGCTAAGTAACTTTTCAAATCGTACAACCTTATTTATTGCAGATAAATTTATTAGCAAACGATGGGAGAATAGGCTCATAATTAACTCACATAAATTCACGAAAGAATACCGAACTTATAATTGGCTCTATCATCTCTCGTTCTCCACAGTTTAAAATCTCAAGGAATGAGACTCGTGGATGCGTAGCCTATTAAATCAAAGTTTTGGGTTTTTGAGTCGTCTATAGGATCTTGCGAACTCTTGGACTTTTTCAAGTTTAGAAATCGCATTTTAAAGTTCCTTTGATAAATGACTCTCTAGGATCAATTATAGGAACTTGCGAAACCCGTGAGAGTTAAGACTTTCGCGTTTTATAGCTCCCTATATAAAAGCCTAGCAAAACTTGACTTAAACACGTTAAGGATACTAGCTAGAGTAAACTTAGATAAGTAAACTCGGGTTGAGTCAAAAGATTCACAATGTTTGAAAATTAAAACCACTTTATTAAAGATTTATTCTAACAAGGAAAGAAAATAACTATACAAAGGGAAAAACTAATAGGCCAAAATAGATAAAAAAAATTTGAAAAATATCGAAAAATTGATTTTCCGGTTAAAATGAGGACAAATACAAGGAAAAGACCACTTAACTTTGATAGAAGTCCCCCTACACTTAATATAAACATTGTCCTCAATGTTTAAGCATGTGGGAGTAAACTCCCCTACACTTAGGACATTGTGCACTTTGTTTAAATCTCTCTAAGGAAAAGACAACTAACGAGATTCCTATTTTAATATTGAGAAATATAAAATAGTGAATCGAAAAGAGTTTAGGATAGAACCGGGAAGAAGGGAACACGGAATCACGGGTCATCAAGAATCATCAAGAGTGGATCATTGAGCGCTCGAATCCCTGATTAGTAGAAGAGAGGAAATAGCAAACACCAACGGGTCTGCCCTACACTTAGGATAAAGAAGGCTAAAAGATAGATACATGGGTTGCCTCCTAAGAAGTGCTTTATTTTTGTTAAACGAGTCGTAAGCCTGACTCGACCTTGATCATCATAGGAAGAAGCATGAAACATATCCACCGAGATCAAAGACATAGTTTTCGTCCATCAAATAGCACAAGCTTAAGGCGAACAAGGCAAGCCAAAGAAGAGTAGGCAAGGTTCCCTTAAGCAATGATGGAGCACGGTGGAAGCAAGGGTGAAGTGGTGCAAGCAGATTTCCATAAGTTCCAAAGATGTTTCCTTTTATTTCATCAGGTTGATACTGAGATGGCTGTAGAATATCGATACCGGGGTCGAACACCTTTTCCTTTAAGGGAAAATAGCACTCAGGCTCAGCAGAATGTGAA
Source organism: Glebionis coronaria (assembly GCA_025667525.1). Classification (NCBI taxonomy): domain Eukaryota; kingdom Viridiplantae; phylum Streptophyta; class Magnoliopsida; order Asterales; family Asteraceae; genus Glebionis; species Glebionis coronaria. The sequence continues at coordinate 232,272,349 of CM046876.1, read as the reverse complement.
GAAGATCCGCGAAGAAGATGCACAACCTCGTCCTCAGAAGGTGGACAAAGAGGTGTTAAATCATATGTGCTGCGGATATTGGTGTCGACCGGTTGCTTCTCCTTTGAAAGAATTTTCTTCAAATCCAAAGTAGGATCAAGACGATAATCTTCAAAATATAAAGGAGGAGCATCACTCTCATGAGGGAAGTATGTATTGAGAAACGTAGAGAAGTCTTCCTCAAAAGAGTAATCATCCAAAGTAGGATTAAGCATGGATGACGGAGGATCTTCATCATGTGAAGAATCGCTCAAAAGAGTATCGGCCTCATCAAAATCATCATATGTGGGCAGGTCGGGATACTCGGAAGTAAGGTCATCATAATCATCCGAATCTGAGCTAGAATCATCATCATAAGCATCAAAGATCGGCGGAGAATCATAAAAGAGAGAAGGTTCCATATTGGAGAGAGAATCATCCACTTTATCATGAAAAAGTGGACTATCAATGCAAGACTCGAATAGAGGATTGTTGTAGATGACAAAATCATCGAGCACATTAAGCATATTCGCAGATTCTCGTCCATAGGATTTGCTTGTAAGCTTCCCTATTTTAAAAACTTGTGTATCATCCCCGACTCTTAAGATTAACTCACCTTCGGCAACATCAACTAGAGCTCGTCCGGTTCTTGAGAATGGCCGACCAAGTATTAAAGGAATACGAGGGTCCATTTCATAATCAACAACGACAAAGTCGACCGGGAAAGTAAATGTGCCAACTTTAATGAACACGTCTTCGGCAATACCAATAGGGTAAGCGAGAGTGCGATTTGCAAGTTCAAGAGTCATCCTTGTTGGAGTAAGGTCGGGTAATGATAGTGTATTCCAAACACTCAAAGGCATAAGATTAATACTGGCCCCGAGATCAGCAAGGGCAGTAAATTCTTCGGTTTTGTTAAAAATGCAAGGAAACACAAAACGACTGAGATCTCCAAGCTTTTCCGGAAGTTCTTTAAGAATAACTGCAGAACAGTTTTCATTTAAGCGTGTGTTGCCGAGCTCAATCAACTTCTCCTTCTTGTTAAGCAATTCCTTGAATTCTTTGACAAATTTCGGCATGTGGACAAGTGCTTCAACCAGGCAAATGTTGAAGTTCAGTTGAGAGATCATCTTCATAAAATTTGACATTTGAGAGTCATCCTTGGTGAGCATTGTGGTCTTGCCTAGCCGTGAAGAATAAGGGATATTGGGGTTGGGTGATGAAGGTGCAGTAGTTAAAGGTTGAGATGTTGAAGGGTCCTTCCTAGGTACATTGTCATGATGAGGCGGAGACGGTAATGGTGCACTAATACTAGGTGTAGGAGGAGTAGGGATAAATGGTGGTGGAGGAGGTGTAGATGATGGGGATGGGATAGGTGGTCCTACTTTGGTAACTCCACTACGGGTATTAATAGCACTCACATTCGCTCGTGGATTGGTGACGGTGTTTGAAGGTAGAGAACTCGTAGAAGAAGGTTGAGTTGTGGGCAAGAAACTAGCCAGCATATTCTTTATATCATTCGTTTGAGTGCTGAAGGAGGATTGAATATTATCTCGAAGCTCGGATCTTATCTCATTCCCTTGCTTGGTAATATCTCCTTTTAGATTGATAATTTGGCTTTGCAGATTCTTGATTTGCTCACCTTGGGTTCTCATGATGGCTTCAACATCGGGGTTAATGGGCGGGGCTTGTTAAGTGGGTAGGTGATAAGGATTAGAAGCTCTTGGTGGGATTTGGTTGCTTCTATTGTAGTTGTTGGCAGGGTTTTGGTTTTGAGGAGAAAAACCGGGTGAAAGGTAGTTGTTTGACCGGTAACTCAACAAATTTCGATCCCCTTGAGGTCGAGCTTGGTAATTTTTCGGTGAATAATTACCATAAGCTGCATACACATTTTCCGGATTTCCTTGAGTAGAAGGACAATCAGTGTATGAGTGTGGACCGCCGCATGTTTCACAAGGATTAGCAACCGCTTTAACTTGTTGTTGTTGGTTTGAAGCGAGAAGCAAGATACTTTTGTTCATTTCAGTCATCATGCGGGTGATTTCGGTCATGTCAGGGCTTGCTGAAGTGGAGGAAACATTGACTCTCGGGTTGTTCCTTGAAGAAGCGGAGGAATCCCAGTTTTTGTGGTGAGTAGTCATGTTCTCAATTAGCTCTCTACACTCCTCGGGTCTCGTTTTCATAAATGTGCCACCGGCGGCTGCATTAGTCGTATCACGATCTCGAAAAGTCAAACCATTGTAGAAAGTATCAATTAAGGTTACGGGAAGCATGTTGTGGTTTGGACAAGGATCAATCAAGACATTATATCTTTCCCAAGCATCAAAAAGAGATTCATCGGGTTCTTGCATGAAACCGCTGATTTGATTGCGAAGGCTCGTGACCATGGATGGTGGAAAGTAGCGCGACAAAAAGCGTTGAGTCATGTCATCCCAGGTATGAATAGAATTCTTTGGAAGACGATCAAACCATTTCTCGGCGTGGTGTGATAAAGTATGTGGAAAGAGTTATAGGCGTAGAACATCCATTGTGGCACCAGGCAACTTCATGCTTTGGGTGATTGTAATGAACTTGTCGAGGTGTTTGTTGGCATCATCATTAGGCATTCCGGCGAATGGATTTGTTTGTACTTGCTGAATCATGTGGTGCTTCAACGAAAACTCCGGATCCGCGATTTGCATCGGCGCAATCGGTCCTCCTCGTCCAAACATGGTAGGTTGACAAAGCTCCTCCATTGTCCGAAGATCGGGCTGTGGAAGAACATTGTTGTTATTATTATTGAGGTGTGGTGGATTATTGTTGTTGTTAACACCTGCCATACTTAAATCTTCTCGAGTCTCGGGCTCTTGGATTTTTGAAATTTTTAATTTTTATGGATTTTTAACAATTTTTAATTTTTATGGTTTTTTGAAATTTTTAAGCATTAAAGTAACGCTCACAAGTGAACGGATCCCAAAAAGCAACGCGTCTCTCACAGAAAACCGTTAATCTTTACGAAAAGAGCCGGCAGCGGCGCCATTTGATAACTAGATTTTACTTAGTTAAAAAGATTCTTTGTCGTGTGTCTAATCAAATTGATCTTGGTTTAACTATGTGACTCATTCGTTCTTTGGTGAAACAAAAGTTGTGTCGTTGTAGTAATTAAATGTGCAAAACTTTAAAGTAAAAGTGCATTAAAGTAAATCTAAGTCTAGTTAAAATAAATGACGAATATTTAAAAGCGTGACGAAAATTAAAAGGCACTAAAGTAAATGACAAAAACTTAAATCTATCTAAGGCAAACTTAAAACGCAACTAAAACTTAAAACTAAGGCAAGGCTAAAGTAAATCTAAGGCAAGAAATCTTAAAGTGCGACTAAGTAAAAAGGCGGGAAAAATAAAGCTTGAAAATTTAAAACAGAAAGTTAAAAGAACCTGAAAATTAGCTCATCCGGAATAATCCTTCGTTCGGAATAAACACTCATCCGGAATTTCACCTTCGTTCGGAATGTTTTTCTTCACTCAGAATATTTTCCAAATCCTTGATCCGGAATAAATCCTTTATCCGGAATATGTCACTTATCCGGAATAAAGTCTTGATTCGGAAAAATGGTCTTGATCCGGAATTTTGCCTTCGTTTGGAATATATCTTGATCCGGAATAATATTACGAATAAAACCCTTGATTCGGAATGTCTTAATATTCCGAATAAACTCCTTGATCCGGAATAATAAATTATTCCGGATGAACTTGCTTGATCCGGAATATTCCCTTGATCCGGAATATCCTGCTGATCCGGAATAAATGGTTGATCCGGAACTTTTGGTTGATCCGGAATATTATTCCAAATAAAGCACCTTGATTCGGAATGTTTTAATATTCCGAATATAGTACCTTGATGCGGAATAAATAATATTCCGAATAAACTCAATTGATCCGGAATATCCAATATTCCGGATGAACACTCTTTGAAATCCTTCACTCGGAATAACGAGTTGATACAGAATGTTTCCTGGGAAAAACACAGTAACAGCAAACGCGAAGAACAGGGAGAGCAAGATATACACGAATCTAAACAAAACTAAACAAAATCAACCACAAGATTAAATCAAACTAATCAATAAACATCTAATAATCATAAACAAACAATCCAAAACAATCAAACTAACAAATCTAACCAAAATAATCAAAACCCAATTAAATAAATCAATAAAAAATCAAGAACATGAACATAACCAATTAAGCATGAAGATTAAGATCAAATAAAGAAAGGTAGATAGGAGATTAACAAGAAAAAGTAAAGATTGACAAGAATTAAAAGAGAAACTTACTTGAAATTAAATGTAATTAAGGTGCAAAACAATTAAGGTAAATGACATGTAATTAAATAACAAGGAAAGTAAAATGGAAGAACTAATTGTCACTATTAGCCAACAAAGAAAAATGCTAATCTAGTCTAATCTATATATAGGGGAGGATTAGGGAGTGCTTAGGAAGCTTCCTCCCCTCTTTCATTTCTCCTTAATTGCATGCTTAGTCCTTCTCTTCTTAATCTTTTGTTAATTGCACCATTAGTCCTTAAGCCTTTTAATCTTCTTAAATCTTGGACTTTAATGACTTTTGGCTCGGGATTTCTTTGGACTCGTCTTTTAATTCTTCAATAAATAAGACTTGAGTTCTTCGGCTTTTAGTAAACTTCCGTCTTTTGATTTTTTTCTTCGATAAATCTTCAGAATTGGTCTTGGACTTCCGTTCTTTTTGCACTCTTTACTTCTTGACTTCGTCTTTCGTCTTTTTCTTCGATAAAACCCGTGAATGCCCGTGTTTTCTCCCCTTTTTACAATTTCGTCCTAAATCACAACAAAAACACAAACCACGCATAATTCCGACATAAATGACATAAAATACACGTTTTGGCTTGGTTATTATTGTAATTAAGTGGTAAAAAGGACGGGTGTTTACACACCTATCAAATCCTCTACACTTAATCATTGCAATGTCCTCATGTAATGCATTAGTTACAAAGCATGTTTACATTTTTCATCACAATCAATTCACGTTGGCCTTTATTAAAGAGATAGAAAACTATAAACATTCAAAGTAAAGAAATCAAAAGCATACCTTGGGTTTTGGAAATGTCATGAATAATCATCATCCTCAAGTTTTCACTTTCTCCAAACCAAGCTTAAAAACGAGATCATTGTTATTATAAGTTAGCAAACTAACACGAACTCATGTGGGCCAATTACTCACTTAGACTCCCTTATTCCTAGGTGTATCTCTTATATTTTATTGTTGTCTTGAATGATCACAAGGATGCATTGTTGACTTATTTTGATAATTATTAGGCTGAAAATAAAGTGAATGATTTAATCAATAGTTAGCTAAAGGACAAAATCTTTTAAAACTGCTTCTCGGGACCTCATAAAGTTCATATCTTGGCATAACTCGCTTCGCGATTTTAGACCTTTCTCGGACCGATATTTTGCAGCGACTTCATACTTCAAACCTTGAGAGACGTTCATGAAATTATGGTCTTCTCTTCATAATGGAATTTCTTCACTTGAAGTTTTGAGAGATTCATACTTGGACCACGACTTCTTCATTTTTCTTCAATCTATATTTTGGACTTTGATATACAACGATCCGCCTCCTTTTTGGACTTGGCTTTATTTATCCTCATACCTTGCTAGGGTCTTTTCGGATAGACTTCTCCATGACTTTTGGGAGTATTTTCTTTTCGTCGTGTGTCTCGATCCTTCATATTGATTTTCGATAAATGATTCTTCACATCACTTTGGATCTTTAGCAACAAAATGTAGCCCACATGCCTTGTTAGGACCTTTTTGGACTCGCCAATCTTCGCATCCCGCTTCAATAAGTTATTCCTTGGCTATGAACTCTAATCCATACCGAGCAACTTTCAAACGATCTTGGGCTAGAAGCTAAGTAACTTTTCAAATCGTACAACCTTATTTATTGCAGATAAATTTATTAGCAAGCGATGGGAGAATAGGCTCCTAATTAACTCACATAAATTCACAAAAGAATAACGAACTTATAATTGGCTCTATCATCTCTCGTTCTCCACAGTTTAAAATCTCAAGGAATGAGACTCGTGGATGCTTAGCCTATTAAATCAAAGTTTTGGGTTTTTGAGTCCTCTATAGGATCTTGCGAACTCTTGGACTTTTTCAACTTTAGAAATCGCATTTTAAAGTTCCTTTGATAAACGACTCTCTAGGAGCAATTATAGGAACTTGCGAAACCCGTGAGAGTTAAGACTTTCACGTTTTATAGCTCCCTATATAAAAGCCTAGCAAAACTTGACTTAAACACGTTAAGGATACTAGCTAGAGTAAACTTAGATAAGTAAACTCGGGTTGAGTCAAAAGATTCACAACGTTTGAAAATTAAAACCACTTTATTAAAGATTTATTCTAACATGGAAATAAAATAACTATACAAAGGGAAAAACTAATAGGCCAAAATAGATAAAAAAATTTTGAAAAATATCGAAAAATTGATTTTCCGGTTAAAATGAGGACAAATACAAGGAAAAGACCACTTAACTTCGATAGAAGTCCCCCTACACTTAATATAAACATTGTCCTCAATGTTTAAGCATGTGGGAGTAAACTCCCCTACACTTAGGACATTGTGCACTTTGTTTAAATCTCTCTAAGGAAAAGATAACTAACGAGATTCCTATTTTAATATTGAGAAATATAAAATAGTGAATCGAAAAGAGTTTAGGATAGAACCGGGAAGAAGGGAACACGGAATCACGGGTCGTCAAGAATCATCAAGAGTGGATCATTGAGCTCTCGAATCCCTGATTAGTAGAAGAGAGGAAATAGCAAACACCAACGGGTCTCCCCTACACTTAGGATAAAGAAGGCTAAAAGATAGATACATGGGTTGCCTCCCAAGAAGTTCTTGATTTTTGTTAAACGAGTCGTAAGCCTGACTCGACCTTGATCATCATAGGAAGAAGCATGAAACATATCCACCGAGATCAAAGACATAGTTTTCGTCCATCAAATAGCACAAGCTTAAGGCGAACAAGGCAAGCCAAAGAAGAGTAGGCAAGGTTCCCTTAAGCAACGATGGAGCACAGTGGAAGCAAGGGTGAAGTGGTGCAAGCATATTTCCATAAGTTCCAAAGATGTTTCCTTTTATTTCATCAGGTGGATACTGAGATGGCTGTAGAATATCGATACCGGGGTCGAACACCTTTTCCTTTAAGGGAAAATAGCACTCAGGCTCAGCAGAATGTGAAGAAGATCCGCGAAGAAGATGCACAACCTCGTCTTCAGAAGGTGGACAAAGAGGTGTTAAATCATATGTGCTGTGGATATTGGTGTCGACCGGTTGCTTCTCCTTTGAAAGAATTTTCTTCAAATCCATAGTAGGATCAAGACGATAATCTTCAAAATATAAAGGAGGAGCATCACTCTCATGAGGGAAGTATGTATTGAGAAACGTAGAGAAGTCTTCCTCAAAAGAGTAATCATCCAAAGTAGGATTAAGCATGGATGACGGAGGATCTTCATCATGTAAAGAATCGCTCGAAAGAGTATCGGCCTCATCAAAATCATCATATATGGGTAGGTCGGGATACTCGGAAGTAAGGTCATCATAATCATCCGAATCTGAGCTAGAATCATCATCATAAGCATCAAAGATCGGCGGAGAATCATAAAAGAGAGAAGGTTCCATATTGGAGAGAGAATCATCCACTTTATCATGAAAAAGTGGACTATCAATGATAGACTCGAATAGAGGATTGTTGTAGATGACAAAATCATCGAGCACATTAAGCATATTCGCAGATTCTCGTCCATAGGATTTGCTTGTATGCTTCCCCATTTTAAAAACTTGTGTATCATCCCCGACTCTTAAGATTAACTCACCTTCGGCAACATCAACTAGAGCTCGTCCGGTTCTTAAGAATGGCCGACCAAGTATTAAAGGAATACGAGGATCCATTTCATAATCAACAACGACAAAGTCGACCGGGAAAGTAAATGTGCCAACTTTAATGAACACGTCTTCGGCAATACCAACAGGGTAAGCGAGAGTGCGGTTTGAAAGTTCAAGAGTCATCCTTGTTGGAGTAAGGTTGGGTAATGATAGTGTATTCCAAACACTCAAAGGCATAAGATTAATACTGGCCCCGAGATCAGCAAGGGCAGTAAATTCTTCGGTTTTGTTAAAAATGCAAGGAAATACAAAACGACCGGGATCTCCAAGCTTTTCCGGAAGTTCTTTAAGAATAACTGCAGAACAGTTTTCATTTAAGCGTGTGTTGCCGAGCTCAATCAACGTCTCCTTCTTGTTAAGCAATTCCTTGAATGCTTTGACAAATTTCGGCATGTGGACAAGTGCTTCAACCAGGCTAATGTTGAAGTTCAGTTGAGAGATCATCTTCATAAAATTTGACATTTGAGAGTCATCCTTGGTGAGCATTGTGGTCTTGCCTAGCCGTGAAGGATAAGGGATATTGGGGTTGGGTGATGAAGGTGCAGTAGTTAAAGGTTGAGATGTTGAAGGGTCCTTCCTAGGTACATCGTCATGACGAGGCGGAGACGGTAATGGTGCACTAATACTAGGTGTAGGAGGAGTAGGGATAAATGGTGGTGGAGGAGGTGTAGATGATGGGGGTGGGATAGGTGGCCCTACTTTGGTAACTCCACTACGGGTAGTAATAGCACTCACATTCGCTCGTGGATTGGTGACGGTGTTTGAAGGTAGAGAACTCGTAGAAGAAGGTTGAGTTGTGGGCAAGAAACTAGCCAGCATATTCTTTATATCATTCGTTTGAGTGCTGAAGGAGGATTGAATATTATCTCGAAGCTCGGATCTTATCTCATTCCCTTGCTTGGTAATATCTCCTTTTAGATTGATAATTTGGCTTTGCAGATTCTTGATTTGCTCACCTTGGGTTCTCATGATGGCTTCAACATCGGGGTAAATGGGCGGGGCTTGTTAAGTGGGTGGGTGATAAGGATTAGAAGCTCTTGGTGGGATTTGGTTGCTTCTATTGTAGTTGTTGGCAGGGTTTTGGTTTTGAGGAGAAAAACCGGGTGAAAGGTAGTTGTTTGACCGGTAACTCAACAAATTTTGATCCGCTTGAGGTCGAGCTTGGTAATTTTCCGGTGAATAATTACCATGAGCTGCATACACATTTTCCGGATTTCCTTGAGTAGAAGGACAATCAGTGTATGAGTGTGGACCGCCGCATGTTTCACAAGGATTAGCAACCGCTTTAACTTGTTGTTGTTGGTTTGAAGCGAGAAGCAAGATACTTTTGTTCATTTCAGTCATCATGCGGGTGATTTCGGTCATGTCAGGGCTTGCTGAAGTGGAGGAAACAATGACTCTCGGGTTGTTCCTTGAAGAAGCGGAGGAATCCCAGTTTTTGTGGTGAGTAGTCATGTTCTCAATTAGCTCTCTACACTCCTCGGGTCTCCTTTTCATAAATGTGCCACCGGCGGCTGCATTAATCGTATCACGATCTCGAAAAGTCAAACCGTTGTAGAAAGTATCAATTAAGGTTACGGGAAGCATGTAGTGGTTTGGACAACGATCAATCAAGACATTATATCTTTCCCAAGCATCAAAAAGAGATTCATCGGGTTCTTGCATGAAACCGCTGATTTGATTGCGAAGGCTCGTGACCATGAATGGTGGAAAGTAGCGCGACAAAAAGCGTTGAGTCATGTCATCGCAGGTATGAATAGAATTCTTTGGAAGACGATCAAACCATTTCTCGGCGTGGTGTGATAAAGTATGTGGAAAGAGTTGTAGGCGTAGAACATCCATTGTGGCACCAGGCAACTTCATGCTTTGGGTGATTGTAATGAACTTGTCGAGGTGTTTGTTGGCATCATCATCAGGCATTTCGGCGAATGGATTTGTTTGTGCTTGCTGAATCATGTGGTGCTTCAACGAAAACTCCGGATCCGCGATTTGCATCGGCGCAATCGGTCCTCCTCGTCCAAACATGGTAGGTTGACAAAGCTCCTCCATTGTCCGAAGATCGGGCTGTGGAAGAACATTGTTGTTATTATTATTGAGGTGCGGTGGACTATTGTTGTTGTTAACACCTGCCATACTTAAATCTTCTCGAGTCTCGGGCTCTTGGATTTTTGAAAATTTTAATTTTTTTGGATTTTTAACAATTTTTAATTTTTATGGTTTTTTGAAATTTTTAAGCATTAAAGTAACTCTCACAAGTGAACGGATCCCAAAAAGCAACGCGTCTCTCACATAAAACCGTTAATCTTTACGAAAAGAGCCGGCAGCGGCGCCATTTGATAACTAGATTTTACTTAGTTAAAAAGATTCTTTGTCGTGTGTCTAATCAAATTGATCTTGGTTTAACTATGTGACTCATTCGTTCTTTGGTGAAACAAAAGTTGTGTCGTTGTAGTAATTAAATGTTCAAAACTTTAAAGTAAAAGTGCATTAAAGTAAATCTAAGTCTAATTAAAATAAATGATGAATATTTAAAAGCGTGACGAAAATTAAAAGGCACTAAAGTAAATGACGCAAACTTAAATCTATCTAAGGCAAACTTAAAACGCAACTAAAACTTAAAACTAAGGCAAGGCTAAAGTAAATCTAAGGCAAGAAATCTTAAAGTGCGACTAAGTAAAAAGGCGGGAAAAATAAAGCTTGAAAATTAAAAATAGAAAGTTAAAAGAACCTGAAAATTAGCTCATCCGGAATAATCCTTCGTTCGGAATAAACACTCATCCGGAATGTCACCTTCGTTCGGAATGTTTTTCTTCACTCGGAATATTTTAAAAAATCCTAGATCCGAAATAAATCCTTTATCAAGAGTATGTCACTTATCCGGAATAAAGTCTTGATTCGGAATAATGGTCTTGATCCGGAATGTTGCCTTCGTTCGGAATATCTCTTGATCCGGAATAATATTCCGAAAAAAACCCTTGATCCGGAATGTCTTAATATTCCGAATAAACTCCTTGATCCGGTATAATAAATTATTCCGGAAAAACTTGCTTGATTCGGAATATTCCCTTGATCCGGAATATCCTGCTGATCCGGAATAAATGGTTGATCCGGAACTTTTTGTTGATCCGGAATATTATTCCGAATAAAGCACCTTGATTCGGAATGTTTTAATATTCCGAATAAAGTACCTTGATGTGGAATAAATAATATTCCGAATAAACTCAATTGATCCGGAATATCCAATATTCCGGATGAACACTCTTTGAAATCCTTCACTCGAAATAACGAGTTGATCCGGAATGTTTCCTGGGAAAAACACAGTAACAGCAAACGCGAAGAACAGGGAGAGCAAGATATACACGAATCTAAACAAAACTAAACAAAATCAACCACAAGATTAAATCAAACTAATCAATAAACATCTAATAATCATAAACAAACAATCCAAAACAATCAAACTAACAAATCTAACCAAAATAATCAAAACCCAGTTAAATAAATCAATAAAAAATCAAGAACATGAACATAACCAATTAAGCATGAAGATTAAGATCAAATAAAGAAAGGTAGATAGGATATTAACAAGAAAATGTAAAGATTGACAAGAATTAAAAGAGAAACTTACTTGAAATTAAATGTAATTAAGGTGCAAGACAATTAAGGTAAATGACATGTAATTAAATGACAAGGAAAGTAAAATGGAAGAACTAATTGTCACTATTAGCCAACAAAGAAAAATGCTAATCTAGTCTAATCTATATATAGGGGAGGATTAGGGAGTGCTTAGGAAGCTTCCTCCCCTCTTTCATTTCTCCTTAATTGCATGCTTAGTCCTTCTCTTCTTAATCTTTTGTTAATTGCACCATTAGTCCTTAAGCCTTTTAATCTTCTTAAATCTTGGACTTTAATTACTTTTGGCTCGGGATTTCTTTGGACTCGTCTTTTAATTCTTCAATAAATAAGACTTGAGTTCTTCGGCTTTTAGTAAACTTCCGTCTTTTGATTTTTTTCTTTGATAAATCTTCAGAATTGGTCTTGGACTTCCGTTCTTTTTGCACTCTTTACTTCTTGACTTCGTCTTTCGTCTTTTTCTTCGATAAAAGCCCGTGAATGCCCGTGTTTTCTCCACTTTTTACAATTTCATCCTAAATCACAACAAAAACACAAACCACGCATAATTCCGACATAAATGACATAAAATACACGTTTTGGCTTGGTTATTATTGTAATTAAGTGGTAAAAAGGATGGGTGTTTACACACCTATCATCCACCAAACTCTCCCATCTCACCCTTGGACACCATGCCTCCACCACCTGCTTCACTCTCTAACACTAATGCTCCTATTTTGGGCGTTCCTATCCCTCACTTCATAGGTGATCCTTACTTCTTTGGGTTCTTAGAAGCTCATGGTGCAAATTGCCCATGTTGTCTTTATAATAACTACATCATTCAAAACCTAAGAATGGAAATGCTTGGCCTTCATAGAAGGTTGCATGACTTGTTGCTTGTCTTGTTCTCTATGCCTCTGTTGGGTCAAAAAGTTGATGTGGCAGAAACTCAAAAATGAAGAAAACATGAAGATATTGTCTAAGCTTTGTCAAGAGCAATCCAAGCATTGAAAAGAGCAAACTAAGCGTTGACGGCTCAAGCATTGTCATGTGCAATCCAAGCATTGTCACATGCAATCCAAGCATTGACAGAAACATAGACAAAGAAGCATATGGAAGCTTCTATTTAGATAAACATGCAGGATTTATTCTGTATAAGTTTATTTAAATAGAAGATTTACATGTTTATTTGATTTTATCTCTTGTAAAACCCTAATCCTTACAGTATAAAAGGAACCAAGGGTTATTAGGTTTTTCATAACTTTCATATACAATGTAAACCTAAAGCGTGTGTCGACTAGGTGTGGGATTCAATGTACACACACCTAGTGATTGTTTGTTATTAATATAATAAACAATCCAATTGTTTTTAATTCATGTTCTTTGTGTCCAAACACCTTGTTAATGGTTGTTGTTCTAATTCCGCTTTGATTATGTTAATCATATGAACAATGATCATTCCTAGTAGCTTAAAGATCCGTGAAACCAAGGTTTCCACAATTGGTAACATAGCCTCGTGGCTCGTGATGCTAGGACCAACAAGGTGTTCGTGTATGGTGAAGAAAAGAAAAATCTGTCTAGGGTTTTTTTTGGACGTTTTTGTGTGCGCAACAGTATTCAGAAGGTCATAAGTTTTGATTGAACAGTTGGATCGTCACGAAATTTCTTGTGTGTATTCTATACACATATATCTAGACATCCACCGGAGGGATTGTCGAGTTTTATTCCCAAGAAAAAGTTATTAAGCGTCAAAGTCAGCAGAAGGGTGAATGAAGTTTTCTGTGGACAACCATGTTCAAAACACGTTTTCTCCTTCGTTAACCATTGGATCTTCGTGATTTTTGAACTGTAGATTCTTGGCACATGTGTCTAGAGTCTCACCGAAGGTATTTTCGATCTGAGCCCTGATGAAGAAGTTATTCAAGGTCGAAGTTCGCTGATTAAGGTATTTATATTTTTGCTTTTTCACATGAAATCATGAACTAGGGTTACACAAACCCTAGATCGACATAAAAAGAAGAAGGGTATAAGGATTATGGCTGATATAAAGCAAGAATCGAGCTAGGATGGTTTTACAAACCCTAAGTTAGGGTTTCGGTGCTCAAATTATAAACCCAAGATCGATTTTATACAACAGTAAAGGTGTGTTGTGTTAGTGTTCGTGTCTGATATCATTCAAGAATGAACAAGGAGCAAACCCTAGTTCCTCATATAGGGATTCGAATATAGTTCTTCCAAACTAGGGTTTCATGGCAATCTGCTTTGTTATTGTTGCTATAAGTTGTTGCTGTGAAGTGAATGATCAAGGCTGTTTGATTAGGCTCATATGGACAGTTGATGGTCTTCACGTGATTTGGGCAATACATCAGCAGATCTCTCCATCACGTTTTCTTTACTAATTTTGTGGGTAAGATTTAATTTTGGATGAGATTTATATAAAGCAGAAAGAAGAAAAGGACGTGAGTAAAAAGGCAAAGTCAGACGCCTGGATTAGCTTTGGAAGCAGCTTTCATGCCTAACTTTTAGGAATGTGACTGTTAAAGATACAGACGTGGAAGCAATGATCTGTTTTAAAGAGTTATTTAGTTTCCATATTAGCTTGTGTTATTCCCCACGTAATATATGATGCTATATTCATGGAAGGACATGCGTGGAATGTATGGGCTGAATGCATGGGCTAAATAATATCTTGAAAACAAAATCAACGTGGAATGTTACAAACAGAATGCTAAGATGGTTACATGGGCTGGACATACGTTATATTGTTCTTTTGAAAGTTACTAAGATTTTTGTCTACAACCTATATTATACAAGTTACTTACTTGTATTTTAGCCATGAATGAAGAGATGTTGACGCTGATAGGCTTTGTTTGGACGCTGACAGAGAATAAGTGAACGCTGATAGAATAAGGCGTTGACATGAGTTGTCCAAGATATGATTGTCCCAAGCGTTGATACGTTTTGTCCGATGTCGGACAATGCATGTGTTTAAGAAGTTCGACAGTATGGGATCTCGGATAACAAAAGAATGGCTGTTGTTGAGAAAATAGGTACGTTTTTAGCACACAAAAAGGAGGAATTTACACACGAAGGTACATGGAATCTTCGTTTTATTTAGAATATCAAGGTGATATTTATGGCTCGGATACTTTTAAAAGGGATTAATGATTTTAATGCGAGTTAGCAACAATTCATGAAGTATTTGATTGGAGTGATATTTGATTGGATTATGTAATCGGGGTAGCCTTGTAAAAGAGTTATCCGTATGTAAACTTTTACATATGATATGAAGCTATTATTTCATAAAGATTCGTCATGAAGAGGTGTTGGCTTAAGGGGAAGAATTCTTATGGTAAGTTTGATGATTGAAGAAGATTTTCGTGAGTTTGTGTTGTATCATATCTTAAAGTCGTGGATCCATACACTGACTTTAAAGATAACTTGTTCGTGCTTTACATGGTTGGTGACGAAGACTTGTCATAACACTTGAAGGAGTTACATTATCGTGCTCAGTGTCTCACATAGGATGAGAATATTGACAAGGGATCGAGGTCTACTTATACTTGGTAGAGTATAAGTTCTTTATCACATGGATAGTACAAGACATGGAACATAGGTTTGGGTTACTCTACTTCTACATCAAGAATATTATATTTATTTTTTTTCAAGATCATTACATAGAGCCTACATTTGGAGAATCTTCAAGATCGCGTACATTGTTTACTTCCCTGTTTATGTGACAAAAAGGGGAAGACATACATGCTACAATTAAGGGGAAGCAATTTGAAGATGATGTACAACTTACAAGAGATATACAAAGAGTTTTGCCGACATCAACTAGGGGAAGATTGTTGGGTCAAAAAGTTGATGTGGCAGAAACTCAAAAACGAAGAAAACATGAAGATATTGTCTAAGCGTTGTCAAGAACAATCAAAGCATTGACAAGAGCAAACTAAGCGTTGATGGCTCAAGCATTGTCATGTGCAATCCAAGCATTATCACATGCAATCCAAGCATTGACAGAAACGTAGACAAAGAAGCCTATGGAAGCTTCTATTTAGATAAACATGCAAGATTTATTCTATATAAGTTTATTTAAATAGAAGATTTACATGTTTATTTGATTTTATCTCTTGTAAAACCCTAATCCTTACAGTATAAAAGTAACCAAGGGTTATTAGGTTTTTCATAACTTTCATATACAATGTAAACCTAAAGCGTGTGTCGACTAGGTGTGGGATTCAATGTACACACACCTAGTGATTGTTTGTTATTAATATAATGAACAATCCAATTGTTTTTAATTCATGTTCTTTATATCCAAACACCTTGTTAATGGTTCTTGTTCTAATTCCGCTTTGATTATGTTAATCATATGAACAATGATCATTCCTAGTAGCTTAAAGATCCGTGAAACCAAGGTTTCCACAGCCTCCTCCTAGGAGATGAATGATGGTTTTCAAATTAACATGCTTTTTTTTAAAAGAAGGTCAAGGCAAAGAGAAATATGAACTCAAGACCTAGGTGTTAGCTATCTTTGTAGTAGTTAATTGTCTTTTTATTTCTTGTACTTCCTTTTCTTTCCCTCATGATTTTCTCATGTGGATGATTTATGGATTTAGTTTTTATGTGCTTTAATCTATGTGATCACATTAAACAACTTCAATTTATTTAAAATTGAACCTAAATCTATTACTACCTCTAAAAACTAGACTTAAAATTGGACCAAAATGTTATTTAAATATTTTGTCACCCTTTGTCAAGACATTCTTTATGAATGTGTTTCTTTTATGCAACCCTAACATACTCTAGTGCTAAAGGAGGTAAAAATTCAAGATTTGCAAATATTTGAAAAAGTTTTATCTTTGTCCAAAAATTTTTGAAAATCTGGTTTTGCAGTCCACTGGACGCGGTTCTCAAGCCTCCAGTCGGTTCCATATCTATATGGAACCGCGGGCCTCTTTAAAGAACCGCCCCTAGTAAGGCCGATTTTGGCTTATTTTTTATCTTTCTTCTTTGACCACTATTTTGGTTAAGATTCTTTGTTTACCCAATTTGGCTAAACATTCTCTAAAACCTTTCTTTTTCATTTCAAATCTTTGCCTTGTCTATTTTCTTTAAATTCTTCTCTTTTGGGAGTTCTTTCCTTCATCACTCACAATGCCTAATTCTTCCTTTTCTAACCTTGACATTTCTTTGTCACAAACTTCTCAGCCTAAAGCTTCCTCTTCTAAGCTTTCAAAGAAACCGAAAATCTCAGTCAAACCCATTTGGATCAAAAAGAACAAGAATCCTCGTGATTCTTCTTCTTCAAAATCCTCCAAGAATTCCTCTTTCTCTCTGATTCAATATTGGAATGAGACTTACTCTATAAATCCAATTACTGGAGAAAAAGAAATTCTTCCACCACCACCTAAACCTTTCAACTCTCCTCAACTCAATGACCTAAATTCTTTCCCTAACCTCACTAGGAATTGTGAAAACATTTCTTATCCATTATCTCCCTCCCCACTAAACTCTAATCTTGATGGACATTCCCCATATAACGACTTTGTTTTGCATCATGGTTCCTCGTGTGCTTGTTGTCGTTTTCAACAAATTGAACTTGCTCATATCTATGACAAGTTAAATTTTCTTAAATTCCTCCTCACTCGACTTTCTCTCAAAGTTTTTGTTCCCGTGAACAAAACTTCGAATGATGCTTCATCGTCTTTCTTTTCCAGCTAAGGCACTTTTTGTACTTTAGTTGTTTGAGTCAATAAATTTTTAGCAATCTTGGAATATTATCACTATTAGAATAGCTTATGCTTAGTGGTCTATTTTCCATATTTTTATTTGTTTTGAATATTCAATTTATGTGTATAAATATTTATCTTGTATGTTATTTCATATTTTTGTAATATGAATGTTATGTGTGTTATCTTTCCCTCTAATTTTATTACACACATTTGTTAAGAAGTTGATCATGGTTAAAACTTAAAATTAATTATGGGTTATTCCATAAATTCTAAATTTTAACCCATTGACATTTTAAATCATCTTTGATTGGTTTGGATGTTTCTTTTATTCCTTTATTCCACCAATTGAACTATGATATTGTTAATACACACTCTTTGGACATACTTAGCAAATGCTTACTTCTAATTTGAGATTTCTTTTCCTTCTCCCTCTCAAGTTAGTTAGTAAGTAGTGCACATACATACATTGGTGTTTCTTTTCTTTCTTCTAAACTTTGTGTAGCATGTCACCTTATCTCATTGACTTGGTGCCCCAAGCAAGGGGGAGTAAGCACCAAGGGGAAGCTACTAGAAAAAGTCCGGTTCTTTTCTTCTTCAAAGGCTTATGCTAACCTTTTTGCTTCAACAAAGGGGGAGAAATGATAGTGATAAACTCGTTGAATAAACTTGTATTTTACGTAAATTATTTTATAGTTTGTCGTAATAAAAAGGGGGGGGGGGATTGTTAATGCATAAGCAATGCCTAAAAACATTGTTAGTATTAATTAATCTTTCTTAGTTTTGATGACGACAAATTACAAAGACATTTATTGTCAATCACAATCATATAACGATTTATCTAACAAACACTATCATCAAGGTAATAATCATTACACTAACATATCCTAATCATGCTTAGTGATCATAAAAGTGATTAGCCTTAAAACTCACTTTTGTCAAACATTACAAAAGATTTTTAATAAACTTTATGTTTAAGAAAATGTTTTATTAATATGAAAATGCAAATTTGAATATGGCATATTCCATATGCCATAAAAATATCCTTTGAAGGTTTAAACAACCTTAGATATTTAAAATTCACTAAAAGACAAAAAGGAACGGAGTCTACGCCAGCGGTACCTTAGCACCTATGGCGGTTCCTTATCGATAAGAAACCGCGGGTGCTAATAAGGAACCGCGGGCAGATATAGCCGTTGGATGTTTTGTCCTATAAATAGTGAATCAAATCTCCATTTTTATCAACCCTTTTTGGACATCTTCTTCAGCCTTCTTTCTCCTTTCTAATCCTAGTCATTTGTAAATGATCACTTAAAGTGTTAAGTATGTTTACTCATGGTTATCCTCTTGATCTCCTTCTTTACCTTGTCCAAAGAAAAGATCACTCACACACTTGTGATGTGATTAAAGATGTAGCATTGATGAAGATCATCTCCTCCTAAAGATCTAGTCATGTTCATCATTTGTTTATTTGTGTCTTGTGTATATCCAATGTATTTATGAATACTTGGACTAGTTATGTTCATCCAAGATATTTTTGAATAGTTGGATTAGAGTTGTGTACATCCATTGCACATGTGTGTGCTTGGATTTATGTTGTGTAGATCTAAGCTACATGTGTGTACTTGGATATGATTAGTTGAGTTGTAATTAGTTGTCTTAGTTCTCACTAAACTACAAAGTGATGTGGTTGTGTCTTGTGAGTTCTCACTAAACTATAAACTGATGTGGTTGTGTCTTGTGACTTCTCACTAATCTATAAAGTGATATGTAGTTGTGTTGTGTTAAGTTCTCACTTGGCTTCAAAGTGAAGAGTCGTGAAAATTGGTTATAGCTTTGGATTAGAACTCGACATCTAGCCTTGTGTCGGAAAATGGTGAAGTAGGCAACGTTGTGAAGATTGGTTCTACCTTTAGATTAGAACTCGACATCTAGCCTTGTGTCATAAAAGAGTTAAGTGGGCGACGTTGTGTAGATTGGTCCTAGCTAAGATTAGGTCTCGACATTTAGTTTAGTGTCAATGTAAGTGACGTTGTAAGGTTTTCACCGCCAAGAAGGGAGCTTGTGGATATAGTGGAAATCTCGAGTAAGGTGTACTCGAGGAGTGGAGTAGGAACGAGGAGTGGAGTAGGAACGAGGATAGCGCCTCGTTGCCGAATTACTATAAATCTTGGTGTCTTCCTACTAGGTTGTTTCTTTCCTTACTCTTGACTCACATTCATTATCACTACACTTATTATACATTGTTAATGCATTAGAATTGAACCTAATCATTATGCAACTAGCTTTGAAGTATAAGATAGTTTTGTGCACTCACCTAATTGAAAGGAATTTTAATTAGGAGATAAACCGATGAGAAACTATTCAACCCCCCTTCTAGTTTCTACATATTCCTTACATGTTTTTTTCCAGTGGACTAATTTGTACGTCTGAAATAGTAAAATTGAAGCATCTCGGGACGGAGGGAGTATTTGTTATATATAAGATGTAAAAATAAAATTATGTCGCATTTTATTTGTAAAAAACATGAAAAAATCGAAACCCGATCGGGTCTCGGGAACCGGGTTAACCAAGGGCACCCCAAACATGTCGGGTCTAACTAGGTGTCGAAAATAGGAAAACCATTTGAAAAGGAACCATTTATCAATAGGAACCGGATCAACTGGTTGACCCGTCCAGGTCAAACCGGGTTTTAAAACTTTGGTCGTTCATCTGTCTTTTCATATTAAGGATACAATTATAAGTGCCTTTTCATATGTTTATATCACTACAAAATTTATAGCATTTTCTTATTAAACTATATGTGAAAAAAAGTAATAAGGGGCCGTTAAAAGTATTTTCTATCAATTTCTACTAAAAAAGTCACTTAAAGTTATTTTTATCAACTCGTACTAAACATAAAAAGAGTAAATAATATAGGGATCACTTGAAGTCTATTTGTACTAAATATTTAGTAAGTAAAAGTGTAAAACTTTTAATAACTCTTTTTTTAGTAAGAAAACATAAGCAAACGTTGTGAGTTTCTTTTGCTTACTTTTAAAATCATTGTGTTTTAATTAATACAATTTAAATCTAATAAGAAAAGTGTAAAAATTTTAATAATTTTTTAATAGGCAAAAAAGTAAGCAAAAATTGTGAGTCTCTTTTGCTTATTTTAATATACATTTTAAGTTTGATATCATGATTGATCAATGTGATTTAAGCATCCTTGCATGATCCATGACTGATATAGTATTTTAAATTTGGGTATATTATCAATGTTTTGAAACTCGGTTTTTAAATCGACCCGGTCAAGTCATCGGTTCCGGGTCGACTCGGGTCAACTTGGTTTTCTAAAAAAATAATTTCTTTCATATTTTTATTAAGTAACAAAAATTATATATAAAAAACATAAAAACTTCGGTATATTGAAGATATAAATTATTCAACAACAAATATGATATGTAAAAATAATATTACATCGCAATACGTAAAATTTATATATTTTAAAAAAGAAAACTCGAAAAAATCAAAACCTGGTCGGGTCTCGAAAACCGGGTCACCCCAAACCCGGCGGGTCTAGCCGGGTTTCGAAAATATGAAACCCGGGTCAATATAACCTCTTTTTTGGCCAAAACCGGGTAAACTGATTGACCCGTCCGGTTCGACCCGGATATGAAAACATTGTATATTATAATGATTTAGCATTAACAATTTTATATGTTCATGTTTTTGTTACTTTTAGTCCTTTGATCAGTTTAAGTGACACCACCGGGTTGTATGTTATGTTATTTTTTTAGATCTAACATAACATTTATTTGATAAACAAAACATATAAACATCATAGCACATGCGGAAGCGATTCAGGATCATATAATCATAACATGCACATAATTAATTGAACATAAAATAAACGGGAGTTTACCTTGCAATGCTTCCAATAACTAGAACACAATCACCAACCCAAGATCAACCTAACAAAGGTTGAATCTATGTTCCCGTACACACGCCTCGAACAAGCTACTTGACAAGCTAGGTCTACACGAGCAGAACCGTGTCGTAGAAGTGGAAAATTCAAACCGAACAACCCAAGAGTAGGGCTCGGCCGAATAAGGCTATGGCAAGGCTTAGGCTTGAGTTTTTCTCACAATGAATGAATAATCAAACCAATACCTAGAGCCTTATATTTATAGTGTCAAGGTAGCTTAGGTTTTAGGCTAGAACTAATTATAGAGAATATATTCTAGTCTAAAAACCAAGACCAAAACATATATATTCCCCATATAGGGGCCGGCCATATGTTGCTCCCAAAATAACTTTGGGACACAATCTTTAGTTACCACTTTTACATTTAACCTCCGTTAGTCATTTTCCATTAAATACTTAACGGTCGTTAATCACAGTTTTAACACTCGTCAACTAATTAACTATATTTAAATAAAACATAATTAATTAATTAAATAGCTCTAAACGGTTGTGTGCAATCCCATAGTCTCGTGTTCGATCCTAACACACGACTATTTAAATACGTCCATAAACTAACAGCTCCTACGTGTACTATTTCATAAATATCGTGATCACATCGATTAGCGCCTAGTTACACGTCGATGCCTCTAATATGATTTCGAGTAAGGTCTCCTGGAAAAAATCTTTTAATGATTAAACATCATTATTATTATCCTTTTATTTCTTAATGCACGTTTAATAAGGATATGGATCTCAGTCATTCTTTAATTAACAAAATGCTTTCTCGTTCGTTGATTATTAAAGATTACCAAATATCTATTTGGGTGCGGCCACACATACATCTTTAAATAATCCCACGAGGGGCCCAGCTGTATAAAAACTCCAACAAAAAATTGAAGGAAACAAAATCCCATTTTGACTACAAGCAAAACTCATGAATTTTGCAACACCCCTGAAATCAAATCCGTATAGCCACCAGTTACGTATTGCGTTAGATTGATTCATAGAAATGCACTAGATCCACAACGTTTCCTAGTATCTCAGGTAGAAGGATAACTAATTATGGTATACTTAATGACAAAGATCCATAAAGTAATACCACATTAGTTGGGATAAGTCCTATATCTCGAATCATCGAATATCATCTAAATTTGGTATGTAATCACATCAAGTATTCTTTCAAGGACTACTCCCACCAAAATTTAGATTTGTTTTAATTTAATAAGATTCCCATATTATTAATCGACAACGGACAATTTAGAATAAATTAATATTCATGGATATAAACATGCAAATATAGGATACATAATTAACTAATAGAAATAAACGTAACCCAAACATTATTTCATCAAGGTAATAATGCTTAACACCCCTTATCCAAATACTAAATCAAAGATTTATATGAAGTCACTAGCTAACATAAGTCATATTCCCTTAGCATGCTCGGTGACTTTCCTACCTGACAATGCTTTAGTGAAAGGATCAACAAATTACTATATGTGTGAACTTTCAACATATTAATTTCACCGGCAGCAACTTGCTCTCGAACATAGTGAAATATCCTCAGAAAATGTTTGGCGCCTTTCATGACTCCAGGTTCATTGGTGAATATGATTGCGGCAGAGTTGTCGCAATACATATCAGTAGGATTCTTTATTGAAGGTATCACTCCCAGATCATCAATAAATTACCTAATCCAAACAGCCTCCATTGTGGCTTCTGAGGCAGCTACATACTCGGCCTGGGTAGCATGCATAGCTATTGTTGACTACTTGTGGCTCTTCCAGTTTACAGCTCCTCCATTGACGAGAAAGACATAACCAGTCTGGGACTTCGTATCATCTTTATCACATTGCCAAGAAGCATCACAGAAACCTGTTACATTTAGTTTTGTGTCTGGTTTACCCCCTAAACAAGAAACATGTCTTTCGTATTCATTAAATACTTAAGAATGTGTTTAACAATAGCCCAGTGAAGCTTACCAGGTTTCTGCTGATAACGACTGACTATGTTTTGAGAAAACGCCACATCAGGCCTTGTGTATCTTACAGCATGCATGATAGATACTACAACCGAAACATAAGGGACTTTTGTCATGTATTCCTCCTCTTCAGGAGTTGATGCATATTTCTCATGACTTAAACCATGATCAACTTCCATAGGTTGATAACCTTTCTTGGAGTTGTGCATGTTGTACCTTTTTAATATCTTGTCAAGATATGCACTTTTACTAAGTCCAATCTACCGTCTTTTCCTATCACGATAGATCTTAATACCCAATATGTATGCATCTTCTCCTAGATCTGTCATAGAAAAACATTTACCAAGATAATCCTTAACAGCTTTACGACCTGGTATATGACTTCCCATGATTAATATGTCATCAACATATAAGACTAAGAAAACTACATTACTCCCACCAGCTTTTCGATATACACATGGATCATCACGATTCTGAACAAATCCAAACTTCTTGATTTCTTCATCGAATCGTTTATTCCATTGTCGTAAGGCTTACTTCAGACCATAATTAGATCGTTGCAGTTTACACACATGATTTGGATATTCAGGATCAACATACCCTTCAGGTTGCTCCATATAGATGTCCTCATCTAAGCGACCATATAAGAAGGAAGTTTTAACATCCATTTGCCATATCTCATAATCATAGTACGCGGCTATGGCTATGAGAATCCTAATAGCTCTAATGTCGGCTACCGGCGAGAAGGTCTCGTCGTAGTCAACACCACGCGTTTGAGTGCAGCCCTTGGACACCAAACGAGCTTTGTAGGATTGTATATTTCCATCCATGTCAGTTTTCAACTTATAAATGAACTTAATTTTCACTACTTTAGCACCAGGAGGTGGATCCACTTTCGTCCAAACTTCGTTGACATCCATGAAGTGCATTTCCTCATCCATAGCACATTTCCACTTTTTGCTCTTAGGATCAAGCATAGCAGATTTATAATTAGCAGGTTCACCAAAGTCACCTGGTTCATTATCTTCAACCTCTATGTTTAGACTTAGACGGTTGGGTGCTCGAATAGTCCTTTCAGACCTTCGGATAGGAACTAATTCTGGTGGAGGACCCAGACTTTCTGACTCTACGGGAATTTCGCTAGTAATTTCAAAAGGTGATGTATCTTCTTGATCATCTTCCAGATCATAGTTCCTCCCACTAAATTCTTGAGATACAAGTTCTCTTTCAAGAAAATTTCCATATCTTGCAACAATAACTTTGTTTTCAGGTGGGAAGTAAAAGTAGTAACCCATAGTTTCCTTAGGGTATCCTACGAAGATACACTTCATAGATCTTTGATGGAGTTTATCAGTTGAGTCACGTACAACCCCAGACCTTAAGATAAGACATAATAGGCTTCTTGCCACGCCATATTTCATATGGTGTCTTACTTACCTTCCTTATGGGAACCATATTAAGAATACGAATCGCAGATTCTAAGGCATAGTCCAAAAAGGATAATGGTAGAGTAGTAAGATTAAACATGCATCGCACCATATATAATGTACGATTTCTCCTTTCAAATACACCATTTTGTTGTGGAGTATAAGGAGAAGTGATTTTCTAGACAATTCCACTCTTAGCAAGATAATCTTTAAACTCTTGACTTAAGTATTCACTACCTCGATCGAATCGAAGAGCTTTAATCTTCTTTCCAGTTTGCATCTCTACTTCAGCTTTAAACACTTTGAATTTTTAAACACCTCAGATTTATGCTTAAGTTAATAAACAAAACCATATCGGATGAAATCATCCGTGAATGTTAAGAAGTAGCTAGCACCTTTCTTTGACACAGGTCTAAGTGGTCCACACACATCCGTATGAATAAGACCAAGTAGATCTGTAGCCCTTTTAATGTTAGCATTGAAAGGTTTCCTTGTCATTTTCCCAGAAATACAAGATTCATATTTATCAAATGATTCATCATCGAAACTATCCAAAAGTCCTTCTTTCGAAAGCTTTTGCATGCGAGTCTTCCCAATATGGTCAAATCTACAATGCCAAAGATAAGAAGAATCCAAGTCTAACTTTCTCTTCTTATTGATGCTAAAATTAGGATTATTATTATCATTGGTGACATGATCATTCATATCAATTTCAAACACACCATTCACAACAATAGCAGTAAAATAGAAAATGCCATTCAAAGAAACACAAATTCCATTATTAGAAATAGTATGGTGAAATCCAAGGTCTATCAAACAAGAAGCAGAAACTACACCTCTAACAATTGAAGGTGCATAATGGTATTTATTCAAACTCAGTACTAAACCCGAAGGTAAAACTAGCTTAAATGTTCTTATGGCTTCAACTGCTACTTGTGCGACATTGCCCACTTGCAGAAACTGATCACCATAAGATAGCTTCCTTTCAATCTTAAATCCCTGCATGGTATTACAAATGTTAATACCACATACCGTATCATCCCGTATCACATACTTCTTCTTTGGAAGATGCTTCTTAGGTTTGTTCTGATAAGTCATAACTTGCTTGCCCTTATTAGGTTTTCCTTTTCCTTTATTCTGCTTATTCGATTGCGGTTTTGGCTTAGCAACCCTACCCTTTTTTATTGCAAGTACTTGAGGTGTAGGTGCATGTGTAGGTGCTTTGTCCTTCAAACCCTTTTCATAGTAAATGAGCATTGCGTGCAAATTACTCAATGTCTTCCCCTCGCAATGCATGTTGAAGTTTCTGACAAACTCATTAAAGTCCTTGTTAAGGGACCTATTGATCAAGTTGATCGACATTGCATCTTCATAGGGTTTCCCTAGCACATAAAGCTGATCCAGCATCACTTTCATTTTCAAGTAGTGTGCACTAACGGGTTGTCCTGCTTGATGTTTGCAGCTGTGCAGTTCGTCTACAAGATCGTAGAGCTCAACAACTGGTGTCTTTTCAAACATATTGCGGAGCTCAGCAAGCATGTCCATTGGAGTATAGTACTCGAATTGTTGCTTGAGAGAAGCATTCATTCCGCTAAGCATGATGCAGGCTACATCAGAGTACCTTTTGTAATCAGCTTTGAAAAGAGCATGGTCCTCTTCGGAAGCATCTTCAGCAGGCATGTGAGGACAAGGCTGGTACAACAATTCAGTAGTATCAGTCACCCTCAAGACAATCTTTAGGGAGTGATACCAATCATTGAAGTTCGGGCCAGTCAGCTTCTCGCCTTCATAGAAAGTATTGAGGGTAGAAGACACATGTTTAGAGTTGTTTTGGGGATGAGCCATTTCTACAGAAAAAGTTCATGTATTAGTATTTTTGATAATCAAAACTTTCAAGAAAATAAAATTACCCAAGTTAATAAATTAACCATAGTATTTTCCTTGAATTACTAGTACCCATGGTGACATAAATTTATTACATCAGTTGATCTGCTAGTAATAAATGTATTCAGCATGGTAACTTGTCAAACAATTTAATTGACAAACTCATTTTGCAATTCTAGTATTTTAAAGGACTTACATTGCAATTTTAATAACTTTGCATTGTAAACATGTTTAGTCCCGTTCTAATGCCTTGAGTTTCTAGATCTCACTAACTAACTCAATTAAGTCTTCTAATCTATTGAATGTAAAACTTTCAATCGAGATGTCACTCATATGAATAGTTTCTTTCCATCACAATCTTAATCCAAGGCTCTCACTTGACTAAAATTGCAACTTCTAGTATTCTCAATTAGATGGCATTCAACTTAAATTGTGGGTATTATTTTGATGTGTCAAATCAAAAGTTTATGTATGGAGAAGCCTGCATACAACTCCATAGCATAAGTTTTATAAAACTTTTTATAGATATTTTTTAGAAGATTAAATGACCACATTAAAGAATTATAGAGTGCTAGATTATTTTTTCAGTAACCATTATTCATCGACGCCATTCTATAAGCATTTGGGGAGCGAGGGCACTTTAATTCGTAAACCCAACACATTCAGCCAAGATGAAATATCGAGATGGAACACTCTACGAATAAGGATACTAACTTATAATTAAAGCACTAGATACATTCAATAATACGTCTCATTTAAACTTCTTAATAAATCTATTAGTTTTATATAGTTATTTAGTCAAATTTATATTTTTGGAAAATATACCCATTGTTTACAACATTTTAGACAAAAAAAAGTTGAACACATGACATATATCAAAAATATATTAGACAAAAAAATAACTATTAAGCACAAATATACAAAATATATGCGCTAAAAATAAATCACATAGCCACATGCATTTATTTAGGTAATAAAATCTTTTTAAATCTAGGGTTTTTAATAGAATATTAAGTCTTCCCTAATTAAATATTTTATGATCTTATTCAAAAATAAGAAAATATGCCACATATTTGTAGCATTTACCACATGGCAAGTTTGATCCATGACAACATGCATGTAAATCATGGATCCACATAATAACTTAAAAAAAAGTAAAGATTATAATTTTATCCATATAATCACTTAAAACAAGTAAAGATTATTATGTAGGATCGTTACCCGAATAATTAACTACATGATCTAACATTTAATCAAGTAATTAAATCCTAAGATCTAACATGATAAATATAGGGTTTACAAGAAAATATTTTCTTTATTTAGCAATAACACAAAAATCATGTGATTCAAGCAAAATTGGTCTGGATTTTTAATAAAAAAATGTGTAAACCCTAAATCTCATGTTTTAACAATACAATATTAAGATCATAGGTGTTCAATAAATATTGAAATGTTAAACCTGGCTCGTGATGCCACTATTGTTTTGTTAGATCTAACATAAAATTTATTTGATACACAAAAAATATAAACATCATAGCACATGCGGAAGCGATTCAGGATCATATAATCATAACACGCACATAATTAATTGAACATAAAATAAAAGGGAGTTTAACTTGCAATTCTTCCAATAACTAGAACACAATCACCAATCCAAGATCAACCTAACAAATGTTGAATATATGTTCCTGTACACACGTCTCGAACAAGCTACTTGACAAGCTAGGTCTACACGAGCAGAACCATGTCGTAGAAGTGGAAAATTCAAACTGAACAACCTAAGAGTAGGGCTCGGCCGAATAAGGCTATGGCAAGGCTTAGGCTTGATTTTTTTCTCACAATGAATGAATAATCAAACCAATACCTAGAGCCTTGTATTTATATTGTCAACGTAGCTTAGGTTTTAGGATAGAACTAATTATAGAGAATATATTCTAGTCTAAAACCCAATACCAAAACACATGTATTCCCCATATAGGGGCCGACCATATGTTGCTCCCAAAATAACTTTGGGACACAATCTTTAGTTACCACTTTTACATTTAACGTCCGTTAGTCATTTTCCATTAAATACTTAACGGTCGTTAATCATAGTTTTAACACTCGTCAACTAATTAACTATATTTAAATAAAACATAATTAATTAATTAAATAGCTCTAAACGTTTGTGTGCAATCCCATAGTCTCGAGTTCGATCCTAACACACGACTATTTAAATACTTCCATAAACTAACATCTTATAGGTATATATCATTCTTCAAACTGAGATACTGGTAGGAAAAACATGTACGTGTACTCTTTTAAGAGTTATAGATTGGGTGATGTATGTTTTCAAGTCTTACAAATTAGATTAGAACAAATAAAGATCACCAAATTACCTCTTATTTACCCATTACTTTAAACCTCACATCTATTTAATACTAACATTTTTATACAATATTTGCCACTGTTTATAAATTTACCACATTTATACATAAACTTTTAAACTCAATTCTAAATATCTTATGGGTATAAATGAACACAAAGCTGTCTATGAGTTACTAACTTGAACATAAAATTACAATCTATGTGAAAAAGAAAAAAATTATCCAATTAAAAAGCACACCTGTGTGTCGATCTTATGCTCCATCAATGTTAAACATATGGTGCAGAAATTCATTTAAAACTCTTATTTTCAACTTGTGCTTTATACTTTTTCTTTTTCCGGCTCTAGATCACCCACTATGACATCGTTTTGACAAATGTTACCCGCCGTAAAACAATAATAGATCGAGACCCAATGCAGCATCTTGAGTTTCATTTTCCAGCTTAAAAGATGAACACTGATCTCTACAATAATACAAAGCACGGTTATTCATGTACTATAATGTCAAAAGGTTAAAATATATATATATATATATATATATATATATATATATATATATATATATATATATATATATATATATATATATATATATATATATATATATAGGCTGTACTTGAGATATAACTCTTGAGGTTATACAAAATCATGTGATATGCAATTAAGGTAACAAGAAGAAGAAACAAACATGTTTCTTTAGTAAAAATATATTTTCTTTATGTATTCTCATGATTTGTTCTCGCTCTTTTTGGATTCTGGTATCAATAGGTTCATTAATCAGGGAGTGTTCATCTTCATTTGTTCTTGAACTAGAAGCAACCGGTACAGCCAGTGGATACCAAAATATTATGCATCTATAGTGTTCGACATATTTCTAGCAAAAGTCTTATAATCCTCAATCTATATTTCACAGAAGCATTGTATTTATCTTAATTAGTATGTTCAGTCCAATTATATAAAAAGGAAATCGGGCGCCTTTGATTGATTTATTGTCGTTCTACAAAACAGATTAACTTGATTAATCCCCTTTAATCATTAAATAAAATAGCGAAGAACTTGTATCGAGCATGAATTGATAAAATAGGAGGCTGGTTAAATATATAAGATGCAAGGAAACAAAGAAGAAATATAGGAAAGTGCAAAGAAGTACCTGCAAAAGTGTGATATCTTATGGAGAGATAGAGAGACAACAAGTCAGAAGCAGTCTTCTTATGAAAAAATGATCAACTTCAAAGAGCTATAATGCACTTAAGACCTATTATAAAAACAAAACAGTAACATACCCATATGAATTAGATTTTCTGAGGACTATATCCAAAGCCTACATGATTTCTTGAGGAAAAAAAGAAACGGATGAACAACAAATAGCTTCCATTTTTTAGCAAATAGAAAGAGTCGTCTTGCTTTATAATCAAACTAATTTATCTCCCCACTTGTTTTTGGGTCAAATTGACATTAAAATACACAAATAGTTTATTACATCAGCCTTATTACACTATATCTCAAAACCAAAAGCATAATCGACTAAAATATATTGGAAAACATACCATTCACTCACCTTCCATGCATGCCGAGAATGACCACTTTATTCTTTTAATGGCCAAATGCAGCTATATACATCAAATCTTCAACCAAACGAAACTGAGTCAACGACCACACCAAGCTAAAATGCTTGGACATTACACCTGGAAATAAATTCTCATGAAAGTCACTAAAAAAATTTGAACGATACATGTAATGTTGTTAAGGAATTGGTCGTGTAAATATGATTGAAAAAACCCCTATCAAAGAGCCTAAATTATTGAGGATATCTATGGAACAAATAATCTAAATGTACATAATTATTTTTTGAGTATTACGTCTTTATAGTAGCTTGTAGCAATAAGATTGTAAGAATAGCAATAGGGTAAAATAAAGAACATCCAAGAAATAAAAACCTATTGATTACACAATTCAAGCATATCATGAGCTTCATAATCAATAGGAATAATTCATTAAAATTTAAAATCAAATGCATACGAACCTATTCAGTGCATAATTTGAGTGCGAGTAAAATATCTTGTATGTCATATCCATATACTAATGTAGTTGCAACATGGTTTGTTAGTGATAACGCGCTTCTTAGATTTTTGGGTATTGTGTCAGCTATCAGGTACATTGGAACACAAAACATATGTCAAGCCAATGATGCACGGAATCGTCATTTAGGGTGGCGTGCCCGTTTGGGATCGGCTTGGGAGCGGATTCGCCTGCGAAACGGCGTGGAACCGTTTCTTTACCGATTCCTAATACATAGAACCGTTTCTTGACCGATTCTGGAGCCGTTTCAGTATTATCAGAAAGTTTGGCAAAGAAAAGTATGTTTGACTAGGGGAATGAAGAAGAGATGAAATGGAGAAGATGATAAACAACGTTCATTTTAATATTTTTAATAATAAAAAAATATATAGTAGGCCAGTACTTCGTAGATAGTGCACTAGTGTGTACTATAAATCCAAAATAAAAACGCCAGTTGACTTTTTGTTGAACACGTGTAGTATCTGTTTGCTTTTAATACTATAATTTGTTTTAATTTTAAGCTTTATTTCTTACCTTGAATATATACAGTGCTTTATAAACAAAAATGTTTCTTTTAGTTGTGAACACATAGGCTATAGTTTTTATAAGTTCTTTTATAATTTGCAATTATTTTACATGTTAATTTTCTTTTGGAAGATTTACTTAAAAATTTAGAATTTATATCAATAAATATTTATTTTTAAGTTTCTTTAATATATATACATATTTTTTTTAATATTTTTATTTTAGTATCCATGCCGTTCCCGTATCTTGATTTTTTTATTTTTGCCGTTTCACGTTCCCGTATCCCCGTGTCGTTCTCTTTTCATTGCTACATTGTGTCAAGCTACTCAGGGTATGCAGGGTTTAACCAATTTGGACATATTTAGCAGACAAATGTAACATACCACATAGGAGATGAGACTCATCCTTAATCTTGTAGACAGTTATCCTATGTCTATCGACTAAAACACGTCTGTAGTTGAACTGTATCGATCCAGATCCGATCCTTGAGATACTCGCACTCCAACACACCTTCACACATTCACACCTTCGTCGAATAAGATGTACACTATATCCGTGCAATTCCATTGTAAATCTTTTGGCTTCGGGAGTGCTTTTGTGTCCCAACCTGGGTCCGGGTGCTGCCCATATTACCTTGTGCATCATAACACATACTTCATTTTGCATTCGTTATGAATATGTCTGTAGCATAGCCTCCCCTTCTTGGTACAATTTTAATTTTGTTGACGGATTCAGTGTTGACAGTTGTGAAATCCTCCACTTTGCCGTTTTTATGCCACTTGGTATTTCTCTCTAAAATCCGTCCCTTTGGTGATCTTGAGGATAACTACTCACCAAAAATGGATCCCGGTGATATCAACATTACAAAAACTCCTGAACTCCCATTTATAATTAACTAAAGATGCAATAACCAAAATAAGATCAAATCCTAAGGGAAACATAGCAACTCTTAAATACCACAAAACTAAAGAATTTTGTTTACCTAGTGTTCCCGCACAACTTGGTTTACGGATTCTAGTGACAAGAGGAAGGATATTCATACATAGAACTACATAACCAGGATACATATCTACATAGTGTGGGATAAATCTGAACCAACATCTCTCTCAGTTTGCCTTTTGGGTTGTCCACTTGCTAGCCAACATAATAACCTCCGACATTCTTTAATTCTATCTAGTTTTTGAAATAATAAATAGTTATAGATTTTGATTGCATGAACACGAAAAACATATATGTAATCAATCTGATCATATAAGCACGACCACCAATCGTATATATAATCAATTTGATCATCCAAATACGGAAAAAAAAACATGAAAACACAAACTAAGCCAATTTTGATTATTAATCTTCTATGGATTTTTAGTAACAGAAGTGCGAAACTGACTTTATGTAAAGAACAACCTCTAAGCAACGAGTCACTCATGAGTTTCCATGTGCTTGATTAGTAATCTTAACACACTTTACTCATGGTGACCGGTGATGAGTATGGGTCACAATTTCATCCATTTACTTTTTAGTAGCGGGTAAAAAATAATATTTCCTATAAGACTATTAATGTTGTATTTTCAAACAGATGTGCAAGGCCTTCAAAAGTGTGAGACCTTAAAGATGTTAAATAAGTTAAAATAAAGATGGTGAAATATGTGATGGACAAACCAACCTTTTTATGTTGTGTGAATAACGTGTGGCTACTCTCATTTTCATTTTTTCTTGTGTAGCATTTGCAACTACTGATACAAGTTTTTCATCAGATGATGGGTATGCAACCTCAGCTACAAGACAAATGCTACGATCTGAAAATGCACCATAATAATTGGTGATGGTACAATTTGTGAGTTTATTTGAACATTTAATAGTTTACTATATCTGCATCTTCTGCTTGTTTGACTAACTAATACGGTCCAAATAGATTAAGACCGAGAACAAGATCGATGGTTAACCTAGTCTGATCAACTTGGGAATTGAGGGTAAAGAATCAACCCCGAGGATGAATAGGAAGTAACTTATATTAGAGATAAGAAAAGAGAAGAAGAACATGTGAAGAAGCAGATATATTAATTCATTCATAAACTTGACAAGGTACAATTACTGATATATAAGCTAACCACACAAACATTATTTCTACCATTGTCATTAGAGACCTTGCACTTAGAAATATGACAGAAATGACCCTAAACTCCAAACAGACACATAACAATACCCTCCCCTTCAAAAGATCCTTGACCCCAAGGATCAAGAGAATCGGTATCTTTCTTCCAAGGACTCATCGTTCTTACATAGAGCTTCTTCCACTTCCACTTAACTAGCCACTTCTCTATAATATCATTTTTATTCTTCATAAGTAATTCTTCAAGAACATAAGTAGAAAGCTTTTCACTACTGATGTTCAATACATTTTGATTGATTGGACTGTGGCAAAAGTCTGCTGTTATGATATTTAGCAAAGAAGAATGAGCTGCCAAATTTTGAGTTAATAACTTCTTAATAACACAAAGTTTGACTTCACTTCCAAATTTAAAGTCATCTCTTTGGGCCTTAATCCGCTTACTACTTGGGCATAATTCATAATTTCTTCCTTCACAAAGTGGATATATTTTAGTGAATTGCAATATGGCCTCGAACAACTTGAACAAAATTTTATAATAACCTTCAATGCTTTCACCATTTAGAGACTCCTCAAGAGCGAGACTAAGGAAACGATTATGATTATCAGTTAAATCATAAAAATCCTTAGCGGCTTCCCTTTTATTACCAAAGTTACCACATGCCGCCTTATAGACATTAATCATTATGTACGATTTTATAACAAATTCTTGACATCTTCTAGAAGTCATAACTTCAACGAATCGCATATTGCAAACTGACATACATAAATGATCACTTCCCATCCCATCATACGGGTCAACTTGATTCCAAAACAACAATGAAAAGTTTGAGAGCAAGCGCACATTTGCATATGTCAACTTAGTAAGGTATGAGTTAAACAAAATCATGTTTCTGGGATTTATACCTTCAACATGAATCTGCCAAGATCTCCTTGAACCTACCCAAGTAACATATTCTAAAACTTCTCCAACTGCATGTGTAAACTTACTCGCTTTATGCAATAATTGATTACATACCAGCTCTACTTTCTTAGGAACATCCGAGTTAACCTGTAGATCATCCCATCCATGTAATGGATACTTCTCTTGTATCTTGTAACTTTGATGAAACAAATGTATGTTCCAGGGTGTCCCAATTTGAACACATCCACCTAAATCAGCATTTACAAGCCAATTCCCGTTTTTATTCAGGACCTCTTGAATAAAAAGTCGGATTCCATATCGATTCTTAATAAACTCTAGGACATACCCAACAACATCAAGAATCTCAAACGAAATGATCTTATTGCTCTTAATAGTATTTAACAGTGGTGAATCATGCCTTTTGTAACACCCCCAATTTCACAAGGCAGCGGAATATCAACATTGGGCATTACTTCATAGCACGTCACACACAGTCATTGAAAACAACCTCAAAAGAGACGTTTTATAAAATAAACCATTCGATAATTTTATTAAATCAGAGTTAACTAAAAAAGAGGTCCCACCAATTTATACAAACCTTAATAAATAATAAATATTTGCCAAATGTATCGAATGGAAATTGTTTGATTTGCCTTTACTTTATCCTGCGCGGCTCCATGCTCCAACTGCTCTTAAACCTACACACCCGAGAATACATGCTAACATGTCAACACAACGGTTTAGTGAATTCATAGGTTTTTAATAAACAATAATGGGTTTTTAAATAAACCATAAAGCTTTTGAACACAAGAATCTCATCCACTGTCAATATTGTAACACATACAATACTCAAAGTCCGCGCTATTCTACTAAGCCATGACACCAAAGCCTTAAGTATAATAATGCCCTAGTCAGGTATTTTGTAGAATACCCCCTTACTTCTAATACAACACACCTGGTAGAGCCTCCAACCCACAGGTGCGACCTGCCCAGGTGGGGGCCATCCCTGATGGATCCATCTGTCTGTACCAGCACCTACCCATCATAGGTAGTTAACGGTTCATGGGTTTATAGGGACTTTCCAAATTTTTGCAATACAGCACTTAGCAAATAGCGGTTTACAATCAATACAATCAACGCTTGTGTTCATCTTTCAAAAGTATTTAATCAACCATCTTACATTCATTTACAACAACATGTATTCGTTCAAAGCATATAGCAAATAAACATGTTTCCTCTCAAAACCATATATATATAAACATTATATATTTTTATACCAAGAGCATGTATTCCCCCTCGCGGGTTTATAAACACATATAAAGCAGTAAAAGCGAGGCTATGAACTCACCTGATATAGCTATTACACGTAGATCAAGGAACAAATAGCCAATAGTCAATACACGACTTCACGAGATATCAATCGCTCATTGATCGAGAACGAGATGCCCAACGGTCGACATATGACCGAACGAGACCTATAATGACGAGACGCGTCTTAGGCTCGAGACTATACGTAAGTCAAACACAAATGTAAATAGTTCACTTTAGTAAGTTTGGATATTGTATAAGTTTTATAAAACTTTTCATAAGACTTTGATAACAATCTATCATGTATTCATTATGACTTTAAGCTCATTAAAGCCCATTAGTGGCCCATTACAAGTTATTATGAATTTAGTCCATTTCAATCTCAGTATTAAACTCTAAATATGTTATAAATCTTAGGCCCAATAATGACCTAATAGCCATTATAAGTGTATGTTGGGCTTTTGTGGCCCAAATCAACTTTATAAGCTTTTTGGGTTCTAAAACGCCTCCAAACGTTGTCGACTTAATATCTTAGGATGGTCGGGTCTTGGGTATATAAATATCAGTATACAAAGAGTCTAAAATTCTCTACAAGTGGGTCATACCACTTCGATTTTTATAAAAATCGTCACGTTTTACCTTAATTTAATATAGTCTAATTCTTACAATTTTCACGTCATGTCTCGTTAATAAGACCGTTTCTCCTTAACCGTAAATAATATAGATGGGTTATTTTTACCAAAGTCATTCTTAACTTATGTAATTTACTTATTATAATTCCAATTTCCCCTAATTTATATTTATTATAGATCATTTACCCATTTTATCACTTAGAAGAGTTGGCTGTCATTCACAGCCAACTTCGTTTCTACCGCTTCGGCCGCCATTTTCAAACCTTATTGAACTAGTGGACTATCTAATTGATTCTAGTTCTATATGATTTTATCTACAAGTTTTAGTTTTACATATTCATATGTTGGTATACGAAATTTTTGAGTAAACAGTTCATCCTTACAGCAGGTCAGATTCTGATCTAGTGTCGTATTTTAGCCATATCTAATTCATCGGATATCGTCACAAGACGAGCGACCTGGCCAAATCACCTCAAAACATAGTACTATCAACCTAGGACCCTTAACCAACCTCAAAACCCACTGAGTTTGGCACAAAATACAATCTTACTGCTGATTTGTTACAAAACTTTAATTTACACCAAAGGCTTGTTCTAGCTTGCCTTTCTGTTTTTAATTTCATATACAATGCCCAATATTCAAAATCTAAGGTTTATATCTTATATGACATAAGTAAAATGTATATTACAAGATCACAAAAATAAATTTAGAAGTTAAATTTATAAAAGAAAATAATAGGAAGATCCTTACAATAAATTGAAGGAATACTTTAGATACAAGAATCCTTCAACAAACCTCTTCTTCAAAATCAATAATCAAACCAATTCCCATGATCAAGCTATGTAAACATTCTCCAATTCAGCCTATAAATTAACAAAAACTTTTTGTACTAACTTGTTTAAATAGGAAGCAAACCAAAAATGATACTTGTAGTATCAACTTTAAACTAAGTACCAACAATTTAGCTATAGATTTTAATGGATTTAATTATTTTGGGCTGATGAGGTACGGGTAGAAAACGAAATACGAGAGTACATCTAAACTTTGATCAACTTGATAAGTATGAAAGGAAAAATAATGGTATAAGTATGTACTAGTAGTTAGTATACGTGTCCAAGTATAACACCAACATCATATAAATAATGCACGTCATATTTGTTTACTCCGCTTGTTAGGATGAAATATAATATAATTATTGTCCCAAAATTTTTAAAAGCGGGTATTATCAAAGTCGGATATAAAAGTTACGCGATTTACAAGATATGCGTTGGACAAGAAAAATAAACTCTCAATATAAAATAAAAACTTGGACATTTGGAGAACATTGATATTTTTAATAAATAAATGAGGGCCTATAGTGTTCGACATATTTCTAGCAAAAGCCTTATGATCCTCAATCTATATTTCACAGAAGCATTGTATTTATCTTAATTAGTATGTTCAGTCCAATTATATAAAAAGGAAACCGGGCGCCTTAGATTGATTTATTGTCGTTCTACAAAACAGATTAACTTGATTAATCCCCTTTAATCACTAAATAAAATAGCGAAGAACTTGTATCGAGCAGGAATTGATAAAATAGGAGGCTGGTTAAATATATAAGATGCAAGGAAACAAAGAAGAAATATAGGAAAGTGCAAAGAAGTACCTGCAAAAGTGTGATATCTTATGGAGAGATAGAGAGACAACAAGTCAGAAGCAGTCTTCTTATGAAAAAATGATCAACTTCAAAGAGCTATAATGCACTTAAGACCTATTATAAAAACAAAACAGTAACATACCCATATGAATTAGATTTTCTGAGGACTATATCCAAAGCCTACATGATTTCTTGAGGAAAAAAGAAACGGATGAACAACAAATAGCTTCCATTTATTAGCAAATAGAAAGAGTCGTCTTGATTCAGAATCAAACTAATTTATCTCCCCACTTGTTTTTGGGTCAAATTGACATTAAAATACACAAATAGTTTATTGCATCAGCCTTATTACACTATATCTCAAAACCAAAAGCATAATCGACTAAAATATATTGGAAAACTTACCATTCACTCACCTTCCATGCATGCCGAGAATGACCACTTTATTCTTTTAATGGCCAAATGCAACTATATACATCAAATCTTCAACGAAACAAAACTGAGTCAACGACCACACCAAGCTAAAATGCTTGGACATTACACCTGGAAATAAATTCTCATGAAAGTCACTAAAAAAATTTGAACGATACATGTAATGTTGTTAAGGAATTGGTCGTGTAAATATGATTGAAAAAACCCCTATCAAAGAGCCTAAATTATTGGGGATATCTATGGAACAAATAATCTAAATGTACATAATTATTTTTTGAGTATTACGTCTTTATAGTAGCTTGTAGCAATAAGATTGTAAGAATAGCAATAGGGTAAAATAAAGAACATCCCAGAAATAAAAACCT
Organism: Glebionis coronaria; assembly: GCA_025667525.1. Classification (NCBI taxonomy): domain Eukaryota; kingdom Viridiplantae; phylum Streptophyta; class Magnoliopsida; order Asterales; family Asteraceae; genus Glebionis; species Glebionis coronaria. Next base: position 232,233,450 of record CM046876.1, on the reverse strand, counting down.
ATTGATTGCACAATTCAAGCATATCATGAGCTGCATAATCAATAGGAATAATTCATTAAAATTTAAAATTAAATGCACACGAACCTATTCAGTGCATAATTTGAGTGCGAGTAAAATATCTTGTATGTCATATCCATATACTAATGTAGTTGCAACATGGTTTGTTAGTGATAACGCGCTTCTTAGATTTTTGGGTATTGTGTCAGCTATCAGGTACATTGGAACACAAAACATATGTCAAGCCAATGATGCACAGAATCATCATTTAGGGTGGCGTGCCCGTTTGGGATCGGCTTGGGAGCGGATTCGCCTGCGAAACGGCGCGGAACCGTTTCTTTACCGATTCCTAATACATAGAACCGTTTCTTGACCGTTTCTGGAGTCGTTTCAGTATTATCAGAAAGTTTGGCAAAGAAAAGTATGTTTGACTGGGGGAATGAAGAAGAGATGAAATGGAGAAGATGATAAACAACGTTCATTTTAATATTTTTAATAATAAAAAAATATATAATAGGCCAGTACTTCGTAGATAGTGCACTAGTGTGTACTGTAAATCCAAAATAAAAACGCCAGTTGACTTTTTGTTGAACACGTGTAGTATCTATTTGCTTTTAATACTATAATTTGTTTTAACTTTAAGCTTTATTTCTTACCTTGAATATATACAGTGCTTTATAAACAAAAATGTTTCTTTTAGTTGTGAACACATAGGCTATAGTCTTTATAAGTTCTTTTATAATTTGCAACTATTTTACATGTTAATTTTCTTTTGGAAGATTTACTTTAAAATTTAGAATTTATAACAATAAATATTTATTTTTAATTTTATTTAATATATATACATATATTTTTTTAATATTTTTATTTTCGTATCCATGCCATTCCCGTATCTTGATTTTTTTATTTTTGCCGTTTCTCGTTCCCGTATCCCCGTGTCGTTCTCTTTTCGTTGCTACATTGTGTCAAGCTACTCAGGGTATGCAGGGTTTAACCAATTTGGACATATTTAGCAGACAAATGTAACATACCACATAGGAGATGACACTCATCCTTAATCTTGTAGACATTTATCCTATGTCTATCGACTAAAACACGTCTGTAGTTGAACTGTATCGATCCAGATCCGATCCTTGAGATACTCGCATTCCAACACACCTTCACACATTCACACCTTCGTCGAATAAGAAGTACACTATATCCGTGCAATTCCATTGTAAATCTTTTGGCTTCGGGAGTGCTTTTGTGTCCCAACCTGGGTCCGGGTGCTGCCCATATGACCTTGTGCTCCAAAACACATACTTCATTTTGCATTCGTTATGAATATGTCTGTAGCATAGCCTCCCCTTCTTGGTATAATTTTAATTTTGTTGACGGATTCAGTGTTGACAGTTGTGAAATCCTCCACTTTGCCGTTTTTATGCCACCTGGCATTTCTCTCTAAAATCCGTCCCTTTGGTGATCTTGAGGATAACTAGTCACCAAAAAAATGGATCCCGGTGATATCAACATTACAAAAACTCCTGAACTCCCATTTTTAATTAACTAAAGATGCAATAACCAAAATAAGATCAAATCCTAAGGGAAACATAGCAACTCTTAAATACCACAAAACTAAAGAATTTTGTTTACCTAGTGTTCCCGCACAACTTGGTTTACGGATTCTAGTGACAGGAGGAAGGATATTCATACGTAGAACAACATAACCATGATACATATCTACATAGTGTGGGATAAATCTTAACCAACATCTCTCTCAGTTTGCCTTTTGGGTTGTCCACTTGCTAGCCAACATAATAACCGCCGACATTTCTTTAATTCTATCTAGTTTTTGAAATAATAAATAGTTATAGATTTTGATTGCATGAATACGAAAAACATATATGTAATCAATCTGATCATATAAGCAAGACCACCAATCGTATATATAATCAATTTGATCATCCAAATACGGAAAAAAAACATGAAAACACAAACTAAGCCAATTTTGATTATTAATCTTCTATGGATTTTTAGTAACAGAAGTGCTAAACTGACTTTATGTAAAGAACAACCTCTAAGCAACGAGTCACTCATGAGTTTCCATGTGCGTGATTAGTAATCTTAACACACTTTACTCATGGTGACCGGTGATGAGTATGGGTCACAATTTCATCCATTTACTTTTTAGTAGCGGGTCAAAAATAATATTTCCTGTAAGACTATTAATGTTGTATTTTCAAACAGATGTGCAAGGCCTTCAAAAGTGTGAGACCTTAAAGATGTTAAATAAGTTAAAATAAAGATGGTGAAATATGTGATGGACAAACCAACCTTTGTATGTTGTGTGAATAACGTGTGGCTACTCTCATTTTCATTTTTTCTTGTGTAGCATTTGCAACTACTAATACAAGTTTTTCATCAGATGATGGGTATGCAACCTTAGCTACAAGAAAAATGCTACGATTTGAAAATGCACCATAATAATTGGTGATGGTACAATTTGTGAGTTTATTTGAACATTTAATAGTTTGCTATATCTGCATCTTCTGCTTGTTTGACTAACAAATACGGTCCAAATAGATTAAGACCGAGAACAAGATCGATGGTTAACCTAGTCTGATCAACATGGGAATTGAGGGTAAAGAATCAACCCCGAGGATGAACAGGAAGTAACTTATATTAGAGATAAGAAAAGAGAAGAAGAACATGTGAAGAAGCAGATATATTAATTCATTCATAAACTTGACAAGGTACAATTACTGATATATAAGCTAACCACACAAACATTATTTCTACCATTGTCATTAGAGACCTTGCACTTAGAAATATGACAGAAATGACCCTAAACTCCAAACAGACACATAACACTACCCTCCCCTTCAAAAGATCCTTGACCCCAAGGATCAAGAGAATCAGTATCTTTCTTCCAAGGACTCATCGTTCTTACATAGAGCTTCTTCCACTTCCACTTAACTAGCCACTTCTCTATAATATCATTTTTATTCTTCATAAGTAATTCTTCAAGAACATAAGTAGAAAGCTTTTCACTACTGATGTTCAATACATTTTGATTGATTGGACTGTGGCAAAAGTCTGCTGTTATGATATTTAGCAAAGAAGAATGAGCTGCCAAATTTTGAGTAAATAACTTCTTAATAACACAAAGTTTCACTTCACTTCCAAATTTAAAGTCATCTCTTTGGGCCTTAATCCACTTACTACTTGGGCATAATTCATAATTTCTTCCTTCACAAAGTGGATAAATTTTAGTGAATTGCAATATGGCCTCGAACAACTTGAACAAAATTTTATAATAACCTTCAATGCTTTCACCATTTAGAAACTCCTCAAGAGCGATACTAAGGAAACGATTATGATTATCAGTTAAATCATAAAAATCCTTAGCGGCTTCCCTTTTATTACCAAAGTTACCACATGCCGCCTTAAAGACATTAATCATTATGTACGATTTTATAACAAATTCTTGACATCTTCTAGAAGTCATAACTTCAACGAATCGCATATTGCAAACTGACATACATAAATGATCACTTCCCATCCCATCATACGGATAAACTTGATTCCAAAACAACAATGAAAAGTTTGAGAGCAAGCGCACATTTGCATATGTCAACTTAGTAAGGTATGAGTTAAACAAAATCATGTTTCTGGGATTTATACCCTCAACATGAATCTGCCAAGATCTCCTTGAACCTACCCAAGTAACATATTCTAAAACTTCTCCAACTGCATGTGTAAACTTACTCGCTTTATGCAATAATTGATTACATACCAGCTCTACTTTCTTAGGAACATCCGAGTTAACCTGTAGATCATCCCATCCATGTAATGGATACTTCTCTCGTATCTTGTAACTTTGATGAAACAAATGTATGTTCCAGGGTGTACCAATTTGAACACATCCACCTAAATCAGCATTTACAAGCCAATTCACGTTTTCATTCAGGACCTCTTGAATAAAAAGTCAGATTCCATATCGATTCTTAATAAACTCTAGGACATACCCAACAACATCAAGAATCTCAAACGAAATGATCTTATTGCTCTTAATAGTATTTAACAGTGGTGAATCATGCCTTTTGTAACACCCCCAATTTCACAAGGCAGCGGAATATCAACATTGGGCGTTACTTCATAGCACGTCACACACAGTCATAGAAAACGACCTCAAAAGAGACGTTTGATAAAATAAACCATTCGATAATTTTATTAAATCAGAGTTAACTAAAAAGAGGTCCCACCAATTTATACAAACCTTAATAAATAATAAAGATTTGCCAAATGTATCGAATGGAAATTGTTTGATTTGCCTTTACTTTATCCTGCGCGGCTCCATGCTCCAGCTGCTCTTAAACCTACATACCCGAGAATACATGCTAACATGTCAACACAACGGTTTAGTGAATTCATTGGTTTTTAATAAAGAATAATGGGTTTTTAAATAAACCATAAAGCTTTTGAACACAATAATCTCATCCACTGTCAATATTGTAACACATACAATACTCAAAGTCCGAGCTATTCTACTAAGCCATGACACCAAAGCCTTAAGTATAATAATGCCCTAGTCAGGTATTTTGCCGAATACCCCCTTACTTCTAATACAACACACCTGGCAGATCCTCCAACCCACAGGTGCGACCTGCCCAAGTGGGGGCCATCCCTGATGGATCCATCTGTCTATACCAGCACCTACCCATCATAGGTAGTTAACGGTTCATGGGTTTATAGGGACTTCCAAATTTTTGCAATACAGCACTTAGCAAATAGCGGTTCACAATCAATACAATCAACGCTTGTGTTCATCTTTCAAAAGTATTTAATCAACCATCTTACATTCATTTACAACAACATGTATTCGTTCAAAGCATATAGCAAACAACATGTTTATTCATAAACATGTATCCTCTCAAAACCATGTATATATAAACATTATATTTTTTATACCAAGAGCATGTATTCCACTCACGGGTTTATAAACACATATAAAGCAGTAAAAGCGAGGCTATGAACTCACGTGATATAGCTATTACACGTAGATCAAGGAACAAACAGCCAATAGTCAATACACGACTTCACGAGATATCAATCGCTCATTGATCGAGAACGAGATGCCCAACGGTCGACATATGACCGAACGACACCTATAATGACGAGACGCGTCTTAGGCTCGAGACTATACGTAAGTCAAACACAAATGTAAATAGTTCACTTTAGTAAGTTTGGACATTGTATAAGTTTTATAAAACTTTTCATAAGACTTTGATAACAATCTATCATGTATTCATTATGACTTTAAGCTCATTAAAGCCCATTAGTGGCCCATTACAAGTTATTATGAATTTAGTCCATTTCAATCTCAGTATTAAACTCTAAATATGTTATAAATCTCAGGCCCAATAATGACCTAATAGCCATTATAAGTGTATGTTGGGCTTTTGTGGCCCAAATCAACTTTATAAGCTTTTTGGGTTCTAAAACGCCTCCAAACGTTGTCGACTTAACATCTTAGGATGGTCGGGTCTCGGGTATATAAATATCAGTATACAAAGAGTCTAAAATTCTCTACAAGTGGGTCATACCACTTCGATTTTTATAAAAATCGTCACGTTTTACCTTAATTTAATATAGTCCAATTATTACAATTTTCACGTCATGTCTCGTTAATAAGACCGTTTCTCCTTAACCATAAATAATATAGATGGGTTATTTTTACCAAAGTCATTCTTAACTTATGTAGTTTACTTATTATAAGTTCAATTTCCCCTAATTTATATTTATTATAGATCATTTACCCATTTTATCACTTAGAAGAGTTGGCTGTCATTCGCAGCCAACTTCGTTTCTACCGCTTCGGCCGCCATTTTCAAACCGTATTGAACTAGTGGACTATCTAATTTATTCTAGTTCTATATGATTTTATCTACAACTTTTAGTTTTAAATATTCATATGTTGGTATACGAAATTTTTGAGTAAACAGTTCATCTTTACAGCAGGTCAGATTCTGATCTAGTGTCGTATTTTAGCCATATCTAATTCATCGGATATCGTCACAAGACGAGGGACCTGGCCAAATCACCACAAAACATAGTACTATCAACCTAGGACCCTTAACCAACCTCAAAACCCACTGAGTTTGGCACAAAATACAATCTTACTGCTGATTTGTTAAAAAACTTTAATTTACACCAAAGGCTTGTTCTAGCTTGCCTTTCTGTTTTCAATTTCATATACAATGCCCAATATCCAAAATCTAAGGTTTATATCATATATGACAGAAGTAAAATGTATATTACAAGATCACAAAAATAAATTTAGAAGTTAAATTTATAAAAGAAAATAATAGGAAGATCCTTACAATAAATTGAAGGAATACTTTAGATACAAGAATCCTTCAACAAACCTCTTCTTCAAAATCAATAATCATACCAATCCCCATGATCAAGCCATGTAAACATTCTCCAATTCAGCCCATAAATTAACAAAAACTTTTTGTACTAACTTGTTTAAATAGGAAGCAAACCAAAAATGATACTTGTAGTATCAACTTTAAACTAAGTACCAACAATTTAGCTATAGGTTTTAATGGATTTTAATTATTTTGGGCTGAAGAGGTACAGGTAGAAAATGAAATACGAGAGTATATCTAAACTTTGATCAACTTGATAAGTATGAAAGGAAAAATAGTGGTATATGTATGTACTAGTAGTTAGTATACGTGTCCATGTATAACACCAACATCATATAAATAATGCACGTCATATTTGTTTACTCCGCTTGTTAGGATGAAATATAATATAATTATTGTCCCAAAAATTTTAAAAGCGGGTATTATCAAAGTCGGATATTTTAAAAGTTACTCAATTTACAAGATATGCGTTGGACAAGAAAAATAAACTCTCAATATAAAATAAAAACTTGGACATTCAGAGAACATTGATATTTTTAATAAATAAATGAGGGCCTATAATTCAATAAGCGTTAACGTGTCCCATATACGAATGCCGTTTAAAGGCTTAAAGCATATTACAAAGAATGCTCGTAAAATGAGAAATTAAAATGATGACAATAAAAATATTTTTATTTCATTACGAGGATATTCACGGTCGATGACGGACATAGACTTTGTCCATTAATAATAAATGACATGTATTCGATACGTTAAAGCCTTAACCTTGCCGGTTAACCGAAAACTCAATATTATTCGCAAAAATGATCATGACAAATAAAAGTCGATTAATAAATATTGATCTGAATAATAGAAATAAGATTAGAGCTCGGTCTAAATATTGATTTTAATGTTCGGGTTACTACATCATCTACCCCTTTAGGAAGCAATGTCCCAGCGCTTAATTCGTGTCAATAGTCCTCAGTTAAAGGGCGAAGAGATGAGAGATAGACAAGTTATCGCTGACGTTTCTAAGAATGTCAAATGAACAAAATTTAAAGCAACGAGTATACATAACAACCATGAATGAACGTTTTAAACATAGCTTTAACCCTTATAAGTAAAGAATAATACATAACTCTAAGGAGAAGCCATCGAAAGCAAAAAATTAACAAGCCGTCAGTTTTTGAAAGTGCTTCAAGGTACATTACTACTAGCTTATCAAGCATGTGGCGGTCGTTATATGTTCGAAAAAGTACATATGACAAGTGATAAGTCGAAAGAAGTGGGTGCATTTAAAAATTTCCAATGCGACAATCAATTCAAAAACATCGGTGATCACGTCGATCAGATCGAAGCAAATATCGTCCACGTGTCTCATAAAAACAATTACGTCGAAAAAGAAAATCACATGGATCACACATAAGTCCATCAAAATGTTACAAAATTATCAAGACGAGGTAATTAGTACTATTCATACAAAATCACCTAATTGAATTGATCTCGAACATGCAAACTTATTCCGTCAAAAGCGAATTGATCGACACGGAAATCGTTCAGAGTATACATTACTCGATCGGAGGAACTATGATCCAAATCAACTATAAAAGCCATCATTAGGCACATATAATCACATTACGAAATGCTTGCAAAATAGCCAAGCCATGCCAAATCAAATAAGTTTAATCAAGTTAAATCATGCTTGCTAAATATCTAAGCTATGATAAATAAGAATATTTGACAGGATTTTCGGATAAGTCCAGTCAAAGGAAAGTTTGAAAGTTAAAGGATGTTCACGATCTTGATTGCATAGATGCATATCGAACAATATTTCCGTCATCATAGGGTACTCACACACGGATCCATACCCAAATGACATTCTACGGTGCTCACACACGGATCCATACCCAAAAGATATTACAGGGTGCTCACAAACGGATCCATACCCAAATAATACAGGGTGCTCAGAACGGATTCATACCCAAAAGATATTACAAGGTACGCGTTATCCAAGATCAGACGTCATTTCACAATGCCGCTTTGAGCTCGCATAATGTATGACCAATCGACTGAATCACATATAATATAAACACATAACAAGCAAAGGTTTTGCACATAAATCTCAAATATGGCTATCCACTGTTAACCATCGAGAAAGACTTTAACGAACCCTTGACAATAACAAGTAAAATTTCAAAATCATTACATCCAAGATAATTTTTCGTTGATGACTTAATTGTCGATCAAACCACAAATACACACTTAAGTCCTGGTGTCGATCAGACAAGTCGTCTATTCTCGGAACGGGTGACGGTTCTTATCAATTAGCATATAAAGCTCGCGATAGTCGGGACATATTAGACATGGTCCATAAAGACAAATAATAACTCGAGAGAAGACTAATGAGTTACTCGTACATAGATGATAATCAATATTAACCATAATGACGAAGGTAATAAACGATACATACCAACGAAACATGAGTCGAAGAAATACGTCCGTATACAAGATAATCACAAACCAAGTCCGGCACACTTGAGTCCACTCATTTATAAACCTTTTATTTACATCTAAAGGCGTCTCAATCCATATAAACAAGAATTATAAATTTATGGTTAGGGAACTTATAACTTTCTTGTTCAAATAAAAAGGCGTCCCAATTTATTTCAACAAGACGATTATAAATCCTCCTACTCACCTAATACAGTCACAAAACATGATATAATAATAAAATTACATGCCATGACAAGTACATGGTTTCAATAAACTTACTTCATCATTTCTATATTCAAACGTCCCATTTCATCTGAATAAAGAAACCATAAACAATCTAAGGTCTAGTGGTTTAAAACTTTCTTATTCAAATGTCCCAATCCATTTCAATAAGAGAACCTTAAACGACACATAGTTAGGCGATTTAAAATCTCTATATTTAAATGTCCCATTCTATTTAAATACAAATTTTTAAGTTGCTCAACTAATGACTACTATGAGCATATCTGTGTTGTATCCAAATTATATATAGTTGATTGTGTATATATATATTTTTGGTCCAACACTGGCATCCTCCTTTTCTCCAACCAAAAATAATCAAACACAATAAATTAAATGTCTTATTACGTAGAAGATGTCTCCTTGAAAAAAAATGATTCTTTAAAATCATAAGGAGTACATAAATAAAATAATATGTTTATCAATTACGTTTCAAAAGAATATGTCCTAAAATGACAAATCACAATGCGATGACAACAATCGAGCTTAAATTAGTCGATATGCGATATATTATGAAACAATATATATGTACTCAAAATATCAAACGAGTTCCATACTCGCATCCAGATAATAAATTAATTATCGAGAAAGGTGATTAGTGGTGAGGCCAAAATCTATAAAATCGCATTATAAAATGCACGATAATCATGCGAGGACCATTGCTTCAGCCGCAATGCCTTTAAATACCATAGTATGTTCATACATATACATACAATCATTCCTATATATACATAGGATCACACAATCAAAACCAAGCATTGGTTTCTAGGAGCCATGAGTGCGCGGATACTGTGTAAGGCAACAAACCAATTTTTCAAAAGTGCAGTTATAGTTTAGGTTTTGAAAACGACCTAGTTCTTTATCGCTAGTGCTCTGATACCAATCTGTAACACCCCCAATTTCACAAGGCAGCGGAATATCAACATTGGGCGTTACTTCATAGCACATCACACAAAGTCATAGAAAACGACCTCAAAAGAGACGTTTTATAAAATAAACCATTCGATAATTTTATTAAATCAGAGTTAACTAAAAAACAGGTCCCACCAATTTATACAAACCTTAAGAAATAATAAAGATTTGTCAGATGTATCGAATGGAAATTGTTTGTTTTTGCCTTTACTTTATCCAGCGCGGCTCCATGCTCCAGCTGCTCTTAAACCTACACACTTGAGAATACATGCTAACATGTCAACACAACGGTTGGGTGAATTCATAGGTTTTTAATAAACAATAATGGGTTTTTAAATAAACCATAAAGCTTTTGAACTCAAGAATCTCATCCACTGTCAATATTGTAACACATACAATACTCAAAGTATGCGTTATTCTACTAAGCCATGACACCGAAGCCTTAAGTATAATAATGCCCTAGTCAGGTATTTTGCCGAATACCCCCTTACTTCTAATACAACACACCTAGCAGAGCCTCCAACCCATAGGTGTGACCTGCCCAGGTGGGGGCCATCCCTAATGGATCAATCTGTCTGTACCAGCGCCTACCCATGATAGGTAGTTAACGGTTCATGGGTTTATAGGGACTTTCCAAATTTATATTTTTGGAAAATATACCCATTTTTTACAACATTTTAGACAAAAAAAAATTGAACACATGGCATATATTAAAAATATATTAGACAAAAATTAACTATTAAGCACAAATATACAAAATATATGCGCTAAAAATAAATCACATAGCCACATGCATTTATTTAGGTAATAAAATCTTTTTAAATCTAGGATTTTTAATAGAATATTAAGTCTTCCCTAATTAAAGATTTTATGATCTTATTCAAAAATAAGAAGATATGCCACATATTTGTAGCATTTACCACATGGCAAGTTTGATCCATGATAACATGCATGTAAATCATGGATCCACATAATAACTTAAAAAACAATTAAAGATTATAATTTTATCCATATAATCACTTAAAACAAGTAAAGATTATTATGTAGGATCGTTACCCGAATAATTAACTACATGATCTAACATTTAATCAAGTAATTAAATCCTAAGATCTAACATGATAAATATAGGGTTTACAAGAAAATATTTTCTTTATTTAGCAATAAAACAAAAATCATGTGATTCAAGCAAAATTGGTCCGGATTTTTAATAAAAAAATGTGTAAACCCTAAATCTCATGTTTTAACAATACAATATTAAGATCATAGGTGTTCAATAAATATTGCAATGTTAAATCTGGCTCGTGATGCCACTATTGTTTTGTTAGATCTAGCATAAAATATATTTGATACACAAAAAATATAAACATCATAGCACATGCGGAAGCGATTCAGGATCATATAATCATAACACGCACATAATTAATTGAACATAAAATAAAAGGGAGTTTAACTTGCAATTCTTCCAATAACTAGAACACAATCACCAATCCAAGATCAACCTAACAAAGGTTGAATCTATGTTCCTGTACACACGTCTCAAACAAGCTACTTGACAAGCTAGGTCTAAACGAGCAGAACCGTGTCGTAGAAGTGGAAAATTCGTACTGAACAACCTAAGAGTAGGGCTCGGCCGAATAAGGCTATTGTAAGGCCTAGGCTTGATTTTTTTCTCACAATGAATGAATAATCAAACCAATACCTAGAGCCTTGTATTTATAGTGTCAACGTAGCTTAGGTTTTAGGCTAGAACTAATTACAGAGAATATATTCTAGTCTAAAAACCAAGACCAAAACACATGTATTCCCCATATAGGGGCCGACCATATGTTGCTCCCAAAATAACTTTGGGACACAATCTTTAGTTACCACTTTTACATTTAACGTCCGTTAGTCATTTTCCATTAAATACTTAACGGTCGTTAATCATAGTTTTAACACTCGTCAACTAATTAACTATATTTAAATAAAACATAATTAATCAATTAAATAGCTCTAAACGTTTGTGTGCAATCCCATAGTCTCGAGTTCGATCCTAACACACGACTATTTAAATACGTCCATAAACTAACATCTTATAGGTATATATCATTCTCCAAACTGAGATACTGGTAGGAAAAACATGTACGTGTACTGTTTTAAGAGTTATAGATTGGGTGAAGTATGTTTTCAAGTCTTACAAATTAGTTTAGAACAAATAAAGATCACCAAATTACCTCTTATTTACCCATTACTTTAAACCTTACATCTATTTAATACTAACATTTTTATACAATATTTGCCACTGTTTATAAATTTACCACATTTATACATAAACTTTTAAACTCAATTCTAAATGTCTTATGGGTATAAATGAACACAAAGCTGTCTATGAGTTACTAACTTGAACATAAAATTACAATCTATGTGAAAAAGGAAAAAAATTATCCAATTAAAAAGCACACCTGTATGTCGATCTTATGCTCCATCAATGTTAAACATATGGTGCAGAAATTCATTTAAAACTCTTATTTTTAACTTGTGCTTTATACTTTTTCTTTTTCGGGCTCTAGACCACCCACTATGACATCATTTTGACAAATGTTACCCGCCGTAAAACAATAATAGATCGAGACCCAATGCAGCATCTTGAGTTTCATTTTCCAGCTTAAAAGATGAACACTGATCTCTACAATAATACAAAGAACGGTTATTCATGTACTATAATGTCAAAAGGTTAAAATATATATATATATATATATATAGGCTGTACTTGAGATATAACTCTTGAGGTTATACAAAATCATGTGATATGCAATTAAGGTAACAAGAAGAAGAAACAAACATGTTTCTTTAGTAAAAATATCTTTTCTTTATGTATTCTCATGATTTGTTCTCGCTCTTTTTGGATTCTGGTATCAATAGGTTCATTAATCAGGGAGTGTTCATCTTCATTTGTTCTTGAACTAGAAGCAACAGTTACAGCCAGTGGATACCAAAATATTATGCATCTATAGTGTTCGACATATTTCTAGCAAAAGCCTTATAATCCTCAATCTATATTTCACAGAAGCATTGTATTTATCTTAATTAGTATGTTCAGTCCAATTATATAAAAAGGAAACCGGGCGCCTTTGATTGATTTATTGTCGTTCTACAAAACAGATTAACTTGATTAATCCCCTTTAATCATTAAATAAAATAGCGAAGAACTTGTATCGAGCAGGAATTGATAAAATAGGAGGCTGGTTAAATATATAAGATGCAAGGAAACAAAGAAGAAATATAGGAAAGTGCAAAGAAGTACCTGCAAAAGTGTGATATCTTATGGAGAGATAGAGAGACAACAAGTCAGAAGCAGTCTTCTTATTAAAAAATGATCAACTTCAAAGAGCTATAATGCACTTAAGACCTATTATAAAAACAAAACAGTAACATACCCATATGAATTAGATTTTCTGACTATATCCAAAGCCTACATGATTTCTTGAGGAAAAAAAGAAACGGATGAACAACAAATAGCTTCCATTTTATAGCAAATAGAAAGAGTCGTCTTGCTTCAGAATCAAACTAATTTATCTCCCCACTTGTTTTTGGGTCAAATTGACATTAAAATACACAAATAGTTTATTGCATCAGCCTTATTACACTATATCTCAAAACCAAAAGCATAATCGACTAAAATATATTGGAAAACTTACCATTCACTCACCTTCCATGCATGCAGAGAATGACCACTTTATTCTTTTAATGGCCAAATGCAGCTATATACATCGAATCTTAAACCAAATGAAACTGAGTCAACGACCACACCAAGCTAAAAACGCTTGGACATTACACCTAGAAACAAATTCTCATGAAAGTCACTAAAAAAATTTGAACGATACATGTACTGTTGTTAAGGAATTGGTCGTGTAAATATGATTGAAAAAACCCCTATCAAAGAGCCTAAATTATTGGGGATATCTATGGAACAAATAATCTAAATGTACATAATATTTTTTTGAGTATTACGTCTTTATAGTAGCTTGTAGCAATAAGATTGTAAGAATAGCAATAGGGTAAAATAAAGAACATCCCAGAAATAAAAACCTATTGATTGCACAATTCAAGCATATCATGAGCTGCATAATCAATAGGAATAATTCATTAAAATTTAAAATCAAATGCACACGAACCTATTCAGTACATAATTTGAGTGCGAGTAAAATATCTTGTATGTCATATCCATATACTAATGTAGTTGCAACATGGTTTGTTAGTGATAACGCGCTTCTTAGATTTTTGGGTATTGTGTCAGCTATCAGGTACATTGGAACACAAAACATATGTCAAGCCAATGATGCACGGAATCGTCATTTAGGGTGGCGTGCCCGTTTGGGATCGGCTTGGGAGCGGATTCGCCTGCGAAACGGCGCGGAACCGTTTCTTTACCGATTCCTAATACATAGAACCGTTTCTTGACCGATTCTGGAGCCGTTTCGGTATTATCAGAAAGTTTGGCAAAGAAAAGTATGTTTGACTGGTGGAATGAGGAAGAGATGAAATGGAGAATATGATAAACAACGTTCATTTTAATATTTTTAATAATAAAAAAATATATAGTAGGCCAGTACTTCGTAGATAGTGCACTAGTGTGTACTGTAAATCCAAAACAAAAACCCCAGTTGACTTTTTGTTGAACACGTCTAGTATCTTTTTGCTTTTAATACTATAATTTGTTTTAACTTTAAGCTTTATTTCTTACCTTGAATATATACAGTGCTTTATAAACAAAAATGTTTCTTTTAGTTGTGAACACATAGGCTATAGTCTTTATAAGTTCTTTTATAATTTGCAATTATTTTACACGTTAATTTTCTTTTGGAAGATTTACTTTAAAATTTAGAATTTATATCAATAAATATTTATTTTTAATTTTCTTTAATATATATACATATTTGTTTTTAATATTTTTATTTTCGTATCCATGCCGTTCCCGTATCTTGATTTTTTTATTTTTGTCGTTTCTCGTTCCCGTATCCCCGTGTCGTTCTCTTTTCGTTGCTACATTGTGTCAAGCTACTCAGGGTATGCAGGGTTTAACCAATTTGGACATATTTAGCAGACAAATGTAACATACCACATAGGAGATGACACTCATCCTTAATCTTGTAGACAGTTATCCTATGTCTATCGACTAAAACACGTCTGTAGTTGAACTGTATCGATCCAGATCCGATCCTTGAGATACTCGCACTCCAACACACCTTCACACATTCACACCTTCGTCGAATAAGAAGTACACTATATCCGTGCAATTCCATTGTAAATCTTTTGGCTTCGGGAGTGATTTTGTGTCCCAACCTGGGTCCGGGTGCTGCCCATATGACCTTGTGCTCCAAAACACATACTTCATTTTGCATTCGTCATGAATATGTCTGTAGCATAGCCTCCCATTCTTGGTACAATTTTAATTTTGTTGACGGATTCAGTGTTGACAGTTGTGAAATCCTCCACTTTGCCGTTTTTATGCCACCTGGCATTTCTCTCTAAAATCCGTCCCTTTGGTGATCTTGAGGATAACTAGTCACCAAAAAAGGATCCCGGTGATATCAACATTACAAAAACTCCTGAACTCCCATTTTTAATTAACTAAAGATGCAATAACCAAAATAAGATCAAATCCTAAGGGAAACATAGCAACTCTTAAATACCACACAACTAAAGAATTTTGTTTACCTAGTGTTCCCGCACAACTTGGTTTACGGATTCTAGTGGGAGGAGGAAGGATATTCATACGTAGAACTACATAACCAGGATACATATCTACATAGTGTGGGATAAATCTGAACCAACATCTCTCTCAGTTTGCCTTTTGGGTTGTCCACTTGCTAGCCAACATAATAACCGCCGACATTTCTTTAATTCTATCTAGTTTTTGAAATAATAAATAGTTATAGATTTTGATTGCATGAATACGAAAAACATATATGTAATCAATCTGATCATATAAGCACGACCACCAATCGTATATATAATCAATTTGATCATCCAAATACCGAAAAAAAACATGAAAACACAAACTATGCCAATTTTGATTATTAATCTTCTATGGATTTTTAGTAACAGAAGTGCTAAACTGACTTTACGTAAAGAACAACCTCTAAGCAACGAGTCACTCATGAGTTTCCATGTGATTGATTAGTAATCTTAACACACTTTACTGATGGTGACCGGTGATGAGTATGGGTCACAATTTCGTCCATTTACTTTTTAGTAGCGGGTCAAAAATAATATTTCCTGTAAGACTATTAATGTTGTATTTTCAAACAGATGTGCAAGGCCTTCAAAAGTGTGAGACCTTAAAGATGTTAAATAAGTTAAAATAAAGATGGTGAAATATGTGATGGACAAACCAACCTTTGTATGTTGTGTGAATAACGTGTGGCTACTCTCATTTTCATTTTTGCTTGTGTAGCATTTGCAACTACTAATACAAGTTTTTAATTAGATGATGGGTATGCAACCTCAGCTACAAGACAAATGCTACGATCTGAAAATGCACCATAATAATTGGTGATGGTACAATTTGTGAGTTTATTTGAACATTTAATAGTTTGCTATATCTGCATCTACTACTTGTTTGACTAACTAAAACTGTCCAAATAGATTAAGACCGAGAACAGGATCGATGGTTAACCTAGTCTGATCAACTTGGGAATTGAGGGTAAAGAATCAACCCCAAGGATGAACAGGAAGTAACTTATATTAGAGATAAGAAAAGAGAAGAAGAACATGTGAAGAAGCATATATATTAATTCATTCATAAACTTGACAAGGTACAATTACTAATATATAAGCTAACCACACAAACATTATTTCTACCATTGTCATTAGAGACCTTGCACTTAGAAATATGACAGAAATGACCCTAAACTCCAAACAGACACATAACAATACCCTCCCCTTTAAAAGATCCTTGACCCCAAGGATCAAGAGAATCGGTATCTTTCTTCCAAGGACTCATCGTTCTTACATAGAGCTTCTTCCACTTCCACTTAACTAGCCACTTCTCTATAATATCATTTTTATTCTTCATAAGTAATTCTTCAAGAACATAAGTAGAAAGCTTTTCACTACTGATGTTCAATACATTTTGATTGATTGGACTGTGGCAAAAGTCTGCTGTTATGATATTTAGCAAAGAAGAATGAGCTTCCAAATTTTGAGTAAATAACTTCTTAATAACACAAAGTTTGACTTCACTTCCAAATTTAAAGTCATCTCTTTGGGCCTTAATCCGCTTACTACTTGGGCATAATTCATAATTTCTTCCTTCACAAAGTGGATAAAGTTTAGTGAATTGCAATATGGCCTCGAACAACTTGAACAAAATATTATAATAACCTTCAATGCTTTCACCATTTAGAGACTCCTCCAGAGCGAGACTAAGGAAACGATTATGATTATCAGTTAAATCATAAAAATCCTTAGCGGCTTCCCTTTTATTACCAAAGTTACCACATGCCGCCTTAAAGACATTAATCATTATGTACGATTTTATAACAAATTCTTGACATCTTCTAGAAGTCATAACTTCAACGAATCGCATATTGCAAACTGACATACATAAACGATCACTTCCCATCCCATCATACGGGTCAACTTGATTCCAAAACAACAATGAAAAGTTTGAGAGCAAGCGCACATTTGCATATGTCAACTTAGTAAGGTATGAGTTAAACAAAATCATGTTTCTAGGGTTTATACCCTCAACATGAATCTGCCAAGATCTCCTTGAACCTACCCAAGTAACATATTCTAAAACTTCTCCAACTGCATGTGTAAACTTACTCGCTTTATGCAATAATTGATTACATACCAGCTCTACTTTCTTAGGAACATCCGAGTTAACCTGTAGATCATCCCATCCATGTAATGGATACTTTTCTCGTATCTTGTAACTTTGATGAAACAAATGTATGTTCCAGGGTGTCCCAATTTGAACACATCCACCTAAATCAGCATTTACAAGCCAATTCCAGTTTTCATTCAGGACCTCTTGAATAAAAAGTCAGATTCCATATCGATTCTTAATAAACTCTAGGACATACCCAACAGCATCAAGAATCTCAAACGAAATGATCTTATTGCTCTTAATAGTATTTAACAGTGGTGAATCATGCCTTTTGTAACACCCCCAATTTCACAAGGCAGCGGAATATCAACATTGGAAGTTACTTCATAGCACATCACACATAGTCATAGAAAACGACCTCAAAAGAGACGTTTGATAAAATAAACCATTAGATAATTTTATTAAATCAGAGTTAACTAAAAAAGAGGTCCCACGAATTTATACAAACCATAATAAATAATAAAGATTTGCCAAATGTATCGAATGGAAATTGTTTGATTTGCCTTTACTTTATCCTGCGCGGCTCCATGCTCCAGCTGCTCTTAAACCTACACACCCGAGAATACATGCTAACATGTCAACACAACGGTTAAGTGAATTCATAGGTTTTTAATAAACAATAATGGGTTTTTAAATAAACCATAAAGCTTTTGAACACAAGAATCTCATCCACTGTCAATATTGTAACACATACAATACTCAAAGTCTGCGCTATTCTACTAAGCCATGACACCAAACCCTTAAGTATAATAATGCCCTAGTCAGGTATTTTGCCGAATACCCCCTTACTTCTAATACAACACACCTGGCAGAGCCTCCAACCCACAGGTGCGACCTGCCCAGGTGGGGGCCATCCCTGATGGATCCATCTGTCTGTACCAGCACCTACCCATCATAGGTAGTTAACGGTTCATGGGTTTATAGGGACTTTCCAAATTTTTGCAATACAACACTTAGCAAATAGCGGTTCACAATCAATACAATCAACGCTTGTGTTCATCTTTCAAAAGTATTTAATCAACCATCTTACATTCATTTACAACAACATGTATTCGTTCAAAGCATATAGCAAACAACATGTTTATTCATAAACATGTATCCTCACAAAACCATATATATATAAACATCATATATTTTTATACTAAGAGCATGTATTCGACCTCGCGGGTTTATAAACACATATAAAGCAGTAAAAGCGAGGCTATGAACTCACATGATATAGCTATTACACGTAGATCAAGGAACAAACAGCCAATAGTCAATACACGACTTCTCGAGATATCAATCGCTCATTGATCGAGAACGAGATGCCCAACGGTCGACATATGACCGAACGAGACCTATAATGATGAGACGCGTCTTAGGCTCGAGACTATACGTAAGTCAAACACAAATATAAATAGTTCACTTAATAAGTTTGGAAATTGTATAAGTTTTATAAAACTTTACATAAGACTTTGATAACAATCTATCATGTATTCATTATGACTTTAAGCTCATTAAAGCCCATTAGTGGCCCATTAAAAGTTATTATGAATTTAGTCCATTTCAATCTCAGTATTAAACTCTAAATATGTTATATTTCTCAGGCTCAATAATGACCTAATAGCCATTATAAGTGTATGTTGGGCTTTTGTGGCCCAAATCAACTTTATAAGCTTTTTGGGTTCTAAAACGCCTCCAAACGTTGTCGACTTAGTATCTTAGGATGGTCGGGTCTCGGGTATATAAATATCAGTATACAAAGAGTCTAAAATTCTCTACAAGTGGGTCATACCACTTCGATTTTTATAAAAATCGTCACGTTTTACCTTAATTTAATATAGTTTAATTATTACAATTTTCACGTCATGTCTCGTTAATAAGACCGTTTCTCCTTAACCGTAAATAATATAGATGGGTTATTTTTACCAAAGTCATTCTTAACTTATGTAGTTTACTTATTATAAGTTCAATTTCCCCTAATTTATATTTATTATAGATCATTTACCCATTTTATCACTTAGAAGAGTTGGCTCTCATTCGCAGCCAACTTCGTTTCTACCGTTTCGGCCGCCATTTTCAAACCGTATTGAACTAGTGGACTATCTAATTGATTCTAGTTCTATATGATTTTATCTACAACTTTTAGTTATACATATTCATATGTTGGTATACGAAATGTTTGAGTAAACAGTTCATCTTTACAGCAGGTCAAATTCTGATCTAGTGTCGTATTTTAGCCATATCTAATTCATCGGATATCGTCACACGACGAGCAACCTGGCCAAATCACCACAAAACATATTACTATCAACCTAGGACCCTTAACCAACCTCAAAACCCACTGAGTTTGGCACAAAATACAATCTTACTGCTGATTTGTTACAAAACTTTAATTTACACCAAAGGCTTGTTCTAGCTTGCCTTTCTGTTTTCAATTTCATATACAATGCCCAATATCCAAAATCCAAGGTTTATATCATATATGACAGAAGTAAAATGTATATTACAAGATCACAAAAATAAATTTAGAAGTTAAATTTATAAAAGAAAATAATAGGAAGATCCTTACAATAAATTGAAGGAATACTTTAGATACAAGAATCCTTCAACAAACCTCTTCTTCAAAATCAATAATCAAACCAATCCCCATGATCAAGCCATGTAAACATTCTCCAATTCAGCCGATAAATTAACAAAAACTTTTTGTACTAACTTGTTTAAATAGGAAGCAAACCAAAAATGATACTTGTAGTATCAACTTTAAACTAAGTACCAACAATTTAGCTATAGATTTTAATGGATTTTAATTATTTTGGGCTGATGAGGTACGGGTAGAAAATGAAATACGAGAGTACATCTAAACTTTGATCAACTTGATAAGTATGAAAGGAAAAATAATGGTATAAGTATGTACTAGTAGTTAGTATACGTGTCCAAGTATAACACCAACATCATATAAATAATGCACGTCATATATGTTTACTCCGCTTGTTAGGATGAAATATAATTAAATTATTGTCCCAAAATTTTTAAAAGCGGGTATTATGAAAGTCGGATATTTTAAAAGTTACGCGATTTACAAGATATGCGTTGGACAAGAAAAATAAACTCTCAATATAAAATAAAAACTTGGACATTCGGAGAACATTGATATTTTTAATAAATAAATGGGGGCTTATAATTCAATAAGCGTTAACGTGTCCCATATACGAATGACGTTTAAAGGCTTAAAGCATATTACGAAGAATGCTCGTAAAATGAGAAATTAAGATGATGACAATAAAAATATTTCTATTTCATTACGAGGATATTCACGGTCGATGACGGACATAGACTTTGTCCATTAATAATAAATGACATGCATTCGATACGTTAAAGCCTTAACCTTGCCGGTTAACCGAGAACTCAATATTATTCGCAAAAATGATCATGACAAATAAAAGTCGATTAATAAATATTGATCTGAATAATAGAAATAAGATTAGAGCTCGGTCTAAATATTGATTTTAATGTTCGGGTTACTACATCATCTACCCCTTTAGGAAGCAATGTCCTAGCACTTAATTCGTGTCAATAGTCCTCAGTTAAAGGGCGAAGAGATGAGAGATAGACAAGTTATCGCTGACGTTTCTAAGAATGTCAAATGAATAAAATTCAAAGCAACGAGTATACATAACAACCATGAATGAAAGTTTTAAACATAGCTTTAACCCTTATAAGTAAAGTATAATACATAACTCGAAGGAGAAGCCATTGAAAGCAAAAAATTAACAAGCCGTCAGTTTTTGAAAGTGCTTCAAGGTACATTACTACTAGCTTATCAAGCATGTGGCGGTCGATATATGTTCGAAAAAGTACATATGACAAGTGATAAGTCGAAAGAAGTGGGTGCATTTAAAAATTTCCAATGCGACAATCAATTCAAAAACATCGGTGATCACGTCGATCAGATCGAAGCAGATATCGTCCACGTGTCTCATAAAAACAATTACGTCGTAAAAGAAAATCACATGGATCACACATAAGTCCATCAAAACGTTACAAAATTATCAAGACGAGGTAATTAGTACTATTCATACAAAATCACCTAATTGCATTGATCTCGAACATGCAAACTTATTCCGTCAAAAGTGAATTGATCGACACGGAAATCGTTCAGAGTATACATTACTCGATCAGAGGAACTATGATCCAAATCAACTATAAAAGCCATCATTAGGCACATATAATCACATTACGAAATGCTTGCAAAATAGCCAAGCCATGCCAAATCAAATAAGTTTAATCAAGTTAAATCATGCTTGCTAAATATCTAAGCTATGATAAATAAGAATATTTGACAGGATTTTCGGATAAGTCCAGTCAAAGGAAAGTTTGAAAGTTAAAGGATGTTCACGATCTTGATTGCATAGATGCATATCGAACAATATTTTCGTCATCAGAGGGTACTCACACACGGATCCATACCCAAATGACATTCTAGGGTGCTCACACACGGATCCATACCCAAAAGATATTACAGGGTGCTCATAAACGGATCCATACCCAAATGATATTACAGGGTGCTCAGAAACGGATTCATACCCAAAAGATATTACAAGGTACGCGTTATCCAAGATCAGACGTCATTTCACAATGCCGCTTTGAGCTCACACAATGTATGACCAATCGAATGAATCACATATCATATAAACACATAACAAGCAAAGGTTTTGCACATAAATCTCAAATATGGCTATCCACTGTTAACCATCGAGAAAGACTTTAACGAACCCTTGACAATAACAAGTAAAATTTCAAAATCATTACATCCAAGATAATTTTTCGTTGATGACTTAATTGTCGATCAAACCACAAATACACACTTAAGTCCTGGTGTCGATCAGACAAGTCGTCTATTCTCGGAACGGGTAACAGTTCTTATCAATTAGCATATAAAGCTCGTGATAGTCGGGACATATTAGACATGGTTCATAAAGACAAATAATAACTCGAGAGAAGACTAATGAGTTACTCGTACATAGACGATAATCAATAATAACCATAATGACGAAGGTAATAAACGATACATACCAACGAAACATGAGTCAAAGAAATACGTCCGTATACAAGATAATCACAAACCAAGTCCGGCACACTTGACTCCACTCATTTATAAACCTTTTATTTACATCTAAAGGCGTCTCAATCCATATAAACAAGAATTATAAATTTATGGTTAGGGAACTTATAACTTTCTTGTTCAAATAAAAAGGCGTCCCAATTTATTTCAACAAGACGATTATAAATCCTCCTACTCAGGAAATACCGTCACAAAACATGATATAATAATAAAATTACATGCCACGACAAGTACATGGTTTCAATAAACTTACTTCCTGATTTCTATATTCAAATGTCCCATTCCATCTGAATAAAGAAACCATAAACAATCTAAGGTCCAGTGGTTTAAAACTTTCTTATTCAAATGTCCCAATCCATTTCAATAAGAGAACCTTAAACGACACATAGTTGGGCGATTTAAAATCTCTATATTTAAATGTCCCATTCCATTTAAATACAAATTTTTAAGTTGCTCAACTAATGACTACTATGAGCATATATGTGTTGTACCCAAATTATATATAGTTGATTGTGTATATATATATTTTTGGTCCAACACTGGCATCCTCCTTTTCTCCAACCAAACATAATCAAACACAATAAATTAAATGTCTTATTACGTAGAAGATGTCTCCTTGAAAAAAAATGATTCTTTAAAATCATAAGGAGTACATAAATAAAATAATATGTTTATCAATTACGTTTCAAAAGAATATGTCCTAAAATGACACATCACAATGCGATGACAACAATCGAGCTTAAATTAGTCAATATGCGATATATTATGAAACAATATATATGTACTCAAAATATCAAACGAGTTCCATACTCGCATCCGGATAATAAATTAATTATCTAGAAAGGTGATTAGTGGTGAGGCTAAAATCTATAAAATCGCATTATAAAATGCACGATAATCATGCGAGGACCATTGCTTCAGCCGCAATGCCTTTAAATACCATAGTATGTTCATACATATACATACAATCATTCCTATATACACATAGGATCACACAATCAAAACCAAGCATTGGTTTCTAGGAGCCATGAGCGCACGGATACAGTGTAAGGCAACAAAACAATTTTTCAAAAGTGCAGTTATAGTTTAGGTTTTGAAAACGACCTAGTTCTCTATAGCTAGTGCTCTGATACCAATTTGTAACACCCCCAATTTCACAAGGCAGCGGAATATCAACATTGGGCGTTACTTCATAGCACATCACACACAGTCATAGAAAGCGACCTCAAAAGAGACGTTTTATAAAATAAACCATTCGATAATTTTATTAAATCAGAGTTAACTAAAAAAGAGGTCCCACCAATTTATACAAACCTTAAGAAATAATGAAGATTTGTCAGATGTATCGAATGTAAATTTTTTGTTTTTTCCTTTACTTTATCCAGCGCGGCTCCATGCTCCAACTGCTCTTAAACCTACACACCTAAGAATACATGCTAACATGTCAACACAACGGTTGGGTGAATTCATAGGTTTTTAATAAACAATAATGGGTTTTTAAATAAACCATAAAGTTTTTGAACACAAGAATCTCATCCACTGTCAATATTGTAACACATACAATACTCAAAGTCTGCGCTATTCTAATAAGCCATGACACCGAAGCCTTAAGTATAATAATGCCCTAGTCAGGTATTTTGCCGAATACCCCCTTACTTCTAATACAACACACCTAGAAGAGCCTCCAACCCACAGGTGTGACCTGCCCAGGTGGGGGCCATCCCTGATGGATCAATCTGTCTGTACCAACGCCTACCCATAATAGGTAGTTAACGGTTCATGGGTTTATAGGGACTTTCCAAATTTTGGCAATACAACACTTAGCAAATAGCGGTTCACAATCAATACAACCAACGCTTGTGTTCATCTTTCAAAAGCATTTAATCAACCATATTACATTCATTTACAACAACATGTATTCGGTCAAAGCATATAGCAAACAACATGTTTATTCATAAACATGTATCCTCTCAAAACAATATATATATAAACATCATATATTTTTATACCAAGAGCATGTATTCCCCTCGTGGGTTTATAAACACATATAAAGTAGTAAAAGCGAGGCTATGAACTCACCTGATATAGCTATTAAACGTAGATCAAGGAACAAACGTCCAATAGTCGATACACGACTTCACGAGATATCAATCGCTCATTGATCGAGAACGAGATGCCCAACGGTCGACATATGACTGAACGAGACCTATAATGACGAGACGCGTCTTAGGCTCGAGACTATACGTAAGTCAAACACAAATGTAAATAGTTCACTTTAGTAAGTTTGGACATTGTATAAGTTTTATAAAACTTTTCATAAGACTTTGATAACAATCTATCATGTATTCATTATGACTTTAAGCTCATTAAAGCCTATTAGTGGCCCATTACAAGTTATTATGAATTTAGTCCATTTCAATCTTATTATTAAACTCTAAATATGTTATAAATCTCAGGCCCAACAATAACCTAATAGCCATTATAAGTGTATGTTGGGCTTTTGTGGCCCAAATCAACTTTATAAGCTTTTTGGGTTCTAAAACGCCTCCAAACGTTGTCGACTTAATATCTTAGGATGGTCGGGTCTCGGGTATATTAATATCAGTATAAAAAGAGTCTAATGTTCTCTACAAGTGGGTCATACCACTTCGATTTTTATAAAAATCGTCACGTTTTACCTTAATTTAATATAGTCTAATTCTTACTATTTTCACGACATGTCTCGTTAATAAGACCGTTTCTCCTTAACCGTAAATAATATAGATGGGTTATTTTTACCAATGTCATTCTTAAATTATGTAGTTTACTTATTATAAGTTCAATTTCCCCTAATTTATATTTAATATATATCATTTACTTATTTTATCACTTAGAAGAGTTGGCTGTCATTCGCAGCCAACTTCGTTTCTACCGTTTCGGCCACCATTTTCAAACCGTACTGAACTGGTGGACTATCCAAATGATTCTAGCTCTATATGATTTTATCTACAACTTTTAGTTTTACATATTCAATGTTGGTATACGAAATTTTTGAATAAACAGTTCATCTTTACAGCAGGTCAGATTCTGATCTAGTGTCGTATTTTAGCCATATCTAATTCAACGGGTATCGTCACAAGACGAGCGACCCGGCCAAATCACTACAGAACATAGTACTATCAACCTAGGACCCTCAACCAACCTCAAAACCCACTGAGTTTGGCACGAAATACAATCTTACTGCTGATTTGTTACAAAACTTTAATTTACACCAAAGGCTTGTTCTAGCTTGCCTTTCTGTTTTCAATTTCATATACAACGCCAATTATCCAAAATCCAAGGTTTATATCATATATGATAGAAATAAAATGTATATTACAAGATCACAAAAATAAATTTAGAAGTTAAATTTATAAAAGAAAATAATAGGAAGATCCTTACAATAAATTGAAAGGAATACTTTAGATACAAGAATCCTTCAACAAACCTCTTCTTCAAAATCAATAATCAAACCAATCCCCATGATCAAGCCATGAAAACATTCTCCAATTGAGCCCATAAATTAACAAAAACTTCTTAAACTAACTTGTTTAAATAGGAAGCAAACAAAAAATGATACTTGTAGTATCAACCTTAAACTAAGTATGAAAGGTGATGTAGTGTTTTTACCACTCTTTAGGAAAAGAGAGCAAAATAGGGAAAGTAGTAAGTGTCGGTTTAGGAAAACCAAGCACTAATGACCAATGTCGTTCAAGTTCGTTTCCCAAGGAGGCTAGTGCGTTGTGTTAAGAATTGATTAATGATTTGTGATTATATTTATGAGAAAAGAAAATAGAAATGAGATTAGAAGAGAATGACGGTTACAATTAGGAATTACACTAAGACGAAAAGTCGTACACGTAAAACCGTAAAAAGTGACAAATTAAAAATTTACCCTAAAAATTCCTAGAAAACTGCAATAAATCCTAAATAATGTAATTAGAGTTTACAAAAAATTAAAAATCACTCAAACCATTTATTTAATTAAATAATAATTTTTTAATGCTAATTAAAGCCCAAAAAATCAATTTAATTAACAAAACGCCCAAAATGAGATTTTTTCAATTGTAAACCTCTAAAATGACTTAACTAAATTTCTAACTATTTTTGGAAATTTTAAAATTAATTAAAACTATTTAAAAATAATTAAAAACTATTAAAATTTAAAATAATTCTAAAAATTAATCTAATGACAATAAACATATTCTAAAAATTGTAAAACTCCTAACTTAATGTATTTAACCTAAGAAAAATATAAAAACTTGAGAAATCTAAATTTTAATTTTTAATAATAAAATAATATTAAAAATCCAAATTTTAATTTTTTTTTAAAAAAGTTGCAAACTAGCTTATTTCAACCTAATAAACACGGAAATGAAGTTGAAATTACAAAAATACCCCTAATGGGCCTAGAAATGGGCTAAAAGACAAAACAGTCCCTTAATGGAATTTGGGCCCAATAAGAAAAAAGTCAACCAAATAAGCCCAAAACTTCCAGTCTGACTCAAAATTTGATTTTAAAAACAAAACTCTGAAGGCTCAAAATCTGAAAATGTGTTTAAGCTAGCTTATTTCAAAGCAGCTTATTCTTAATGGGCTTTTTGGCCCATTAAGCTATAAGCTGATGCCATAAGCTAAAATTTGACACACAAGCTTCTTTTGAGTTACATAAGAGATCTGTAAAAAGAAAATTGAAATAAGCACAAGGAATAAGCCTGAATAAGCAATAAGCTATCTTCACGAAACGACAAAATAGTCGTTTTCGAGTTCTAGGCCACCCTAAGAGCTGATTCAACTTTCAAAAGC
Source organism: Glebionis coronaria (assembly GCA_025667525.1). Taxonomy (NCBI): domain Eukaryota; kingdom Viridiplantae; phylum Streptophyta; class Magnoliopsida; order Asterales; family Asteraceae; genus Glebionis; species Glebionis coronaria. The sequence continues at coordinate 232,205,570 of CM046876.1, read as the reverse complement.
TTTTAAATGACTTAACTAAGCTTAATCAACAAAAAGTTTTTCAATAAGCATACTCAATAAGCTGGAATAAGCAGATAAGCACTTAATTAAAAGTCAACTTTATGAGTTTTCTAGCAAAAAGTCAAAGCCAAGGTCTGATAAGCTCCAGTTCAAATAAATGGGTCAAATGAGGAAGATTGATCACGAAAATAAGTTGTTGCAAGTCTGGACAAGCCAATATGGCTTATTAATAAGCTGAATGACAAATTACACTAGTAGGGGCTAGTTTTGGTATCTGAGCAGTGGGAAAAGTTTCCATTGCTTGACTTAATTGACTATTTGTCTTTAGTGACTTTTTTGTGGATTCAAGTTTCACAAAGGTACCCAAATGATCAGTTAATCATAAGGAGTCAATAGAAATCACAAAAACACAATCACAATCAGCCAATTACCACAGCTAATTCAAAAGATCACCAGACTTCACACATACATGAACAATAAGCAGTTTTGGTTCAATAAGCACTTTTAGCACAAATCAGCTAGTCAAACTTCACCAAATGCATACACAAGCTATAATTAATTCAAATGAACAAATCTAAACAGATTTTGTGCACTGATTCAAAACCTAGATCAAGATTCAAGCACCAAAAGTTACTGATGAACTAAGAACATGCAGTCATGAACACTTGCTGATATACTTGACCACACAGCCAAATTCAAACACTCAAATCTCTTAGATAGGTTATGTTGAGTATGATTTATCACTTTTTATCCTAAGTCTAATCCTAGAACTAGATGTGCACCAAATCACAAGTCAAAATATCACTTAATCAAGATTTTATGAGCAAATGTTCGATTTAGGTGTTCAAAAGCATATAACTTGCAGATATTCACTCAATAACACTTCTTAAACAAGAACAAGCAAAACACAATAGCAAACACTTAACCAATATCTATACAACTTCAATATGCAGTTAACCCAAACACACCTTAATAATTTAAAAACAAGATTTTCAAATCAAAAGTAGGAATTAGGTTAGCACATGCATGAACAGATTCAAAAGTAGGAATTACGTAAGCATCAAAACATCAAACATGAACAGATTCAACAAGATTTGGAGCCCAAGAACAACACATACATTAGCAGAACACAAATATCACAAATATCCAATTTTTCAAAAGATTTTGAGATTAAGGGTTCAAACCTCATGGATGTACATCCACACCCACGTATGTTTGAGCTTATGTGCTAGCAAGAACAAGCACAAGCTTCCAATATCAAGCTGCTAAGATGGAGCAAAGTTAAAAGCACAATTATCAAAAACAGAAAAAGAGGAAAACTTGATTAATGCAACCTTTGTTCCCCACACTTGATTATCCCCAAGTTATAAGCCTCACAACACCTTGATATCACAATATCAGGGTGCAATGATCAAATTATAGCCCAAAAATTCCAAGGTTTGAACAAGACTTAGCAAAATATCAAGATTTAAGGAAAATATGCAAACTTTTGCACACTCCTTTGAAAACAAGTTTTGGATTCAATATTAGTTAACAAAAAATAATAACAAGCAGATATAAGATTGGCACTTGGACTTTTCTTCACAAAATTCAAACACACTTCATTAAAATGAATATGAGATTTATAGAAATGTGAACTAGGAAAAATTCAAGAGCAAGGTACAATGTTGTGATGCTAATGCCTTTTATAGGCTACAAGAAACCCTAAATGCTGAATAAAAAATGTAAACCCTAGTTGTAGAAGTCCCAAAATGCCCCTTGAGTAGTTTGAATTTTTGAGATTCATGTGACTTGTTTTTGGCGTTTTGTAGTTGCTGGCATAGTAGAATTGCATCCAATGGCTTAAAGTAAGCTTAAAAAGTAAGCTTCAATGTGGATGGTTGGATTGGTATCAAGGTTTTGGCGTCTTGTTCAAAGGTGTAGCAGGGGAGGTCCTATGTGGACATGTGAGTGATGAGGTGGCCAGTTTAAAGGTTGGGTTGTGTTTAAGGGAAGGTTAATTATAAATCTGGAAGGTTTTAACACTTAATTCTTAGTAATTAAGAAAAACCCAAATCTGATGATGAACATGAAGAACATGTGTTTAATCCATTTTTGGTTTAAAAGTGGGTGTTTAGCTCCAAGGATTAAACTAATCTTTATTAGTTATAACCGGTTTTTGAGTGGATTGTGAGGTGGCAAATGGGAGAGTGGTGATTGGTGGAGAAGTGGTAGTGGGGCACGTGTCACCCCACTACTGGTCTAGGTAAGGTTGGATGTCTGCCATAAATAACCCCTCATCTCTTTGGTTCTTGTCACTTGCAAATAAAACTAGCCAAATCCGATTTCCTTTGTTAATGAAGTTTCCAACTTCACACTTTTGCCCCAAAAAGTTTTGTAAACTAATTTCAGGGGTATTTCTTGCCAATTCATGATTCTTGAAGGGCTGTTTTGGCATTTTCTTTAATGATAATGGTCTTGACTTGCTTGATTGACTTCTTGGAGGACTGAAATTGACAAGTCATGATTAATGAGGGACCATTTTTGCCATGTCTTCAAAGTTAAGGGTCCTTTTTGAAATTGACATATTTTGAGGACCAAACTTGTAATTTCTTGTAACTTGAAGTCCTTCATGGTATGTTTGACTTTGAGGAGGACTAATATTGACAATTTAGTTTTGTTGAGGGACTAAATTTGCCAATTTTTCAAAGTGGATGGCCCTTTTTGTATTATTGACAAACGTTAGGGACCAATCTTGTAATTATGAAGATACAAGGTTTTAAAGTGTAAATTCTTCAATATTGGAGGACCCGTCTTGCATAATCTTCAAATCTTCAAGGGTTTGTCTTGGAAAATCTTCTTTAGGGCTTGGTTCATTGTGCGGCTTCGTTTCCCGTGTTCATTTTGTATGATTCTTGTGATCTTTTGTCGTTTTCTCGATATTCGTACCTAAAATACACAAGTAACAAACACAAGCATATATTTGGCCATTTTCATAATATTTAATGCATTTAAAGCCCTTTTTGGAGGATGAGACTATGTATAAAAGCAGTCTCATCAAAAGGAAAAAAAAGGTATAAGTATGTACTAGTAGTTAGTATACGTGTCCAAGTATAACACCAACATCATATAAATAATGCATGTCATATTTGTTTACTCCGCTTGTTAGGATGAAATATAATATAATTATTGTCCCAAAATTTGTAAAAGCGGGTATTATCAAAGTCGGATATTTTAAAATTTACGCGATTTTCAAGATATGCGTTGGACAAGAAAAATAAACTCTCAATATAAAATAAAAACTTGGACATTCAGAAAACATTGATATTTTTAATAAATAAATGAGGGCTTATAATTCAATAAGCGTTAACGTGTCCCATATACGAATGACGTTTAAAGGCTTAACGTAAATTACGAAGAATGCTCGTAAAATGAGAAATTAAAACGATGACAATAAAAATATTTTTATTTCATAACGAGGATATTCACGGTCGATGACAGACATAGACTTTGTCCATTAATAATAAATGACATGTATTCGATACGTTAAAGCCTTAACCTTGCCGGTTTGCCGAGAACTCTATATTATTCGCAAAAATGATCATGACAAATAAAAGTCGATTAATAAATATTGATCTGAATATTAGAAATAAGATTAGAGCTCGGTATAAATATTGATTTTAATGTTCGGGTTAATACACCTTTGCTCTAGGGTAATTTTAGTAACATGAGAAAATTGTAAGGGGTGTTTCTGTTGTAGCAACGACTTCAATGAATGCAAATGGCCGCCCATGCTTATGAAAAAACTATAATAGTATAGTTTATGTGTTGTCATAATGTAGTAACCCGGACATTAAAATCAATATTTAGACGGTGCTCTAATCTTATTTCTAGTATTCAGATCAATAGTTATTACTCGACTTTTATTTGTCATGTTCGTTCAATGAATAATATTGATTTCTCGGCTAACAGGCAATGTTAAGGTTTTAACGTATCGAATACGTATCATTTATTAATTATTGGCAAAGTCTATGTCCGTCATCGACCAAAAATATTATCGTTATGACATAGAAATATTTTATATTGTCGTCGTCTTAGTTTTTCATTTTACGAGCATTATTCGTTATTTACGTTAAGCCTTTAGGCGACATTCGCTTATATAACGCGTTAACGTATTTTAAATCATAAGCCGTCGTTTATATATCGAAATATAAACGTTCTCCGAATATCAATGTTTTTATTTTATATCGAGCGTTTATTTTTCGTGTCTAACGCATATCTTTCAAATCGCGTAACTTTTAAAATATTGGGTTCCGATAATACCCGTTTTATCAACTTATGAAACAACAAAAGTATAAATTCTACCCTAAAAAAACACGTGTCTTGTGAGAGAATTGTCTTGGACACGTGCTAAACAAAGTTGGCATAATATTACTACCGTCACATTTTATAGTCTAATTCATATGTTTCTAATATGAAAAAAAAAAGATTCCACACATTTGGTTTTAGTCTCTTTTTACTCCGTTAGTTATCAAACAGCAAACAAAAACACCATTTAAAATGGTGCCATTTATTTTGACTATAAATGGAAGGTATTTGGTTATAGTTCGGATATTATGCTTAAATATGTGTACATCACTTTCATCTCATCATCTATGAGGTTGAATAAAAAGGATAACTCCATGAGGATGACTTTGCTTATAAAAATCATATTTGGGAAGTTTATTATGGGTTTGAGCAAAAGGGCTTTAAGGTTGACTTGTTGTTGTGATGATTTTCTTCAAAATCATTTGTAAGGTTTTTGTTATCATTTTTTATTATAATATTAATTTGTACTTTATTTTTATATATGTATTTTTATCATTTTTATACTGAGAATCACGAGGTAATAGTTTATTGGTAGGTGTTGGACATTGTATATGAATTTGTTACACCAATATGCAAGATAAACAAGCCGCAAGTGTTAGATTTCGATTCTTATAATTAGATCAGTAGCAATGATTGTATTGCGACTCATAATCAATATGTATTGAGGCTGGTTTTAGGTCCTATGTTGATAGCCCTATATTTTGTGGTGATTTTGTCGGGTGGTTTGTCTCGTGACGATACCCGATGAATTAGATATGGTCAAAATACTGAAAAGTGTCGAATCTGATCTACCAGTTTTGCACGGCCAAAAACTCTTAAAAATTATATACTGACCTCTAAATATGTAAAACTAAACGTTGTAGCTAAACTTATGTATAATCTCTACGAATTGAATGGTTTTCTACGGATAAACGGTTTGGAAATGGCGGCCAAAACGGTTAAACTGAAGTTGGCTGCGAAAAACAGCCAACTCTTCTAAGTGATAAAATGGGTAAATAAGCTATGATAAATATAAATTAGAGGCAATTGAACTTATAATAAGTAAAATAAATAAGTTAAGAATGAATTTAGTAGAAATAACTCATCTATAATATATACGGTTTAGGAGAGACGGTCTAATTAACGAGACATGTCGTGAAAATTGTAAGAATTAGACTATATTAAATTAAGGTAAAACGTGATGATTTTATAAACACCGAAATGGTATGAGCCGCTTTTTAGTAAATATATACTCGTTTATTTATTGATAACTAGAATACCCGAGACCCGGCAATCGTGGACATTAAGTTTACATAGTTATGAGGCGTTTTAGAACCCGTAATACATATAAAGTGGATTTGGGCCACAAAAGCCCAACTTACACTTATAATGGCTATTGGGCCATTATTGGACCTGAGATTAATAATGTATATGGAGATCAATAATGAGTTTGAAATGGACAGGTTATATAAATGATTAACTGGTCACTAATGGGCTAGAATGGGCTTAATGGTCATAATGAGAAGATATATGTTAAATTGTTATGAAAGGTTTTATAAAAAGTCTTATAAAACTTATGCAATGTCCAAACTTACTAAAGTAAACTATTTACATATATGTTTGACTTATGTATAGTTTCGAGCCTAAGACGCGTCTCGTCATTATAGGTCTCGTTCGGTCATATGACGACCGTTGGGCATCTCGCTCTCGATCAACGATTGATTGTTATCTCGTGAAGTCGTGTATCGACTATTGGATGTTTGTTCCTCGATAAACGTTGATAGCTATATCAGGTGAGTTCATAGCCTCGCTTTTACTATTTTATATATGTTTATAAACCCGCGAGGGGGAATACATGCTCTTGGTAAATAAGCATACGTGTTGTATCCTTTTGAAAGGATACATGATTGTGAATAAACATTCGTTGTTGGAATATATGCTTTGAACGAATACAAGCTGTTGTTAATAAATGTAAATAAGTTTGATTGAATGCTTTTGGAAAATGAACACAAGCGTTGATTGTATAGGTAATGAGCCAATATTAGTAAGGCTAAGTTGCTTATTGCCAGTGAAAAGTCCCTATAAATCGTGAACCGTTAACTACCTATGATGGGTAGGCGCTCGTACAGACGAATGGATCCATTGGGAATGATGACCCCCACCCAGGCAGGTCGCACTTGTGAGTTGGAGGCTCAGCTGGGTGTGTTGTACGTGAAGTATGGGGTATTTGGCAAGATACCTGACTAGGGCAAACTTATTGATTAAGGCATCGGTGTCACGAGCTTAGCATAATAGTGTGGAATATAGGTATTGTATGTGTTGCAATATCGCCAATGGATGAGATTCTTGTGTTCAAAAGCTTTATGGTTTATTTAAAAACCCATTATTGTTTATTAAAAACCTATGAATTCACTCAACCGTTGTGTTGACATGTTAGCATGTATGCTCAGGTGTATAGGTTTAAGAGCAGCTTGAGCATGGAGCCGCGCGGGATACATTAAAGGCAAACCAAACATTATCCATTCGATACATTTGACAAACATTTATATATTTATTAAAGTTTGTACAATTTATTGGGACCTATTTATATTGAACTCTGATTTAATAAACTTATCGAATGGTTTATTTTAAAAAACATCTCTTTTGAGGTCGTTTTCTATGACTGTGTGTGATGTGCTATGAAGTAACACCCAATGTTGATATTTTGTTGCGTTGTGAAGTTGGGGTTGTTACAGATTGGTATCAGAGCACTAGTTATAGCAAACTAGGTCATTTTAAAACCTAGACTATAACTGCTCTTTCGTAAAATAGTTTGATTGCCTTACAAAGTATCCGCGCGCTCATGGCTCCTAGAAATCAAGGCTTGGTTGTGATAATGTGATCCCGTGGGTATGTAGAAATGTTTGTATGTATATGAATGTATATACTATGGTATTTAACGGCATTGCGCATGAAGCAATGGTCCTTGCATGATTATCGTACATTTTATGATACGGTTTTATAAAGAGTTTGGCCTCGCCGCCAATCACTTTTCTCGATAATTAATTTATTATCTGATTACGAGTATGGAACTCGTTTGATATTTTGGGTATGTATATATTCTTTCATAATCTATCGCATATCGACTAATTTAAGCTCGATTTTTGTCATCGCATCGTGATGTGCCATTTTAGGATATCTCATTTTTTAAACGTAATTGCTAAGCGTATTATTATATTTCTAAACTCCTTATGATTTTGAAGAATCATTTCTTCAAGGAGACATCTTCTACGTAATATAACGTTTAATTTAATTGTTTTTTTATTACGTTTTGTGGCGAAAAGGAGGATGCTAATGTTGGACCTAAAATATATATATACCCAATCATCTATATATTTGGGTACAACAAAGATATGCTCGAAGTAGTCATTCGGTTGAGTGACTTAATAGCTTGTATCTAAATGGAATTGGACATTTAGATATAGGATATTAAATCGCCCAACTATGTGTCGTTTAAAGTTCTCTTATTGAAATGGATTGGGACATTTGAATAAGAATGTTTTAAACCACTGGTCCTTAGATTGTTTATGGTTTCTTTATTCAGATGGAATGGGACATTTGAATACAGAAATCATGGAGTAAGTTTGATACCCTGTACTTTTCTTGGCATTTAATTTGATTATGTTATCGTGTTTTGTGACGGTATTACTGAGTAGGATGATTTATAATCGTCTTGTTGAAATAAACTGGGACGCCTTTTTATTTGAACAAGAAAGTTATAAGTTCCCGAACCATAAATTTATAAATTATTGTTTACATGGATTGGGACGCCTTTCGATGAAAACAAGAAATTATAAACAAGTGGGCTCAAGAGTGCTTGACTTAGTTTATGATTATTTTTGTATACGGATGTATTTCTTCGACTCATGTTTCGTTGGTACGAATCGTTCGTTTCGTCGTCATTATGGTTATTATTGATTATCGTCTATGTATGAGTAACCCTGTAAGTCTTCTCTCGAGTTATAATTTGTTTCTATGGATCATTTCTAATGTGTCCTAACTATCGCGAGCATTATAAGCTAATCGTTAAGAACCATTACCTGTTCCGAGAACAGATGACTTGTTTAATCGACACTAGTTGTGTACTTGTGGATTGACTGAGGATTAAGTTATCAACACAACTCATCGTGAATGAAAAGATTTTGAGATTCTTTCTTGTTATTATGGATGGTTCGTCGAAGAATTTTTCAAACGTAACAAGAAAATATTTTGGGTATGGATCCGTTTGTGAGCACCCTGCAATATCTTTTGGGTATGGATCCGTTTGTGAGCACCCTGCAATATCTTTTGGGTATGGATCCGTTTGTGAGCACCCTGCAATATCTTTTGGGTATGGATCCGTTTGTGAGCACCCTGCTATGTCATTTGGGTATGGATCAATGTGTGAGCACCCTCTGATGAAAAAAATATTGATCTATATGCCTCTATGGAATCAATATCGTGAACATCCTTTAACTTGCAAACTTTCCTTTGACTGGACTCATCTGAAAATCCTATAAGATATTCATTTTATCATGTCTTGACTATTTAGCAAGCATGAGTTAACTTGATTGAACTTATTGATTTGGCATGGCTTGGCTATTCTGCAAGCATGTCGTAATATGATTATATGTACCAAGTGATGGCTTTTGTATTTGATTTGGATCGTAGTTCCTTCGATAGAGTATTGTATACTCCGAACGATTTATGTGTCGATAAATTTGATTTTGAAGAAATAGGTTTGCATGTTTGAGATCATGCAACTAGATGATTTCGCGCGACTCGTAATAATTGCCTCGTCATGAATATTTTGTAACGTTTTCGATATAGTTATGTGTGACCCATACGATTTTCTTTTATGAGGTAATTTTTTTTATGAAACCCGTGGACCATATGTGTTTCGATTTGATCGATGTGATCATCGATAGTTTTGAATTGATTCTCGCATTGAAGATTTTTCAAATGCGCCTACTTCTTTTAACTCTTCACTTTTCATGTGGAACTTTTCTAACTTATATCGACCGTCGCAAGTTTGATAAGCTAGTAGTAATGTACCTTGAGGCACTTCCAAAAATTGGCGACTTGTCAATTTTTCGCTTTCAATGGCTTCTCCTTCGAGTTATGTATAATTCTTTCATTATAAGGATTGAAGCTACATTCAAACCGTTCATTTGTGCTTGTTAGGTATACTCATGGCTTTGTATTTTGTTCATCCAACCTACATTGGAAACCTCAAGGACGACTCGTCTATCTCTCACATCTTCGCCCTGTAACCGAAGACTATTGAGACGAATTAAGCGCTGGGACATCGCTTCCTAAAGGGGTAGATGATGTAGTAACCCGGACATTAAAATCAATATTTAGACGGTGCTCTAATCTTATTTCTAGTATTCAGATCAATAGTTATTACTCGACTTTTATTTGTCATGTTCGTTCAATGAATAATATTGATTTCTCGGCTAACAGGCAATGTTAAGGTTTTAACGTATCGAATACATGTCATTTATTAATTATTGGCAAAGTCTATGTCCGTCATCGACCGAAAATATTATCGTTATGACATAGAAATATTTTATATTGTCGTCGTCTTAGTTTTTCATTTTACGAGCATTATTCGTTATTTATGTTAAGCCTTTAGGCGACATTCGCTTATATAACCCGTTAACGTATTTTAAATCATAAGCCGTCGTTTATATATCGAAATATAAATGTTCTTCGAATATCAATTTTTTTATTTTATATCGAGCGTTTATTTTTCGTGTCTAACGCATATCTTTCAAATCGCGTAACTTTTAAAATATTGGGTTCCGATAATACCCGTTTTATCAACTTATGAAACAACAAAAGTATAAATTCTACCCTAAAAAAACACGTGTCTTGTGAGAGAATTGTCTTGGGCACGTGCTAAACAAAGTTGGCATAATATTACTACCGTCACATTTTATAGTCTAATTCCTATGTTTCTATTATGAAAAAAAAAGATTCCACACATTTGGTTTTAGTCTCTTTTTACTCCGTTAGTTATCAAACAGCAAACAAAAACACCATTTAAAATGGTGCCATTTATTTTGACTATAAATGGAAGGTATTTGGTTATAGTTCGGATATTATGCTTAAATATGTGTACATCACTTTCATCTCATCATCTATGAGGTTGAATAAAAAGGATAACTCCATGAGGATGACTTTGCTTATAAAAATCATATTTGGGAAGTTTATTATGGGTTTGAGCAAAAGGGCTTTAAGGTTGACTTGTTGTTGTGATGATTTTCTTCAAAATCATTTGTAAGGTTTTTGTTATCATTTTTTATTATAATATTAATTTGTACTTTATTTTTATATATGTATTTTTATCATTTTTATACTGATAATCACGAGGTAATAGTTTATTGGTAGGTGTTGGACATTGTATATGAATTTGTTACACCAATATGCAAGATAAACAAGCCGCAAGTGTTAGATTTCGATTCTTATAATTAGATCAGTAGCAATGATTGTATTGCGACTCATAATCAATATGTATTGAGGCTGGTTTTAGGTCATATGTTGATAGCCCTATATTTTGTGGTGATTTTGTCGGGTGGTTTGTCTCGTGACGATACCTGATGAATTAGATATGGTCAAAATACTGAAAAGTGTCGAATCTGATCTACCAGTTTTGCACGGCCAAAAACTCTTAAAAATTATATACTGACCTCTAAATATGTAAAACTAAACGTTGTAGCTAAACTTATGTAGAATCTCTACGAATTGAATGGTTTTCTACGGATAAACGGTTTGGAAATGGCGGCCAAAACGGTTAAACTGAAGTTGGCTGCGAAAAACAGCCAACTCTTCTAAGTGATAAAATGGGTAAATAAGCTATGATAAATATAAATTAGAGGCAATTGAACTTATAATAAGTAAAACAAATAAGTTAAGAATGACTTTAGTAGAAATAACTCATCTATAATATATACGGTTTAGGAGAGACGGTCTAATTAACGAGACATGTCGTGAAAATTGTAAGAATTAGACTATATTAAATTAAGGTAAAACGTGATGATTTTTATAAACACCGAAATGGTATGAGCCGCTTTTTAGTAAATATATACTCGTTTATTTATTGATAACTAGAATACCCGAGACCCGGCAATCGTGGACATTAAGTTTACATAGTTATGAGGCGTTTTAGAACCCGTAATACATATAAAGTGGATTTGGGCCACAAAAGCCCAACTTACACTTATAATGGCTATTGGGCCATTATTGGACCTGAGATTAATAATGTATATGGAGATCAATAATGAGTTTGAAATAGACTTAGGTTACATAAATGATTAACTGGTCACTAATGGGCTAGAATGGGCTTAATGGTCATAATGAGAAGATATATGTTAAATTGTTATGAAAGGTTTTATAAAAAGTCTTATAAAACTTATGCAATGTCCAAACTTACTAAAGTAAACTATTTACATATATGTTTGACTTATGTATAGTTTCGAGCCTAAGACGCGTCTCGTCATTATAGGTCTCGTTCGGTCATATGACGACCGTTGGGCATCTCGCTCTCGATCAACGATTGATTGTTATCTCGTGAAGTCGTGTATCGACTATTGGATGTTTGTTCCTCGATAAACGTTGATAGCTATATCAGGTGAGTTCATAGCCTCGCTTTTACTATTTTATATATGTTTATAAACCCGCGAGGGGGAATACATGCTCTTGGTAAATAAGCATACGTGTTGTATCCTTTTGAAAGGATACATGATTGTGAATAAACATTCGTTGTTGGAATATATGCTTTGAACGAATACAAGCTGTTGTTAATAAATGTAAATAAGTTTGATTGAATGCTTTTGGAAAATGAACACAAGCGTTGATTGTATAGGTAATGAGCCAATATTAGTAAGGCTAAGTTGCTTATTGCCAGTGAAAAGTCCCTATAAATCGTGAACCGTTAACTACCTATGATGGGTAGGCGCTCGTACAGACGAATGGATCCATTGGGAATGATGACCCCCACCCAGGCAGGTCGCACTTATGAGTTGGAGGCTCAGCTGGGTGTGTTGTACGTGAAGTATGGGGTATTTGGCAAGATACCTGACTAGGGCAAACTTATTGATTAAGGCATCGGTGTCACGAGCTTAGCATAATAGTGTGGAATATAGGTATTGTATGTGTTGCAATATCGCCAATGGATGAGATTCTTGTGTTCAAAAGCTTTATGGTTTATTTAAAAACCCATTATTGTTTATTAAAAACCTATGAACTCACTCAACCGTTGTGTTGACATGTTAGCATGTATTCTCAGGTGTATAGGTTTAAGAGCAGCTTGAGCATGAAGCCGCGCGGGATACATTAAAGGCAAACCAAACATTATCCATTCGATACATTTGACAAACATTTATATATTTATTAAAGTTTGTACAATTTATTGGGACCTATTTATATTGAATTCTGATTTAATAAACTAATCGAATGGTTTATTTTAAAAAACATCTCTTTTGAGGTCGTTTTCTATGACTGTGTGTGATGTGCTATGAAGTAACACCCAATGTTGATATTTTGTTGCGTTGTGAAGTTGGGGTTGTTACAAATTGGTATCAGAGCACTAGTTATAGCGAACTAGGTCATTTTAAAACCTAGACTATAACTGCCCTTTCGTAAAATAGTTTGATTGCCTTACAAAGTATCCGCGCGCTCATGGCTCCTAGAAATCAAGGCTTGGTTGTGATAATGTGATCCCGTGGGTATGTAGAAATGTTTGTATGTATATGAATGTATATACTATGGTATTTAACGGCATTGCGCATGAAGCAATGGTCCTTGCGTGATTATCGTACATTTTATGATACGGTTTTATAAAGAGTTTGGCCTCGCCGCCAATCACTTTTCTCGATAATTAATTTATTATCTGATTACGAGTATGGAACTCGTTTGATATTTTAGGTATGTATATATTCTTTCATAATCTATCGCATATCGACTAATTTAAGCTCGATTTTTGTCATCGCATCGTGATGTGCCATTTTAGGATATCTCATTTTTTAAACGTAATTGCTAAGCGTATTATTATATTTCTACACTCCTTATGATTTTGAAGAATCATTTCTTCAAGGAGACATCTTCTACGTAATATAACGTTTAATTTAATTGTTTTTTTATTACGTTTTGTGGCGAAAAGGAGGATGCTAATGTTGGACCTAAAATATATATATACCCAATCATCTATATATTTGGGTACAACAAAGATATGCTCGAAGTAGTCATTCGGTTGAGTGACTTAATAGCTTGTATCTAAATGGAATTGGACATTTAGATATAGGATATTAAATCGCCCAACTATGTGTCGTTTAAAGTTCTCTTATTGAAATGGATTGGGACATTTGAATAAGAATGTTTTAAACCACTGGTCCTTAGATTGTTTATGGTTTCTTTATTCAGATGGAATGGGACATTTGAATACAGAAATCATGGAGTAAGTTTGATACCCTGTACTTTTCTTGGCATTTAATTTGATTATGTTATCGTATTTTGTGACGGTATTACTGAGTAGGATGATTTATAATCGTCTTGTTGAAATAAACTGGGACGCCTTTTTATTTGAACAAGAAAGTTATAAGTTCCCGAACCATAAATTTATAAATTCTTGTTTACATGGATTGGGACGCCTTTCGATGAAAACAAGAAATTATAAACAAGTGGGCTCAAGAGTGCTTGACTTAGTTTATGATTATTTTTGTATACGGATGTATTTCTTCGACTCATGTTTCGTTGGTACGAATCGTTCGTTTCGTCGTCATTATGGTTATTATTGATTATCGTTTATGTATGAGTAACCCTGTAAGTCTTCTCTCGAGTTATAATTTGTTTCTATGGATCATTTCTAATGTGTCCTAACTATCGCGAGCATTATAAGCTAATCGTTAAGAACCATTACCTGTTCCGAGAACAGATGACTTGTTTAATCGACACTAGTTGTGTACTTGTGGATTGACTGAGGATTAAGTTATCAACACAACTCATCGTGAATGAAAAGATTTTGAGATTCTTTCTTGTTATTATGGATGGTTCGTCGAAGAATTTTTCAAACGTAACAAGAAAATATTTTGGGTATGGATCCGTTTGTGAGCACCCTGCAATATCTTTTGGGTATGGATCCGTTTGTGAGCACCCTGCAATATCTTTTGGGTATGGATCCGTTTGTGAGCACCCTGCAATATCTTTTGGGTATGGATCCGTTTGTGAGCACCCTGCTATGTCATTTAGGTATGGATCAATGTGTGAGCACCCTCTGATGACAAAAATATTGATCTATATGCCTCTATGGAATCAATATCGTGAACATCCTTTAACTTGCAAACTTTCCTTTGACTGGACTCATCTGAAAATCCTATAAGATATTCATTTTATCATGTCTTGACTATTTAGCAAGCATGAGTTAACTTGATTGAACTTATTGATTTGGCATGGCTTGGCTATTCTGCAAGCATGTCGTAATATGATTATATGTACCAAGTGATGGCTTTTGTATTTGATTTGGATCGTAGTTCCTTCGATAGAGTATTGTATACTCCGAACGATTTATGTGTCGATAAATTTGATTTTGAAGAAATAGGTTTGCATGTTTGAGATCATGCAACTAGATGATTTCGCGCGACTCGTAATAATTGCCTCGTCATGAATATTTTGTAACGTTTTCGATATAGTTATGTGTGACCCATACGATTTTCTTTTATGAGGTAATTTTTTTTATGAAACCCGTGGACCATATGTGTTTCGATTTGATCGATGTGATCATCGATAGTTTTGAATTGATTCTCGCATTGAAGATTTTTCAAATGCGCCTACTTCTTTTAACTCTTCACTTTTCATGTGGAACTTTTCTAACTTATATCGACCGTCGCAAGTTTGATAAGCTAGTAGTAATGTACCTTGAGGCACTTCCAAAAATTGGCGACTTGTCAATTTTTCGCTTTCAATGGCTTCTCCTTCGAGTTATGTATAATTCTTTCATTATAAGGATTGAAGCTACATTCAAACCGTTCATTTGTGCTTGTTAGGTATACTCATGGCTTTGTATTTTGTTCATCCAACCTACATTGGAAACCTCAGGGACGACTCGTCTATCTCTCACATCTTCGCCCTGTAACCGAAGACTATTGAGACGAATTAAGCGCTGGGACATCGCTTCCTAAAGGGGTAGATGATGTAGTAACCCGGACATTAAAATCAATATTTAGATGGTGCTCTAATCTTATTTCTAGTATTCAGATCAATAGTTATTACTCGACTTTTATTTGTCATGTTCGTTCAATGAATAATATTGATTTCTCGGCTAACAGGCAATGTTAAGGTTTTAACGTATCGAATACGTGTCATTTATTAATTATTGGCAAAGTCTATGTCCGTCATCGACCGAAAATATTATCGTTATGACACAGAAATATTTTATATTGTCGTCGTCTTAGTTTTTCATTTTACGAGCATTATTCGTTATTTACGTTAAGCCTTTAGGCGACATTCGCTTATATAACGCGTTAACGTATTTTAAATCATAAGCCGTCGTTTATATATCGAAATATAAATGTTCTCCGAATATCAATGTCTTTATTTTATATCGAGCGTTTATTTTTCGTGTCTAACGCATATCTTTCAAATCGCGTAACTTTTAAAATATTGGGTTCCGATAATACCCGTTTTATCAACTTATGAAACAACAGAAGTATAAATTCTACCCTCAAAAAACACGTGTCTTGTGAGAGAATTGTCTTGGACACGTGCTAAACAAAGTTGGCATAATATTACTACCGTCACATTTTATAGTCTAATTCCTATGTTTCTAATATGAAAAAAAAAGATTCCACACATTTGGTTTTAGTCTCTTTTTACTCCGTTAGTTATCAAACAGCAAACAAAAACACCATTTAAAATGGTGCCATTTATTTTGACTATAAATGGAAGGTATTTGGTTATAGTTCGGATATTATGCTTAAATATGTGTACATCACTTTCATCTCATCATCTATGAGGTTGAATAAAAAGGATAACTCCATGAGGATGACTTTGCTTATAAAAATCATATTTGGGAAGTTTATTATGGGTTTGAGCAAAAGGGCTTTAAGGTTGACTTGTTGTTGTGATGATTTTCTTCAAAATCATTTGTAAGGTTTTTGTTATCATTTTTTATTATAATATTAATTTGTACTTTATTTTTATATATGTATTTTTATCATTTTTATACTGAGAATCACGAGGTAATAGTTTATTGGTAGGTGTTGGACATTGTATATGAATTTGTTACACCAATATGCAAGATAAACAAGCCGCAAGTGTTAGATTTCGATTCTTATAATTAGATCAGTAGCAATGATTGTATTACGACTCATAATCAATATGTATTGAGTCTGGTTTTAGGTCATATGTTGATAGCCCTATATTTTGTGGTGATTTTTTCGGGTGGTTTGTCTCGTGACGATACCCGATGAATTAGATATGGTCAAAATACTGAAAAGTATCGAATCTGATCTACCAGTTTTGCACGGACAAAAACTCTTAAAAATTATATACTGACCTCTAAATATGTAAAACTAAACGTTGTAGCTAAACTTATGTAGAATCTCTACGAATTGAATGGTTTTCTACGGATAAACGGTTTGGAAACGGCGGCCAAAACAGTTAAACTGAAGTTGGCTGCGAAAAACAGCCAACTCTTCTAAGTGATAAAATGGGTAAATAAGCTATGATAAATATAAATTAGAGGCAATTGAACTTATAATAAGTAAAATAAATAAGTTAAGAATGACTTTAGTAGAAATAACTCATCTATAATATATACGGTTTAGGAGAGACGGTCTAATTAACGAGACATGTCGTGAAAATTGTAAGAATTAGACTATATTAAATTAAGGTAAAACGTGATGATTTTTATAAACACCGAAATGGTATGAGCCACTTTTTAGTAAATATATACTCGTTTATTTATTGATAACTAGAATACCCGAGACCCGGCAATCGTGGACATTAAGTTTACATAGTTATGAGGCGTTTTAGAACCCTTAATACATATAAAGTGGATTTGGGCCATAAAAGCCGAACTTACACTTATAATGGCTATTGGGCCATTATTGGACCTGAGATTAATAATGTATATGGAGATCAATAATGAGTTTGAAATGGACTTAGGTTATATAAATGATTAACTAGTCACTAATGGGCTAGAATGGGCTTAATGGTCATAATGAGAAGATATATGTTAAATTGTTATGAAAGGTTTTATAAAAAGTCTTATAAAACTTATGCAATGTCCAAACTTACTAAAGTAAACTATTTACATATATGTTTGACTTATGTATAGTTTCGATCCTAAGACGCGTCTCGTCATTATAGGTCTCGTTCGGTCATATGACGACCGTTGGGCATCTCGCTCTCGATCAACGATTGATTGTTATCTCGTGAAGTCGTGTATCGACTATTGGATGTTTGTTCCTCGATAAACGTTGATAGCTATATCAGGTGAGTTCATAGCCTCGCTTTTACTATTTTATATATGTTTATAAACCCGCGAGGGGGAATACACTCTCTTGGTAAATAAGCATACGTGTTGTATCCTTTTGAAAGGATACATGATTGTGAATAAACATTCGTTGTTGGAATATATGCTTTGAACGAATACAAGCTGTTGTTAATAAATGTAAATAAGTTTGATTGAATGCTTTTGGAAAATGAACACAAGCGTTGATTGTATAGGTAATGAGCCACTATTAGTAAGGCTAAGTTGCTTATTGCCAGTGAAAAGTCCCTATAAATCGTGAACCGTTAACTACCTATGATGGGTAGGCGCTCGTACAGACGAATAGATCCATTGGGAATGATGACCCCCACCCAGGCAGGTCGCACTTGTGAGTTGGAGGCTCAGCTGGGTGTGTTGTACGTGAAGTATGGGGTATTTGGCAAGATACCTGACTAGGGCAAACTTATTGATTAAGGCATCGGTGTCACGAGCTTAGCATAATAGTGTGGAATATAGGTATTGTATGTGTTGCAATATCGCCAATGGATGAGATTCTTGTGTTCAAAAGCTTTATGGTTTATTTAAAAACCCATTATTGTTTATTAAAAACCTATGAATTCACTTAACCGTTGTGTTGACATGTTAGCATGTATTCTCAGGTGTATAGGTTTAAGAGCAACTTGAGCATGGAGCCGCGCGGGATACATTAAAGGCAAACCAAACATTATCCATTCGATACATTTGATAAACATTTATATATTTATTAAAGTTTGTACAATTTATTGGGACCTATTTATATTGAACTCTGATTTAATAAACTTATCGAATGGTTTATTTTAAAAAACATCTCTTTTGAGGTCGTTTTCTATGACTGTGTGTGATGTGCTATGAAGTAAAACCCAATGTTGATATTCTGTTGCGTTGTGAAGTTGGGGTTGTTACACATAAACCATGAACCAAAGAACATGTCAAGAGATTGTGATCCCCGTTTAGTGAAAATGAATCGCTCATATGCACTTTCTGCCACTTCTTGAGATAAAGGGTTGATCACAAGTTTTGATAGCCCCGATGGTTTGATATTGCTAACGTCACCAGCAAGTTTGTTCACTTTGTCACTCATAGGATCAAAGTAACCTATAGTACCTGAATCTTTAATTGCCTCCCATGGTGTTAACCAACTTTGTAAACCCGATTTCCATCCTAACTTTTTAATGACTAATAGTTTACTACTCTGTTTCCTAGGTCCCTTGTCTTTGTCGATCAATGATTCAATGCCAATGCTCATTTTCTCACTTCCATTTATACCCACCTATTTATCTTCCACAATATCATACTCTTGTTCATAGGTATCTTTGTTAACTTTCAAAAACCGATAAACAACCTGCACCATGTCATCACTGCATACACTATAATTTGCAACATGTTCCTTAGTGAATATGTGTATGCTATCACCTATAAGCCCACTTTGTTTAGAAATTATCATTCCACCTCTATCCCATTGATACCCATGTTGATGACCATAAGCTAAAAGCTTGTCTAGGGTGTATCTTTTCAATATTTCACCACTACCTTCAATTGAGTTCTCTTCGTCATCTCTCTTTTCATCGTCTAAATCTAGTAATTCTAGTTCTAATTCTTCATGTTCTTCACTAGACAAAACTTGCTGAATATCTTCATCATCTTTGTTGTTAAATCAAATTGTGGCATCAAACATATATGCATCATGGTTTTCCAAAATTGGTGTACCCCCCTTGCTGATTTGTACATTCAACAGCTCTTCAGATTGAATTTTAGTGGTTGCATCCGATTGCATAGATACTTGAAAATTGGTTGCATCCGATTGCATCAAACATATATGCATCTGTATAAAAACTAACACTCTTGTTAAGCTCTTGATGACTCTTTTCTTCCGGGACTCTTGTATCTTCTAATTGAATTGAAGTTGGTGTATTAGAAATCACAAATGCTTGAGAATGGGTGTTTAGGGAATAAGACTCGATGGTGTTGTTAGGAACTTCATGATGCTTTTCATTAGGGATGTTTGGCGTAGGTAAATTGGCTGATTTGATTGGGTCACTATGTTCTATTTTACAAAGTGTGAGTTCGTGTATTTTAGCCAAATAGTATGCTTCATAAATGGTTTGAGGGTTAAAGAGCCTCACCATCCCTCGAATTTCCTCTTTAAGACCAGCAATGAAACAACTAAGTCCATCCTCGGGTGAAAGTTGTAAACGATCAAGTATACTAATAAATTGCTCATAATACTCCTTAACACTAGAAATCTGATCCAACCCATTTAGCTCACGAAACAAACCACCACCTGCTACTGAATTAACCTTCCCATTTGACATTTCATCAAACACTTTATGGCCAATCCCGAAATTCACATTTGGCATTTCATCAAACGCCTTGAAGGCAACCCCATGTTTTAATAACTTATGATCAAATTCACGCATCTGGCTTCCTAACACAAAAGCATTCGATTTATCTGTTTCCATTTCTGTAGATCTCGTATCTCTCAATTTCATATTTTCACCCCTAAATTGAGCAATTTATATGGACATCTTAGAAACTAAATTATGTATATTAGACAATTGCAAACATTGAGACTACTGAGTTTGATCAATTCCATCAAGGATATCTTTTACATAAGATTTTAGGCTTACCTCCATTCGCTTGACCTCCACCATGTAGCAGAAAGTAGCCCTGGTCCGTTTTTTTTAATTTCCAAAACCTTTGTGATGAAGTACCGAGGAGCGTATAGCTCTGATACTAGTGATACGGTCAAAAATAGATTAATACCGAGTACAAGCTCGATGGTTAACCTAGTCTGATCAACTTGGGAATTGAGGGTAAAGAATCAACTCCGAGGATGAACACGAAGTAACTTATATTAGAGATAAGAAAAGAGAAGAAGAACAGGGGAAAGAAGCAGATATATTAATTCATTCATAAACTTGACAGGGTACAATTACTGATATATAAGCTAACCACACATAAATTATTTCTACCATTGTCATTAGAGACCTTTCACTTAGAAATATAATTGAAATGACCCTAAACTCCAAGCAGACACATAACACTAACGATGTGCCTTCAGCCGTAATATGCTACATCAAGAAGCATAGTATAACTTTATGTAAAAAAAATTACATATGCAATCAAATTTGAGCACATGTTATTAGAAACATGCTTAAACACACTAAAAACATGATCTAATCCGTTGGTTACATTGGAAAAGAGTGTGTACATACTCGACAGAGCATCAATCTAAGAAAAAAACAGCAAAGATAATATATAATACAAAAGAAATTTTCACAATCAGTATGAAATTTGAATAATAGATACTCTGATATCAATCATTAATAATTAAAATAAATCATACTTTCAGACCCCATACTATAATTTTGAGGACGTGATTGATTCTGAAAAATAATTAGATATGTCTTAATGAATTAGTCGCTGCAAAAAGGCTCCTAATATAGACTCCAATCCACAAGATTTTAATAAAGACAAATTAAGTAATGACAGTATAATGGGTCAGAAGTTATAGAGTCTCTCATTGTTCATTTGGTTGTAGCAGGAAACTTAACTTTTGGGGCATGCTCTAAAAATGTGTTACACCAAGGCAAAGGGGGAAAGGAGCAGCAAACAACTATTAATTGGGCTTCCAACTTATCTTTGTACTGATGTTAACTTTAGGATCCCACGTAACGAAGTAGAAACTTCTTGAATCTTGAGAATTAGAAATACGCTATTGTAGGAAAGATATAGAGGATGATTTGGTCAAACTTTTTAACTGCATGCCCCTAAACTATATTACATCAAACAAACGAAACCCATAATCAACCTTTATGTGTTTTCAACTATTATATAACTCTTTCCGTTGACCCATTTTTTTCATATTTAGTAGCAGTAAACTATGCATCTTTCAGTTCATGACAAATAATAAAAGATCAATTATACAGCATTATGGACATACCTTATCAGGATTATGTATGTCACTGTAGTACCAGCTGATCCACCAAGAGACCTTCCAAATATTAGTATTCTAGAGGTTTCTTTGTCTGTCCAGATGATCTACGACGACCTAATTAAAACGAAAAGGAATGTCGATATAATTACGATAATTCAAGCAAGGAGAAAGAAATCACGCACAGGTAGGGCAAGATGAAAACCTAAGTACCGCTTAAGAGTCTTTCTTGAGAAGGATAACCATCACTTACGCCATATCTATTAATAGTAAAAAAATAATAGCAACTTAGTTAGGACAACATTGTTGCTCCAGTAATTGGGCCAACACTCCTAGATTGACTAATGCAAGCCATCTGAATCAAAGAATAACATAGGTGAAACTGGTCATGCTTGTATATGGATAAGGTAACTAATAAAACATAAGCATTTAATCTGTAACTATTGGGAAAAACAGTTGGTTGCATACTGGAAATCCTAATAAAGGAAGAGGTTGTCCTTACTGAAGGACGGGAAATCCGTACCTTATGTCTAGTAGAAGCTAACAAAAAAGCTGAATAAACTACTCCGCCTTGACGGATAATACTACATAAGAATGGGAACATGTATGAGCTGTCTGAATTACATGTGTTTTACTGGTTCTGTGTGTTATTAGCTTGTTATACTTATTCTACCATGTTTTAGTGTTTTACTATGTTATATGTAGTTATACTGATGTTCTGTTGTGTATTATGCATGTAATATGTATTATAATACTTGTATTGTAATACTAAGTAACTTCATAAAAATAGCAGCTTTCCATAAATAGTAACTTTCTAAAAATAGAAAGTTTCTAACAATAGTTAAGTTTCTATAATTAGAAATAAGCTGAATTATTAATAATAATTAAAGTTTAATTAGTATAATACAAGTCATGGTTATAGCTTATTAATTAAATAACTTGGTTAATTAATTAAACTATACGTTATAAGAATTTAATTAAAAGTACATGTTTTAATTAAATTAAGCTAAGTAAAATACTTTAGGTTATACATGAAATATTAATTTTAATATTTAACCTAAGTCATGAATTTAATTAAATTAAAAGTCTAGTAATTAATTTAATTAAACATATTTTCTGATTTTAATATTTTTCCCGAATCCCGAACCCGTGTTTTAAAAATTCAATCGAGCCCGAAACCCAGGGTCACATATAAGCCGAAAGAAACAGCCCTACCAGCGGCTAGACCGGCTAGCCGGTAGCCACTGGTGGCTCGCGGTTCACACTGGTTCACGCCGGTTCCCATCGGTTCGTGACCGGTTCCCGCTGTTATTGTTCGGATCCCACCGTTAGTACCAAAAAGCCCCACCGAGACCCTATAGGTCTCGGTTGGCACTCGGTCCAAGATAAAACCACACCCTCACACGCGGTCAGGGTCCCCCTTGCTGCGTTTGAACCACACGAACCCCAACACCAAGACCATGAGGTCTCGGTTGGGCAAAACAAACACCACCGAGTGCTTCAATGCTCTCGGTTTGGTGCTTGTCCGAACAAAGAAACCACAAACACCCCCTTTAATTCATGTTTGAATTAATCTACATGTTTTTACATCTTGTTCTTATGATTAATTAAAATAAACATGAATTCATAAAGAATTAAAAAAAAGGAAGTGATTTGATTATACCGAACACGTGTAGGAAAAGGTTATGAGATCACGATTACGTACACATAAAATAAACAATCAAAATCGTCCGGTTTGTTCCTTGTGGTTTGAGGTGGCCGGCGGAAAGAGAGGCAAAGAGATTTTTTTTGTAAACCTAAAAATATGTTTATGTTTTCCTGTGTTTTTACTTAACATGTTTTAAGTTGGGTCATGGGCCAAGCCCACTTCCCCTTTCTCTCTTGTTTAGCCGCGACACATAGGGAGCCCACGGGGAAACCCGTAATTTTCCCGAGTTCAATTATTTACGTGTACGTTCATGTTTAATTATCGTGATTTTTATATGAAATGTACTTAACACATTTATAATATATACGTAATTACATGTTATTAAATATCGTGACACGTGAATTACATTATAAATGGAAAGTTTTAATTTTACCATAATTTTTGGATGTTCACTGTTCATGTGTACTGTTCATGGTATTTTAAATGCGGGTTTTACAACTCTTCCCCTCTAAAAGAACAATTCGTCCTCGAATTGGAGAAAACATAACTGAAAGAAAACATACCCGAACAGGAACTGGAAATGAGGGTAAGAAGTCTGTATAGACTCCTCAGTCTCCCAAGTGGCTTACCGCTCAGGATGATCCCGCCAGAGAATTTTGACGAAAGGGATCGTCTTCCTCCGCATGAGACGATCTTGTCGTTCAAGAACTCTCTCGGGTTCTTCGACATCTGAAAGATCCTCTCGAATCTGATCAAGCAGATATTGGACAATATGAAGTGGATGATAGTTGTATCCTCTGAGTAAGGACACATGGAACACGTTGTGAACGTGTGATAGCTGAGGCGCTAACGCTAAACGATATGACACTTCACCAACGCGTTCTATGATGTCGAACGGTCTGATGAAGCAAGGACTGAGCTTCCCTCTGATTCCAAAATGTTTAACTCCTCGTGCAGGTGATACCTTGAGGAAAACGTGATCACCTACGTTGAAAGATACATCTTTACGACGTTTATCAGCATAGCTCTTCTGACGAGCACGAGCTTCCTGAAGCTTCGCCTTGGCGATGACGACATTTTCATTAGTTACCTCATTCATCTCTGGACCTTCAAGCATTCCTTCTCCCACCTGATCCTAGCAGATTGGGGCGCGACACATCCTACCATACAACATCTCAAAAGGAGCACACTTGATGCTAACGTGCAAGCTGTTGTTGTATGCAAACTCCATAAGAAATATATAATCATCCTAGCATCCTGACCACTCTAAAGCACACGCCCGCAACATGTCCTCCAATGTCTAAATGGTACGTTCTGACTGTCCGTCGGTCCGAGGATGAAAGGCAGTGCTGAGCTTAAGTCTGGTGCCCCAAGCTTTCTGCGGATTCTGCCAGAAACGCAATGTGAAACGGGGACCTTGATGCGTGGTGTTGGTAACAAGTTTTAAATTTATAAACACGAATTACCGGATTGACTAAAAACGCACGGGCAAGTATAACCCTTTCGTTTGTGTATAGCTTTTATGTGGTAATACCGAGATCGTTCACGGGGATTTGAAAAACCTATGATTATTCTAAAATGAAACTATAATCATTGATTGTAGCAATTGTTGACAAATAAATAACAAGTAAAAATGATGAGATAAATAATATGATTAAAGGTACACTTGCTAAAGACTAGTTTGAGCATTCGTAATGGTATGATTGTGATGACACGTTAACATTTGTGATTATGATAATTAGATGGATAATCCAATCTATTGTTTTCAAAAGCTTTAATATTCGTCAAGACCTTGGTTAAAGAAAACAAGCATTAGACTCAATCACTCAATTCAAGACTTAATCCAATTTCAACACATTCGATTCACGGTCGTTTCACGAATTTGCTAACACTTATAATTATGTTTCTTGATAATCAAAACATCTAAAGAAATGATCAATACAAAAAATAGCCAATCATAGACAAACCGGCTATGACATGTTGATAGAAAATAACCCTTTTGACCTATGAAATCTTTACCAACAAATTAAGTTTTGATAACAATTGTCACATGAAACATAAATATCAATAGATCATAGGAAAGCTTGACATTGAACTAAACATAAATCACAATCACAACCATCACTTCATACTACAAACATCATCCTACCAAGTGTAGAATGAAACTTAGCTACTCATAACAAATGATTAAATAAACTCAGAAATAAAAGTATTATAAGTCATAATCAAGAGTCTTACAAAGTGGAAAAATGTTACTAATGATTAGGGTAATGATCCCTAAGAGTTTCGTGATGATAACTTTGCTTATCGGACTCAAAAACTGACTTTTCTAGCACCACCTTGTTCAAATCCGGGAATGGGAGTTTGGACAAGGATGAGAGAGTTTATTTGATGTAGTAATGAGAAGATGATTAAAAAGATATGGTTACATGACCCCAAGAGTCTTATTTATAAGCTAGTTGATGGCATGGAGTGAATGCATAGCTTGGAGACAAAGACAAATACTTGGAGCCAAAGCATGTCTAGAAACTTCTTGTATGATCTTGCATGTATGTAGACACATTTTTGCCTAGACAAATTTTGGAGGAAACTTCAATTATAATGGAGGAAAATAAACTCCTATTTGATGGTGGAGGCAAATCAACTCCCATGTGATGGTGGCAACTTCACTCTTGCCAGTGGCAAGTTGGATGTATGTTGATGGTGGCAACTTTCATGCTGAATATCTTTATTTGCTCCTTGGAAATACTTGTTCTTGCACCCGAAATTTATCTTCAAAGGCTTGTAACTTGTACAATTCTTCGTACCCTCACAATTCTTCACTTTTATGTTGTTTTGTACTCCATTCCTGCAATTGGTTACACAAAGACTTGCAAACACAATTGGGCACAAATATGCACAAAAGTATCATATAATTAACTAATATACATGTACAAAAGTACGGATAACGCTCCTAAAAACATGTTGGATTTAGGCGTTATCAAATACCCTCACACTTAAGTTTTGCTTGCCCTCAAGCAAGAAGAAAATTAAATTCAAAGGTACATGTATCTTTACAAAAATTCGATGCAAGTCTACCAAGTACAAGTACAAGATAAAACTTATCGTCTTAAGTTTTTACGGTTGAAAAATTAAGATATAAAGTCAATACCCATAAAAATCTAGAAAGTCTTTTATTTCTAGCTACACTAATAACATATGAATTGAAGCAACATGTATCACGACTGAGCACATTGGCTAATCGATACCTTTTATTTCTACTTCTTCCTTCAACTTCATAACATTATAGCTCATTGGCTATTTATTTGTATTTTTGACTTTTTTTCTTTCTTTTTCTCTTTTTTTTCTTGGCTAAAACTCCTAGCCATCGATCAACATACTTGTAAAGTTCATGTTGTATTGACAAACATGAAACTTGCAACTTTCTCCTAATTTTTTTTGGATTTTTCTTCTACTATTATATGAGACTTTGACTTGGGTAATTTTGACACAAAAATACATCTCAAATTTAAAAAAATTACCGATTGGATAACTTCTTAATTATTTATATACATTGCTTGAAACTTTTTATTTACGAGGGCAAAACAAGAACAAAAGTTTTAAAATAGCCCAAAAATATGGCAATTAAGCATCTTTTTCTCGATTTCCCTACAACCCCACTCACACTTAAGTTTAGCATTGTCCTCAATGTGATAAAACTGAACAAAAGCAAGGGAATGAGAGAAAAACCAGAATCACGGGCATATCATGCATCATACAAGAGTCTTGTCTTCGCCTTCAACTTGCGTTACCTACAAAAAAAATAAAACACACAAAAATACAAAAAAACTCTATTTTTGGTTTTTATAGGTTTTTATAAAAGTGACACATGCTACACCCCCTCACACTTAAGCAAAACATTGGTTAAAAATGTGGGGTGTAAGAATGAATTTTTTTAAAAAGGAAAATCTCACTTAAAAAATTTAAAACACACGGGTTGCCTCCCGAGAAACGCTTATTTTATTATAATGTCATCAGCAGGACTCGTACTTCTTTCTATCTTTCTTTGTTTTTCTCGAGCGGAAAGTGTTCACTCCACTCCTCATGGTATAGTTTAACACGGTATCCATTAACAATGAAGCTTCCTCCATTCTTGTCATACAATTCAACATAACCGGACGGGTATCCATGTTTTACTAAAAAAGGACCGTACCACTTTTGTTTAAGCTTGGGGGCTTTAAATTTATAGCGCATATTAAACAAGAGAACTTTATCTCCTTTCTTGAATTATTTTCAGATTCGAAGTTTCTTGTCGTGTTAAGCTTGGGTACGTGCTTTGTACAATTTCAAATTCTCATAAGCTTGGAGTCTTAATTCATCGAGTTCATGCAGTTGCAAGAATCGGTTTTCTCCAGTGATTTTGAGATCGGGATTATAGCTTCTCAATGCCCAATAAGCATGGTGCTCGATTTTGAAGGGAAAATGGCACGTTTTACCGTGTAATAAACGATAAGGTGTTGTGCCAATTGGTGTCTTATAAGCTGTTCGAAAAGCAATTAGAGCGTCGTCAAGTTTCCTTGACCAAACGGAAGGATTGTCCTTAACCGTTTTTTCCAGTATTCGTTTTAAGGATCTATTGGTATTCTCAACTTGTCCACTCGTTTGTGGATTATACGCGGTTGCAAAGCGAAGGGTGACTCCATAACGCTTTTAAGATTTTCTCCATTTGTTTGTTGAAAAAATGGGAACCTCGATCACTAATTAAAGCTTTCGGCATTCCATAGCGAGAGAAAAGCTTTTTCAGAAAGTTGATTACGGCTCGTGAATCGTTCGTGGGTAAAGCCTCGGCTTCTGCCCATTTGGACACGTAATCAATAGCGACTAAGATATATTCAAACTTATGGGATTTGGGAAACGGTCCCATGAAATCAATTCCCCATACGTCAAATATTTCGCTAACTTGGATGCTGTTTTGAGGCATTTCGTCTCTTCGTGAGAGGCTACCAGTACGTTGGCAAGCATCACAATTTTCGACTAGAGTATAGGACTCTTTAAAAATTGTTGGCCAATAAAAACCAGCATCGAAGACTTTTTTCGCGGTGGTAGAAGGACCAGAATGTCCCCCGGTAGGGCCATTATGACATTCATCAAGGATCTTCCTTGTTTCCATGCCGTAAACACATATCCTAATCATGCCATCGGGGCATACCTTGAAAAGATAGGGATATTCCCAGAAATAGTGTTTTAGGTCGGAAAAGAATTTACATCGTTGGTGATAGGTTAAACCTTTTATTAGAGTTCTTCCAACGAGGTAATTTGCAAAATCTGCAAACCACGGAGATTCGTCCGCAGAGATTTTCATAAGAGTTTCATCGGGAAAATAATCGTCGATATCTTCATCCCTTAACTCTTCTATGTTTGGATTTTCAAGTCGTGACAAATGATCGGCTGCGACGTTTTCAGCTCCTTTCTTGTTTTGGATTTCAATCTCAAATTCTTGGAGTAGTAAATACCATCTAATAAGACGCGGCTTAGCTTCTTGTTTTGAGAATAGATATTTCAACGCAGAATGATCGGTGAATACAATCGTTTTCGACAACACGAGATAGGATCGGAATTTGTCGAAAGCAAAGACTACGACAAGTAGTTCTTTCTCGGTGATTGTCTAGTTGAGTTGCGCGCTATTTAGAGTTTTTCTTGCAAAGTGTATAGGACGGAAATGTTTTCCTTCACGTTGTCCTAATACGGCTCCTACAGCGAAATCGCTTGCATCACACATAAGTTCAAACGGTCGCGACCAATCCGGTGAAACCATGATCGGTGCATTCGTTAACTTGTCTTTAAGCTTGTTAAATGCCTTTATGCTATCTTCATTGAAATCAAAGACTATGTCTTTTTCAAGGAGTTTGGTCGTCGGTCTATCGATTTTGGAAAAATCTTTTATGAATCGACGGCAGAATCCTGCATGACCTAGAAAAATTCTAACGGCTTTAGCATTAGTGGGTGGTGGTAATTTGGATATCACTTCGATCTTGGATTTGTCTACTTCCAATCCGGCTCCGGAGACTTTGTGTCCAAGCACAATTCCTTCAGTCACCATGAAGTGACATTTCTCCCAATTGAGCACGAGATGAGCTTGTTTGCATTGAATGAGCATGGCTCAAGATTAAAAAGGCAAGACTCGAATGAGTTTTCGAAGACTGAGAAATCATCCATGAAAACTTCCATGGATACTTCGATCATGTCTTGAAAGATTGCGATCATACACCTTTGAAAAGTCGCAGGCGCATTGCAAAGACCAAAAGGCATACGCTTATAAGCGAACGTTCCAAAAGGACACGTAAAAGTGGTCTTGTCTTGATCGGATGGTTTGATAGGTATTTGAAAATATCCGGAAAAACCATCGAGAAAACAAAAGAATTTGTTCCCCGCTAGTCTTTCCAACATTTGGTCCATGAATGGTAGAGGAAAATGATCTTTTCGTGTGGCATCGTTCAATTTGCGGTAATCAATACACACACGCCAACCGGTAACGGTTCTTGTAGGAACAAGTTCGTTATTTTCGTTGGTCACAACAGTCATTCCTCCCTTTTTTGGAACGCAATGAATAAGACTAACCCAAGGACTATCCTCTATGGCATAGATGATTCCTCCCTTTTTGGAACGCAATGAATAGGACTAACCCAAGGACTATCCTCTATGGCATAGATGATTCCTGCCTCATGGAGTTTGATGATATCGGCTTTTACTATCTCCTTCATGTTTGGGTTAAATCGATGTTGCCTCTCAATAACGGGTTTGGCATCGGCTTCGAGATTGATCTTTTGTTTGCAAAAAATTGGGCTAATACCCAGTATATCAGATGTTTTCAAAGCAAATGCTTCTTTGTGGTTTTTGAGCATAGAAACGAGACGTTTCTTTTGATCTTTTTCGAGTTTGGCTGAAATAATCACTTGATGGAGTGACTCCTTCTCTAGATAAGCGTACTCGAGATGTTCGGGAAGAGGTTTCAACTCAAGATCCGTCGGTGGATCATGAATAGATTTGTGAATTATAAAGTTTGATTTCGAAGGCAAAACTTCAAGCGGCTTGTTTTCCTCTTCTTCGAGAGTTACTTCAGAATCAAGGGCCATGAATTCTTCGAATTCACGATCACGATCGGTATCGCTAATCTTTTCCGAAGTTGTTTGGAATGGTGCGTTGTCATCAAGCGATGCGTCCAACTCTTCTTCCGTTACTTCATCGATAACATCCACGCGGAATCATGTGTCATCATTGGAATGGGAGTGTTGCATAGCTTTATCGACTAAGAAAGTGACTCGATCATCACCAACTCCAAGGTTGAGTTCTTTATTTTTCACACGAATGATAGCATCGGCGGTGTGCAAGAATGGTTGTCCTAAAATGAGAGGGACTTGATGGTCTTCCTCCATCTCAAGGATTACAAAGTCGGCGAGAAATATGAATTTGCAAACTTGAACAAGTATGTTCTCGGATATCCCAATGGGATATTGGTAGGTGTGGTTAGCCAAACGTATACTCATACTCGTAGGTTTCAAACTATTGTTTGAAAGATTCTTGTATAATGAGTAGGGCATAAGATTGATACTTGCGCCTAGTTCGGCCAAGGCGTGACATTCGTATTGTTGTTTAGAGTGCATGGTATGAGAAAGCTTCCCGGATATCCGAGCTTTGGTGGAAGTTTGCTTTGCAAGGCTGCAGAACATTCTTCATTTAGAAACGCAGCAGAGATTTGCTCCGTCTTACTATGGTTACTCACAAGATCTTTGAGGAATTTCCTATAGTTGGGCATGCCGGTTAAGATATCTACAAGTGGAACGTTGATCTTAACTTCCTTGACCATCTTAAGGAATTTGGCATTACGAGCCTCCATCTTTTCTTTTCGTAGGTGTTGAGGATACGAAATTTTTGGTTCATACGCCTTTGGTGTTGGTGTTGGAATGGGTGTGAGTTGTTTTGGTTTGGGGTTGAAAGGAGGAACGGTTTCTTCCTTCTCAGGCTCATCGGCCTCTTCTTCACTTTCATTGACGAAAGTGGGAGCTTTGATGTTCGGTTTTTATGGTGGATCCTAACTCATCCCACTTCTTGTGAATACGGCATTCACATGTTCATTACGAGCGGGTGGTGGGCGGTATAGTTTATCCGTAGATGGTTTTGGGTTTGTTTGAGTGTTGCTTGGTAGCGAACCACTTGGTCGATTGGCTAATTGATCAGTGATTCGACCAAGTTTGGTTTCGAGATCATTAATGGTTGCGGTGTGGTGTCTTTGTCATCTTCTAACGTTGGCTTTGAGATCTAATAATTGGTTCTTAATGAACGTGTTTGTCGATTTTTGAGATTCTATGAAAGCTAACAACGTTTTCTCTAGGGTCGACTCTTCGGTTTATTTTTGTTTGATGGACCGGAGTTATCGTTCTCATGGGGTTGTGAGCTACGATTTTCGTTTTTGGGATACCCACGCTATATGCCGGGATTTCTACCGTAGTAGCTACCTCGATAACCACTTCCTCAGTATCCTCCTTGGGCGTAGTTTGCTTCTTGTGGCGGTTCTCTTATTTGTGTATCATCACATGCCGTGGATGGGTGTGGTCCTCCGCAAAGAGTACATTCGCCTCACATCTCCTTCATTTCGTCTTTGATGGTTTTGAATTGCGAGTCGAATTTAGATGTGAGAGCGTCCATCTTTTCCATGAGTTTGGAATTTTCGTCACTTTCAACGAAGGCAACGGTTTTCTTGAAAGGTTTGGTTCGGTTATCTTTGGACCAATCTAGTTTTAAGAGAACTCGGTCCTCGAGCAATTGATATGCTTCGTTGGGAGTCTTATAGAGAAAGAGTCCACCTGCGTCAAGTATTGCTTGCGTCGGTTCATCGAGACCATGATAAAAGATTTGGATGATGGTTCCTTTTAGTAAACCATATCCATGACAACAACGAAGTAGGTCTTTCATTCGATTCCACGCATCAATGAGTGTTTCTTGTGGAAGTTGGGCGAAACCTCGGATTTCTCCCATGAGTCTTTCGTACACGGCGGGTGGAAAGAAACGGCTAACAAAAGCGGTTCTCATTTGTTCCTATGTTTCAATGGTACCGGGCGTCAACTCATTGTACCAAAGTCTTGCATCTCCGGATAGAGATGATGGGAAGAGTTTGAGTTTTATGGCGTCTCCATCGATGTCGGCTCCATAACGGAACATGCCACATATTTCTATGAATTCGGATATGTGCTTATGTGGATCGGCTCGCGTACGGCCGTCAAATTGGCAGTCTTTGATCATTGAAAGGTGATGACCTTTCACGGTAAAGTTTTCTCCAAGCTCAACTTAAACAATAGCAGCCTCGGGGGTAGGTGCTACTACTCGGTTGGCTGCCCACATTGATTGATCGTCGGCCATCGGAAATGGTAGATCGTTAAATGGGTTGTAGACGACAAAGGCGTCTAAGAGATTATCAAATGGTGGGTTTTTGGTTTTTGAGATTCGGTTTTCAAAAGAAACAAAGGGGTGTTTCTTGCGGTTTTTCTTTCGTGATTGGTGAATATAACGTTCGGGATCGGTGTATGGACTAAGAAATTGTGACAATCCGTCAATTTATGGTTGATATTTTTATTCTCAAGTATTATTTAAAAACATTATTTTAATGTTATATTATGAACTCACTCATTTATGGGAAGAAATTTGGGTTTACGTCTTGAAGTATCATCGCCTACGTCTAAACCGGAGGACTCTACGTTACGTGCTTACGTTTACATACACCGTTTTTGGTGACAGTCCGACATTTCAAGAAATAAATTTATCCGTGAATATTATTTTGGAGTTTAAATTTGTGTTGGTTCATAAACTCACAAATTTACGAGAAGAGATTAGGACTTACGTGCATAATTTAACGTCCTTTACGACTAAACCGGAAACCTTAGGATTACGTATTTACGTTTTTGAACTCCGTTTTTGATGAGACAATTTTTATTAGATTCGTTTTGTGCCATTGATTCATAATTTATAAAAACGTTTTTTGTAAAACAACCCGAGGGCACGCAAATCGAGGAAACTAGAATCGAGGAATACCCGTAAATTAGTAGGATAAGACAAGTATACACTTGTCCCACCCCACTATATGGGACGGCCAAACAAGGACACCACACCCATGAGGTGTAATAAAAAGGGTAACAAAATCTCTTTTTCAAAATGGCGCCGCTGCCGCTTCGCTCGTACGATTGACGATTTTTCGTGAAGACGTTTGGATTTTGGGATCCGTTCTCTTTGAACGTTACGTTTCTTGCAAAAATCAAAAATCTAAAAAATCAAAAACTTAAAAATACAAAAAAAATTAAAAATCACAAAAGCAATTTCTTTCCTAAGATTTGCACCAAAAAAATTAAAAAATCCAAAAGTAATACGTTTTCCTAAACGTATTACACCAAAAATATTACGTATTATTGTTATTTTTCTTATTCGATTTCTTTCGATTTTTCTTGTATATATATATTTTTCTAAAAAATACAAAAATATTCTTCTTTATCCTCTATTGTGTTTAATTCTTTTTCTCAACCCCTCTTATTTATAATTCTTCATGGATTTGTCTTGCGTTCGGTGTGGGAGACCATGGCTCGGTTTTCCAATATGTCCATGGTGTACTTGTGCGAAGTGTGGTTCCGATATCGACGATACACAATTTGGATTTTGTCCATTGTGCAATTCTAGAAATTCGTACTTCTCCTCTTACACAAATTTCTCCCCTCCTCCCATCTATGACAATCCCTATCCTCAACATGCACCGGGTTTTTCTCAATACCCGTGTTGCAATCATTGTGGGGGTCCTCACGATACTTCTTATTGTCAACCGATGAATTATGAGCCACATCCGTGCTATAATTCCGGTTTTCAAAATTTTGAACCCCCACAAAACTCCATCGTTCATCAACCTTCTATTAAGGAAATTCTCGAAAGCTTAAAACAAATCAAAATTAGCTTGCATGACGAAAGACAACAAGAGCAAGTATCTACTCTTAGTGTTTCTACTCCTCCTCTTGTGCGTTCTTATTATTATGATGACGATGAGACTACTATTTCTTGGAGCGATCTTTGTGCTCAATGTCCTAGTGCAATTGTAATCCCTTCTCTCAATATCCCAAATGCATCTAAGGATCTTGATACATCGAGTGAGATTAGCGATTTTGGGCTCGACAAATTCTTTGATGAAGTTTATGATGTGCCGACTTTTGCTGAGCTTACGGACACGGTCGTTCCACTAGTCCATGATCACATACTCACAAATCCAAATGCAATAATTGATTATTCCAATAAGAGTTCTATATGTGGTGAGTATGATGATTTCGTCTTCGAGCCCGAGATTAAGGAAATTATCGACCGAGAGCTAGCTCTTTTACCTCCACTTCCACCTACAAGTGAGGTCGATTTTTCCAAAATCGAGGCCGAACTTGATGAGTTGGAACGTCTTATTTTTAATAATAATGACGAACCAACTCACATGACCACGCATCCAATTCTCGAGGAGTTACCTAATAAACACTCCTCTAATGAGAATTACGTTTACCACATTCGTGAGGATTTAACTTATCAACAAATCCCACAAATGAATGATGGTTTCGTACCTGATCGTGATCTCTTCGAGAGAATTTCTAAAATCCTCAATGAGGGGAACGACAAACCTTTGTTTGACGAGCCTATCTATGATGAAGAAATCGAAGAGATTCACTTTCATGAGGATGATTACTTTGACCCGGGAGGTGACATTGACCACTCTTTGATTGATACCTTTACGGCTTTGTCGACTTATGACCATCCAATGTTTTTAGGGGATGACAATTTGTCTCCTTTACCCACCCCACCTCCCGTGGATCACGACCTCACATACTTCTCGTATGTTGAGCGGACTTTTCTCCCATCCAAGACTTATCCTCCTGCCTCTCATTTATTATGTTCATCCGGGACCGAGGACAAGATCTTTGATCCCGGTATAACATTCGAGGCTTCCCCATGGACCATTTAATTCGGGGTCGAGTCAGGCTCGTGACTCGGTTAACAAAAACAAGCGCTTCTCGGGAGGCAACCCGATGACCTATCTTTTATCTTTTATCTTTTATTTATTTTCTACAATAAGTGTAGGGGGAGCCGTGTAGGTTGTTTGTTTGTGTGTTGTGTTGTGATTGTGTAGGTACATGTGCTTTGATGATCCACTTTTGGTACTTTTGACGTGACCCGTGTTCCCGTGTTACCCGTGTACCCGGTTCCTTCGATAAGTTTTTGCTATTGTGATTCAATCTTATATACAAATAAATGTAATCACTTTAGTTGTCCCTTCCTTAGCTCGATTTTAAACAACGTACTCAGTGTCATAAGTGTAGGGGAGTTTATTCTCCCACATGCTTAAACATTGAGGGCAATGTTTATCTTAAGTGTAGGGGGGATTTCTATCGAAATTTTAGTGGCCTTTTCCATGAATTTGACCCCATTTTAACCGGAAAATTTTAAAAAAAATTTCAACGTTTTTCAAATTTTTGATCTATTTTGGCCTTGTAGTATTTTTATTTTCTTTCCTTTTATCGCATCGTAATAATTTCCATTTCAAGAATAAAGTTTAAAAAATAAATAAATAAAATGGTTTTAACAAGTTTAGATATCTTTGATATATTAGGCCCGTCATGAATATTTTGACTCAACCCGAGTTTACTTATCCGAGTTTACTCTAGCTAGTATCCTTAACCATATGGACCTTAATTGGTTTATTAGGCTAAGCATCCACGAGTCTCATTCTTTGAGATTTTAAATTGTGGAGAACGAGAGATGATAGAGTTAATTATAAGTTCGGTATTCTTTCATTAACTTATGTGAGTTAGTTATGATCTTTTTCTCCCATCACTTGTTAATAAATATATTTGCAATAAATAAGGTTGTACGATTTAAAAGGTTACTTAGCTTCTAGCACAAGATCGTTTAAAAGTTGCTCGGTATTAATTAGAGTTCATAGCCAAGGCATAACTTATTGAAACGGGACGCGAAGATTGGCTTATCCAAAAAGGCCCTAACAAGGCATGAGGATACCCGAGTCCAAAAAGGCCCTAACAAGGCATGAGGATTCACTTTTTGCTAAAGATCCTAAGATGATGTGAAGATCATTAATCCAAATCAATATGAAGGATCAATACACACGACGAGAAGCAATTACTCCCCTAAAGATCATGGAGAAGTCTATCCAAAAAGACCCTAACAAGGTATGAGGATAAATAGATCCAAGTCCGAAAAGGAGGCGGATCGTTGTATATCAAAATCCTAAATAAAGAAGAGGATAAATGAAGAAGTCGTGGTCAACGTTTGAAGCATCTTTCACTCCTTATGAAGATGTATACCAAAATGAAGAGAAGACCATAATTTCAAGATCGTCTCTCAAGATTTGATGTTTGAAGTACAAGCCAAATATCGGTCCGAGAAAGGTCTCAAATCGTGAAACGAGTTATGCCAAGATATGAACTTTTTGAGGTTTCGAGAAGCAGTTTTAAAAGATTTTGTCCTTTAGCTAACTATTGATTAAATCGTCCCACTTTGTTTTCGGCCTAAATAAATTATCGAAATAAGTCAAAAATGCATCCTCGCGATCATTCAAGACAAAAATAAAATATAAGAGATACACCATAGGAATAAGGGGGTCTAAGTGATTAACTAAACCACATGAGTAAGTGTTAGTAGTGCTAACTTGTAATAACAATGATCTCGTTTTTGAGCTTGGTATGGGGAACGTGAAACTTGAGGATGATTAATATTTATGACACCAAAGCCCTAATCTAAGTCTTAGATTTCTTTACGAGTTTCTTCCATCTAATAATTTCCAAGTTAAATTATAGTTATTATTGTTTCCTTTTAAGTTTTTGTCTTTTCATAATAGAAGTGATAATAATTATAAAGGCCGAGATGGATTGATTATGAGAAAAATGTAGCTTTTTTGCTTTAAAACTATGCATTGCATGGGGTCATTTGTAACACCCCCACAAATGCTATGCGCAGCGGAACTACAACATTGGGTGCTACACAGTATTCATTGCACACAAGATATATCAAACGACGCTAAAAAGACGTCAACTTAAAACTTGAATTTAAAATTGTTAGATGATACATGTCCACGGTTTTTCCAACCCCACTTGGTACAACAGAGTTTAGCGTTTTCGGTCCCCATGAATCTCAACCCAAGAATTTCAGTTTCACAACAACATTACATTAAAATTTAAAATGTTTAAGTAGGAAAAGGGAGGAAAAACAAGCAGACTCCAAGCCATACACACAACATCCATCCCATGCACGCTCCATTCTACACTTCAGCGGTTACCTGAAACACATGCCAAAAATTTTTGGTCAACGAAAACGTTGAGTGGAATTCATAGGTTTTACAATTCATTTGAACGTATATGAAATAAAAACCATTCGTGATCATTCATAGACTTGTCGATCAAACAATCTATATTCAGGATACTGACAATTGTGTTTAAGCTCATGACACTAATCCGTTAACTCAATCACCCGCGTAATAATTACCGGCGTGATTCAGATGAAACCAGTGCCCCTTTTAAAGGCATCAGTTGCAATTATACCTTATCTCTCATACAAGATAATCTACCGCAGAACTTACTCAACGTACAGCTTCTCGGCTAGCATTGGGTCGTTAGCCCCGTAGTACTACAAATTGTATAAGCGGCTATTTCCCCCTACTCGAGGGCAGGACAATAGTTAATAGTTCATGAATTTAGGGTCTTTTGCAACTTGGTACTCAACACAATTTCTAAGGCAACGTTCGGGTCTAACAATCATTCATGATATACGTTCCTTTTAAAAACTAGCATGCATTTCCCTCGCGGGTAAAACAGTTTGAGATAAATATAAGCGAGGCTATAAATTCACACCTTATATATTAAGTAGTCGGTAGTTCGAGAGATGATCAGTGACGACGATACGGATGCCCGGGTAAATCAACACCTATCAACAAATAACGCGTAATGAGTAATCTCATTTTAAATACCTTACGGTACTGTATAAAATACTTAGATACTAGTCACTTAGGACAATTATAACTCACGCCAAAACAATACAACAAGTATCACTCATTTTTACATCATTCGTTCTTACTATTTACGTTATCCATTTTTATCCATTTTCGCCGGTACTTACCGAAAGTACGGGCTGAAATTGTACTTCGACCAATTTTGACCTCTTTGACCTATATGAAATGCACCTTTGACTTCTTTGACTCCTAAGTCAACTTATAGACTCAATTACACAGGTTTGTGACCAAAATTTGACCCTTGACCATTTACCAATTCATACTTGTGGTCCTCGGGATTTGACTAAAACTATACATAAATTCGGATTATGAAAGTTCTCGTCTCCCGGTAATCGATCTTTAAAACCTCATAACCTTTAGCTCGTTTTGAGTCACGGGCTCTACCTTATACCAAATTAAAGATAAGAAGACCCTCTATAACTACATTTAGTTATCTAGATCTGTAGGAAAAATA
Source organism: Glebionis coronaria (assembly GCA_025667525.1). Taxonomy (NCBI): domain Eukaryota; kingdom Viridiplantae; phylum Streptophyta; class Magnoliopsida; order Asterales; family Asteraceae; genus Glebionis; species Glebionis coronaria. The sequence continues at coordinate 232,166,592 of CM046876.1, read as the reverse complement.
ATTTTTATAAAAAGGCCTCAAACTTTCTGCCTAAATTTTACTACACCAAAATCATGCTTAAACTCGATTCCAAACCTACTAATCACTACTAGGCATCATCCTAAGCTTCCCTAATCACAACCAAACACAAATTTTCAGTCCTACCCCTATTGATCAACCAACCTCATAATCTAAAATCAAAGAAAACAAACATGCAACCACTTAAACCTATTTAAAACATCACTAAACACAATGCCAAACACAAGGATAATACTCAAAATCATCAACCACCATGGCTCCCCAAACACCCCCTTATGCCGTGGCGTTTGGGTGACCAAATCACCACAACCAAATTGATTTTGGTGGGTTTTATTGGTGATTATACTTCCATTGTACGTGAATTTAACATGCATCCACACAATTGACCTCAAAAACGAATTTGAATGTTCTTGAAAATTTTTGGAAAATTTTTGTTAATGCATGTTTAATTAAACCATGGATTAACACTCACCAATGGATTCTAAGAGGTGGTCTAAGGTTAGTTTTTGTGAAAACTCAAGAAAAATTGATGGGATGGTGGTTCTTGGTGGTTTGGCCGTCGGCCTAAGGACAAGAGAGAGAGTTTTGATTTTGTTTTTGGTAAATGTTTGTATGTGTTTGTGTTTGTGGCTTTTTGTGGTATTGGGAGGGACCAAAGTGCAAATAAGGGTTTCTTTTGGCCTTAAGTATAAAACGTCATCAAAACTTTGCGGGTTCGACTCACTAGTCCATTTTGAAAATTTTACGGGAGTCGGAAATCATCCCGAACACTCCAAAATATTTTTGGGATACTTTAAATGTACTCGGAAGGCTATAAAACTCACCCGACTCAACTTAACACGAATCGTAAGTAAAATTCTCGAAAAATTACATTATCGATAAATCGTCAATAATTATAGAAATTTGGGCATCCCTCGGTATCGTAGTCGTTATCGGTTCTTCTTAAATCGTCAATCGTTAAATTACGACCGTAAACGTCGGTTTCAACTTAACCCGTCAAATAATTCCACGATAAAAATTCTTAAAAATTTCAAAAATATACGTAAAATAGGATTAAATAAATAATGTTGGGCTCGGGATATCACATCCACAAGTGAGTCACAACCTAAGAGGGATGCTCATACTGAACAGCTCTTGAGACAATAACTTAGCATCATACGGCACTTTCACTGGTGTTACATCCTTCCCCCCTTAAGGGAGCGACGTCCCGGCGCTCGTCTCTTCTTATGCTCGCATTATGTACTACTAGTAAGATAAAGGTACTTCTTCCTAAAGAGGTCTCCATGTTCTGTTCTGGACTTCGGTTCACGTCTGGTTTTCCATCACACCTTCACCATGAGTATTATACCTTGCTTCAATCTCTTAACATCTCGATCCTTGATCTCCACTTCAATTTCTCAAACCCTTCCTTCGGTTATTGACATGTCTCTTCTCACAGCTTCTCGCGGTTAGCAAGTGATTTTTAATCTACACCATCTCTTCCGTAGCCTCTCGAATCATTTCAAGTCCATTCAACTGTCTTTTTCCTGCTTCATTCTATCCAACTGGTGATCTATCTTTTCATCTCATAATCCTTCAAATTCGACACATGAAGAGTATTGTCATTTCCACGGAGTTCATCCAGCAGTTCCAACTAGTAGGCAACCGGTCCAGCATACCTTTGGACCCACCTTTCTTATTCTTCAAAACAAATCACGCCCTTCCACGATCTCAACTTCCACCAAAATCAAACACATGCGCTCGGAGCACGTCTTCTAACTTTTGAATCGTCCTTTCACTTGGTTCATCGCCTCATAAAAACAATTAATCATAAAGAAAATCACACGGGTCGCACATAACCCCATCGGAAAACGTTCAAAATATAAAAGACGAAGAAGTTATTACTAGTCGTATGAAATCGCCTTATTCGCAATATTATATACATACAAACCTAGTCGTCAAAAACGATTTCATCGATACAGAAATCATTCGGCGTGTACATAACTCTCTCGAAGACATCACAATCCAAACAAACACAAAAGCCATTATAAACACATACAATCACATTACGACATGTTTGCAACATAGCCAAACCATGCCAAGTCAATCCGCTCAATCAAGTTAACCCACGCTTGCTAATCAGCCAAGCCAAGATAAAACAAGAATATTTACATAATTCTCGGATGAGTCCAGTCAAAAGAAAATTGCAAGTTAAAGAAGGTTCAAGAGCTTGCTAGCTATGGATGCATATCCAAAAGGAAATAAAATACTTACATATGTCATCGCAGGATGCTCACACACCGATCCATACCCAAAGGATATTACAAGAACACCATCTCACTTCCGTCCCAAACGTGGTCAAAATCTCAACAAGCATCATCGTTCACAGTTAAAAGATAAAAAGAAATATATTACATGGCACGTCTTCTCCATGATCGGAATTCATTGGACAATGTCGTCTCAAGTTCTCAACACTTACGATCACTCGACCAGGTCTCTTAACACATAAATACATAAAAAGCAGTGGTTTACCACACAAACATCAACTATGGCTATCTATCGTTTAACCATCGATAATCAAGGATGGTTGAGTCAAGCAAAGAGGATTCCTTACTTAAATAAATGAAAACGACAATTGGAACGGTCTTCCAATTACCGATGCACAGTTGGTAAACTCCAACAGTTTATCGCGTGTCGTTTAAACATATCAAAAGAACAAGAAAAGAAAATATATAAGGTACGATACATTCGATGTAGGAGAAGTCTTCGTCATTTCACTTGGAGTTATTCAAACTCGGTTTTCCTCTACTTCGGAAGTCTTCTATTTTTGTTAAAAACTCTTCTCAGTGTCGATTCGTGCCCCTTTGGTATTTCATCAACACCCTCGTGATTCCGATAAACTTCACACATTACACACAACTCACAAAAACATTTTTCCAAAATTACTCAGTCACAGTGACTTACTAAGTCAACGCCAAACAGAAGAAAAGATTTCAAAGAACACAAGAAAATTCAAAAATTTCTTTAGGAATCAAAGAAAATACGATTACTTGCATAAGGATCCACCATTTTTTTTTAAAACGTTCTCATCCAAACATTTATCAAAAACACTACCGGTTTTTAAAGATGGCCAATTTATTTGAAACTACATCGCCCTTCCAAAACTATGCATAACTAGCTAGATCATGCATACTTAAGGACCAAGCAACGACAATTAACAAAACAGGACTCTTCCCGAATTATGCATAGTTAGCTAAGCTGTGCATAATTGAGGATCGAGTGACGACACAAACATTATTATTACATACCAAACACGACTATAGAAGTTTTCGACCTAATCTTCAAAATAATTAAACCATTTGAAATGAAATTTAAAATGGGAAAATATTGTTACCATTGTTTTAAGAAACACATCCAACATTTTTCGTCCACTTTGGAAACATACCTTTTGCTTTGCCTTTTTATGAGAAAATAAATAAATAATTAAATTAATAAATCGACACCCTTTGCATTTGGTTCACCAAAACATTTGACACACTCATACCTATTTTCACAATAGACTATTCACAAAATGACGGTAAGGTGGTTCATGATTAAAGATCATTGCAAGCACAACAAGTGATAAAATTAAGATCAATGATATCGAACGAGGTAAACGAGCAATATAATTGCCAACAGAAATTAACTACATTAGAAATGAAAATACTTCAAATATATGACAAAAGTCTCAGGATAACAACAGCAATCTACGAATACATGGAGTAAAAGTTGAATATCAACACAAGCGTCAAAAATAAAACAATGATCACACTTCCCATCGTCTCGAGTTGCACACCCATTCCACCAAGGGTATACGGGGAGAGAAGAATAACCACTTGGTTAACTATAAACAATTTTCACCAGGAAGATCGAGTTCTTTCACCTCTACAATTTGGTAAAGCGGCTTCGCCTCCTCGCTTTTGTTAAATATAAATAAACAACCACTCTAACGAAGATTTATAGCATCATACAAGTAAATACAGAATTTTAGGTTCCATTAACCGAAAGAAAAAAAAGTTACGGCGTCCATGAACATGACAAAATACACCGGGTGACATACCCTCATTTTCAAGTACTAGCGAAATAGTAGTTTTAAAATAAATATAACAATAATGGTTTCATACCATAGACAATATTAAAATGAACAATCACATGACGACTCATGTTTAGATACAGACTCACAAAATCAAAGAAGGGATGTCGGACGATCGAACCATCGTGACTCAAAACATTATATATACATCTTTATTAAATAATATACAAGTAGGCGTGTGTTGTGTAATCCAGTTACGTATAATAATTAGTGTTACCTTGTACATTGTAAAACCGAACATTTACATATTTTTAATTTGTGTTACACCATTAAAGAATTTATACCTTTCATTTTCCAATCTTTACAACACTTTTATTTCTGGAAGTTATAATCTCAAGAAAATTATCACCATTAGTAAAGGCGGTGACTCGGTTATCATATTTGATAAAATCATTAGGTTCGAAAATCTCCATACTTGTGTCAAAATCCCATTAATATCCATATTTTTAAGTACCAAAAACATACGTAGTAAGAATTTCCCAAGTTTTACGTTTTTATTATTACGACTTATATTATCACTTATATACACATATCCAACACGACTCAACCTAGTCCCATTAACTCTTAAAAATTCAACCTTTGACTTTTATTACACACATGTCTTCCTTACAATTGATTTGCTATATTTTATTCACGCGGCTCGAGTCAAGCGTCAAAGACGTTTCACGTAGTATTATCTCGGATAAATTACTGATTTTAGTCGAGACTTGAATCTCAAAAATTAATGATAATAATATGATAATATAATAATGAAGTAGGTGATCAAAATGCTTATTTCAATTATTTCCAAAATATATAAAATTCAACTTTTAATCTTTAGCTCGTTATCAAACAATTTTAAAATTAACACATCTCACAGCGGAATAAAATGAAAGATTTTTCAAATGATTTTAAACAAGCATCATCGAATTATGCATAGTGATTCTCTATAACGACAATTTAATAAATAAATGATTTCTAATGACGTTCCATCAAGATTTTGTAATTCATTTCAAGCATTATAATTTCTCACTTAAAGTGTACATTCCGATTTTTTTCCCAGTTTATTTACTACAACGAGCGACGAGTTCTAGTTTACACCAATGCATACGTAAACATAACCTTATGTTTAAAATAAACCAAATTTGACAAAGTTTCTACCTCCAAAATATATGACCAAGTTTTCTACTCTATATTACAAATTATGCCAAAAGTTTGCTACATTGATCCGAAAATTAATTCATACTAAATCCAAGTTATATATACTCGACAGTCATATCGCAAATTTTATTATAAAACTCCTTTCTCGAACTAATTTAAACAAATTCTTAACAAGTCCATCACAATCTTTTAGTATCAAATTTTAATATATGAAAATAAAGATTTTACGAGTAATAATAATTACTTATTACGATTTACCAACCAAGGTTGAAAGAAAAAAAAATATAATAATTTCACAATGTCCATTTATTCTCTACACGAATTTTACTTGTTACAAAACACATCATACGTCATTTTTATCCGAAAGTTTCATTCACCAAATATTAAATATATAAAACACTTTATGTTTAAATCATTCAATCAACAAAGTTCGATGCTTACTTAACTTGCACAAATGCCGGACCTCGTCATGTAAAATATTTACTTCAAAATAATGAAACAACAAAACAAAATGAAATAAATGGAACGAGAATACGTATGTCAACTAATTGTTGTTATCGGCCTCGGATGAGTCTCGAAATCGTACTCCACAAAATTAACACAAAAACCAACCAAATTGCAAGTTATCGCGCTTGATCACAACGCTAGTCTATTTTAAAACACATCTTTAAAATTTAAGTAGAATAGTAAACAACGATTAAATGGCAACACGCCTCAACCACGTTTCATAATATACACACATGATTCGCCGCCCCAATGTACGCCTCGTCGATTATACTTCGTCTATGTTATAGTTACGTGAACTAACATATCAAACCCATTAGGAATAAAGGAAATAAAGTAATACGTAAGTAAATTACGTTTCAAAAGAAAATGTCCAAAATGACACATCACGGTGCGATAACGACAATCGAGATCGACCTAGTCGATATAAAATATGTTACGAAGCATCATTTACGTATCTAGAGTATCAAACGAGGTTCATATTCGGTTATTCGAACAATAAATTAATTATCAAGATTGATAATTTGCGGTGAGGCCGAATTCTCAACAAAACCGCATTATAACTTGTACGATAATCACTCAAGGACCATTGCTTCACGTGCAATGCCTGTAAACACCATAGTATATACATATTTTTACATAAAAATCATTCCTACATACACGTAGGATTACAACGCGATGTTGCCATGTAATGCAATGTAGCCCGTTATGCCAATTACATGCAACATATACGATAATCTTTACAGGAATTTGCAAATTACGATGATAAGTACTCAACGTACAAAACAATATATCTCAATATATATCTCAAAGTATTTACTTACTAAATACTTAGGGAATTCATATCAATTTCGAGGGATACATCTAAAATATAAAGCAATGCTAAAGAATTCTTACCGGAGCCATGCAGGATAGTTGTGTGTGCTTGGACCATTTCTTACGACACCAAAAGTTATAGTTTAGGATTTTCAAAAACGACCTAGTTCTCTATAACTCATGGCTCTGATACCAATCTGTAACACCCCCACAAATGCTATGCGCAGCGGAACTACAACATTGGGTGCTACACAGTATTCATTGCACACAAGATATATCAAACGACGCTAAAAAGACGTCAACTTAAAACTTGAATTTAAAATTGTTAGATGATACATGTCCACGGTTTTTCCAACCCCACTTGGTACAACAGAGTTTAGCGTTTTCGGTCCCCATGAATCTCAACCCAAGAATTTCAGTTTCACAACAACATTACATTAAAATTTAAAATGTTTAAGTAGGAAAAGGGAGGAAAAACAAGCAGACTCCAAGCCATACACACAACATCCATCCCATGCACGCTCCATTCTACACTTCAGAGGTTACCTGAAACACATGCCAAAAATTTTTGGTCAACGAAAACGTTGAGTGGAATTCATAGGTTTTACAATTCATTTGAACGTATATGAAATAAAAACCATTCGTGATCATTCATAGACTTGTCGATCAAACAATCTATATTCAGGATACTGACAATTGTGTTTAAGCTCATGACACTAATCCGTTAACTCAATCACCCGCGTAATAATTACCGGCGTGATTCAGATGAAACCAGTGCCCCTTCTAAAGGCATCAGTTGCAATTATACCTTATCTCTCATACAAGATAATCTACCGCAGAACTTACTCAACGTACAGCTTCTCGGCTAGCATTGGGTCGTTAGCCCCGTAGTACTACAAATTGTATAAGCGGCTATTTCCCCCTACTCGAGGGCAGGACAATAGTTAATAGTTCATGAATTTAGGGTCTTTTGCAACTTGGTACTCAACACAATTTCTAAAGCAACGTTCGGGTCTAACAATCATTCATGATATACGTTCCTTTTAAAAACTAGCATGCATTTCCCTCGCGGGTAAAACAGTTTGAAATAAATATAAGAGAGGCTATAAATTCACACCTTATATATTAAGTAGTCGGTAGTTCGAGAGATGATCACTGACGACGATACGGATGCCCGGGTAAATCAACACCTATCAACAAATAACGCGTAATGAGTAATCTCATTTTAAATACCTTACGGTACTGTATAAAATACTTAGATACTAGTCACTTAGGACAATTATAACTCACGCCAAAACAATACAACAAGTATCACTCATTTTTACATCATTCGTTCTTACTATTTACGTTATCCATTTTTATCCATTTTCGCCGGTACTTACCGAAAGTACGGGCTGAAATTGTACTTCGACCAATTTTGACCTCTTTGACCTATATGAAATGCACCTTTGACTTCTTTGACTCCTAAGTCAACTTATAGACTCAATTACACAGGTTTGTGACCAAAATTTGACCCTTGACCATTTACCAATTCATACTTGTGGTCCTCGGGATTTGACTAAAACTATACATAAATTCGGATTATGAAAGTTCTCGTCTCCCGGTACTCGATCTTTAAAACCTCATAACTTTTAGCTCGTTTTGAGTCACGGGCTCTACCTTATACCAAATTAAAGATAAGAAGACCCTCTATAACTACATTTAGTTATCTAGATCTGTAGGAAAAATAATTTTTATAAAAAGTCCTCAAACTTTCTGCCTAAATTTTACTACACCAAAATCATGCTTAAACTCGATTCCAAACCTACTAATCACTACTAGGCATCATCCTAAGCTTCCCTAATCACAACCAAACACAAATTTTCAGTCCTACCCCTATTGATCAACCAACCTCATAATCTAAAATCAAAGAAAACAAACATGCAACCACTTAAACCTATTTAAAACATCACTAAACACAATGCCAAACACAAGGATAATACTCAAAATCATCAACCACCATGGCTCCCCAAACACCCCCTTATGCCGTGGGGTTTGGGTGACCAAATCACCACAACCAAATTGATTTTGGTGGGTTTTATTGGTGATTATACTTCCATTGTACGTGAATTTAACATGCATCCACACAATTGACCTCAAAAACGAATTTGAATGTTCTTGAAAATTTTTGGAAAATTTTTGTTAATGCATGTTTAATTAAACCATGGATTAACACTCACCAATGGATTCTAAGAGGTGGTCTAAGGTTAGTTTTTGTGAAAACTCAAGAAAAATTGATGGGATGGTGGTTCTTGGTGGTTTGGCCGTCGGCCTAAGGACAAGAGAGAGAGTTTTGATTTTGTTTTTGGTAAATGTTTGTATGTGTTTGTGTTTGTGGCTTTTTGTGGTATTGGGAGGGACCAAAGTGCAAATAAGGGTTTCTTTTGGCCTTAAGTATAAAACGTCATCAAAACTTTGCGGGTTCGACTCACTAGTCCATTTTGAAAATTTTACGGGAGTCGGAAATCATCCCGAACACTCCAAAATATTTTTGGGATACTTTAAATGTACTCGGAAGGCTATAAAACTCACCCGACTCAACTTAACACGAATCGTAAGTAAAATTCTCGAAAAATTACATTATCGATAAATCGTCAATAATTATAGAAATTTGGGCATCCCTCGGTATCGTAGTCGTTATCGGTTCTTCTTAAATCGTCAATCGTTAAATTACGACCGTAAACGTCGGTTTCAACTTAACCCGTCAAATAATTCCACGATAAAAATTCTTAAAAATTTCAAAAATATACGTAAAATAGGATTAAATAAATAATGTTGGGCTCGGGATATCACATCCACAAGTGAGCCACAACCTAAGAGGGATGCTCATACTGAACAGCTCTTGAGACAATAACTTAGCATCATACGGCACTTTCACTGGTGTTACATCATTGCAATGGTCAAGTGTAGGGGATTTAATAAGTGTGTAAACACTTATCCTTTTGCCACTAAAATCAAGGAAAAACAAGACCAAATCATATGCTTATTATCATAAATGTCGGAATTACGCGTGGTTTTGTGTTTTGTGTGTTAAATAGGTACAAATTATAAAAATAAGAGAAAACACGGGATTTCACGGTCAAATGTTGAAGAAAAAGTCCAAAAAGAGACGAAGACAAAGTCAAAGACAAAAAGTATGCCCAAGATCACGAAAACCGGCTAAACCGACACGGTTTTAAAGAAATGAACAAGAAATCCGAAATCGAGCTCGAATTTATCGGATTTAATCTTTTTGAAGACATTGAAGCTTTGTGGGTCCCACATTTGGGTTAATGGGCTCAAACCCATTTGGAGTTATTAAGATACTTAAGTTATTTTGAAAAGCCCAACAAGCCCAAATAATAAGCAAGTGTGATGGAAAGAGTTATGTAAATGGGTTACAAAGCCCATTTAGAAGTATTATACGGATGGAAAGGATTTATTGGGCCACAAGCCCAAATACAAAAACAAGTGAAGGATAAAACTTAGTTGCTAGTAAATCTTTCAGTCAACAACATGGGAAATAAACCCGGTCAACCAACTCTCTTTACCTACACACGTGTACAATTCACTCAACAACTCACACAATTAAATAAAACTCTTTATACCCAACGCCTCACCTTACACGCACACATTACTTCTTCCCATACACCTCAACCACACCCAATCATACCCCCCCTACACATACACGGTTCATTTTTTTTACCATCCCCACAACCCCCAAATTAATAAAAACGATTTTTATTATCCTATCCCACTCACCCACCTTATTCTCTCCCCCATTTTTTTACACAGCTCCATCTTTTCCCTCAAACCCTAATTTTCACACCATGAAATTATCTACCAAAAAGAGGGCTTTTACCCTCAATGGGTAATTAACACCCAAGGGAATTAAATCCCCTCAATTTTCGGGGCATACACTCACCAGGTCCTCATTCTCTCTCCAACGTGGCAACCATCCATTGGATATAACACATCACACATGCCACCTTGGCAATCCATGACTCAAGAGTGATTACAACCATTAGATCAAGAAAGAAGAAAGAGAAGATTGGAAGAACGGCCAAGATCTTAAGCCGTAGGCACCAAGGAAAGGTTTGAGGATTTTCTCCTATAAAAACCCCCATTTCTCAAGATGTATTCAAGCTTTTTCTTTATTTTTATTTACTGTCTTTTTAAAATTTTAGGAGTAGATTAGATTAGTTTTAAATTCAGAAAATTAGTTTTAGAGTTATTGTATTTTTCAATTTCCAGATTTGTAATTTTTTTATGAATGTTAATGAAAAGTAGTTTTTTAATTTTCGTCTCTCTTTAAATTCCAGTCAAGTTTACCTTAAATCTTTTATCTGCTTTTTATTATTACTGCTTGCGTTATCATTCGAAAAAAAAAAAAAATTAAAAAAAGAAAGAAAAAGAAAGTGGATTAATATCTTTCCCCCACTGGGAAGATTATCAAAAGGTACTGTTCAAGGCATACTGTTTGTTCTTTTGGTTTTGTTCTGGTTCGGATCGTTTGGGTTCGTTCGGTTCGAAGGTGATTGTTTGGTTCGATTGGTTCAAGACGAAGGAGGTGACGGTTCGTTTTGATTCACAAGGTGGCTCAGCGCCAACCTTCGACCCAACGGTTCCTCCAAAAGGTGTTAATCTCTACTTTTAATTTCTTGTTAAGTTTGTTATTAGTTTTGATTTATTTGCTTATTTGAGTTTAAAATCTGCTTAATCTGCTTTTTATTTTGATGTTATTTGATATCTGTTTAGACTGCTTAGTTTGCTTGGTTTATGTTTTTTTTTTTTTTTTTTTTTTTAATCTGCTCATATTTAGTCTGCTTAATATTAATCTGTTATTGTTTGTTTTTGGATTCGGTTTGTTTAAAATGTTTACTGCTTATTTAGTTGCTCTAGTTTTCGTTTGTTAGGATCTGCTTATATTTGATTTTCAGCTTATTCTGCTTGTTTGATTTCGGTATGTTTAGATCTGTTTATTAGCTTCTTATTATTTGCTTATAAGTTTTCGAGTTATTAGGATCTGCTTATGTTTCGGTTTGAATTTGATTTGCTTATTTAGGATTTTAGATTTTTAGCTTATTAGTTTATTAGCTTATTTAGTTATTATTGCTTTTCAACTATTTTTTGTGCTTTTCTTATTTACTTATTTGCCGTTTGTTATAGCTTATTTAGTCCTCTTTATTTGCTGATAAGTGTTGTGCAGCAAACAGATCTGTTTTGTTTAAATTTCAAAAAAAAATAAAATAATAATAATAATAATTAGCAAATATTCGTCTCTCCAAGGATTCGATCCCTGGACCCTTCGCTCAACAGACCAGCGCTCTTCCATCTCCTCTAGTCTTGTTTTTGAGTATAACTTTGCCTCTTTTAGTTAATATAGCCTTTTCAAGTTTGGCAGTTTTAATTAAATAGGTTCATTTACTTTTAAATTTAGTTTAATTTTATTTAAATGTTTTGTTTATGTTAAATTTCTTTTAACTCGGTTTTTTTAAAAAAAATAAAAAAAATAAAAAGACAAAAAAAATATTTTGAGTTTATTTTAAATAAGTTTTAAAATTTGTTTTCGTTTCAAATTAAAATTTATTTTCATTGTTTTCATTTATTTAAAAATTTTAAAGTTTTTAGTTTAAAATTAATTAGGTGTTAAGTTTTATTTTTAAAAATAGATTTCATTTAAAAGTTTTTATTAGATTAATTTTAAATTAGATTAGTTTAATTTGTTTCATTAGTTTTTAAATTTAAATAGATAAAGATACAAAAATACGTTTTACCAAGAACAAATAAGTCGATACGTTAAATTGAAAATCAATTCGAGTGAGTCGAGGAACGATAAAAAGTAATATAAAAAGGGTAACAAAATCTCTTTTTCAAGGTGTCAAACTTGTAACTAACAAGTTACACATGTCTAAGCTAACTTAAACAAGTTAGCTACTCACCACAAAACTATTTCCATCTAAACCATTTACACATATAACTCATGCAATACCACTCAAAAATCCTCCCACCCTCTTCTTCTTTGCCGTCCAAAAACCACCATCAAACACCCTATTTTGATCAATTTTAGCCATAAACTTTGTGTTATCTACACATATGATGAAGAACCTTTGATTCCTTTTTGATTGGTGATCATTATAACATCAAAGAAGGTGATTTTCTTGTGTCATAGGGATGATTTCTCAACAAGTATTCTTGGTGAAAGGTGATCTTGAAGATAAATTTGGTGTACCTCAATGTGTTGTCCTCAAAAGACAAGTTATAGTCTTGGTTGGTAAACAAGATCATTCTTCCCATTTTTATTATTATTTTGTAAATGTAAAATGTATTTTATTTCCTATTGTATACGTATATGATGATATATGATGATAAAAATGTTATGTGGAGATCAAGTGTTGATAAACATGGTTAAAAAGATGGAAAACCATATGTAAAAAGGTTAAAATCTCGTTTAATAAGTTGGTTGTATAAAAACAGTAAAGAACTTTAGGTTAAACTGATAAAATGGTATATTTGAATCAATATACAGTAAGTATTAGAACTTGTACACATATGAGAGTTGACCATGCAATGGAATCATTATATTGAGTGAGATATGATCAAAACAAAATTGAAGTACAAATCTACATAGATTGTTTTGGACGAATTTATTAAAATACTTATAGGCTGATTCATCAGTATCTATAAAAGAGTTAAATGAAGCACATATCATGTAGATTCTGCTATAAAACTTTGGGGTCCTATCTCCTTATATAACTCTAGATATGAACATTTTTGTGGACTGAATATTTAGGACAGATTTTATAAAATAAATAGTATATAATATAAGCACTCAAAATTATGTATTTATAAAATATACATATATAAAACCCTGTTACTAATAATAATTATAAATGAAGTTATATATATTGATATTAAAATGAGACATTTTATATAAATTACAAGTATAAATGTTTTTCCACGTTATAAAACCATATACATAAGTTTTACGTCTTTTCGGCTAAAACCGAAAGATTAACGTTTTTGTCAAATAAAACTTAGACGGTCGGACCCGTCTAATGTAAACTTTTATAAACACACATACTGATGTATAAACTTATATAACAAGTAAAAATCGATTAAATCCGGGCTTTATAACTTGTAGACATTAACGGGACAAATTAGCCTTATTGGACTATTAATCCAACTAATTTGGCTAAACACTTATGAACTTACTTATTGGGCCTAACCCACTTGGGTCTAACATGTAAGTATAGGACTAATATTAAAAGTGTAAATTGGACTAATAGAATGTAATGGGCTTATAATGGGCTTATTGGGCCTTGATAAGTAAAGGAGTTAAACTAGTGAAACTTGTATGAAAATTTACCAACACATGACACTATAATGAGTAAATAAAGATGTACAATCCCACTTGATCATCATCATATCTATAAAATCATCATATATACGCATAGTTATGGTTTTAATAAAGTCATTGGACAAAAGTCTAAGACGAGTATTATTTGTCTAGGTTTCCGTGATTGAACCACGTACCATACATCCAAATCGCTGATAACCGCCTTTCCCAATCAATGTGAGTTCATAGTCTCGCACTCTTTCAAATGTTTTTATGAAATGTTTTATAAACCCGCGAGGGAGATAACATGTTAGTTTTAATAAATAGGACACCATTTGTAACACCCCACTTGGATAAGTGGACCGTTACGTGTATTTATGGCGTGTCATCAAAGCATAAGGTAAATGTCCTAAAACATTAACTGACCATAAAGGAATACCGGAATCAAACATCGGTAATCCAAACATAAGCCCAAAACATGAAAAGTAAAATACTGAAGGAAAGGACTAAACAATGTCCAAATAAGCAGAATAATGTAAGAAATGCATAAAGTAAGAAGTCTGGATAGCTTCCATCCAAATTCACATGCTCTCAGAATCCTAAGAGCGTCCCGGTGTACCTGCCGTTAAAACATGAAAGGAACTACGGCTGAGCATAACTCTCAGTGAACGGATATAAAGCATGCTAAGAATATACTGAATGAAACATACGATAGAATACTTAAGCAGTAAGACTGATATGTAACATGTGGTAGAACTCTGCATAAAATCTAAGAAACCTGGTTCATATATACTGATACTGAAAATATAACTATTAATTCTGAAAACATGCATTTACTGTATTTATTTTACAGAGCTTATATAGGTCACGTGCTGTAACAACCGTGCATGAATAACTGGAGGGGTGACCTCGTCATGCTATAGAGGGGTGACCTCTAAATAACTGTGCTGGGTGGAGGGATCAACTCCAATGTGAAGGATGTAGAGCACACACCACATTCACCCTGATAACTTGTAACACATATAAGCCTAGGATGCATCCATACGCCCCACTAAAAATACTGATAAAATGGCCAAGCTGAGCTGAGTGGGACGATGCAGGATATCACTCTCCTGCATGTGAGTCACGAAACTGGTGCCTCTAGTGCCGTGGTTACGGTACCTCCGTAACTAGTACATAAACTGGTCGTGCTTGTATATAATGCTCAGGCAAATTATTTAGTTATTAACATGATTACTGATAAACTTAAACATATACTGGGGAAAAACATTTGGCTGAAGACGGGGAATCCTAATCATGCATAGAAAGGAAGTCCTTACTGAAAGGATGGAAATCCGTACCTCTTGTCCGGTAACTGACTGAAGGAAGACTGGACGAACACTATTCGGGCTTCACGGAAACTACAATAATAATAGACGCTAATAAGTTATCTGATCTTTCTTATAATGTACTGATCTTATTGGCTTCTCATTTATTTATTTAAATTCTGAAATTATGTACGTATATTAGCTGATAAATCTGATCTTATAGTAATTCCTTTCTAATATATTAACGACCTACTAATAATTATGATACAACGTGTCCTGACATTATTTAATACTAGAATAATTAACTCGTTAAAACATAAGGTTTCTAATTAGCAAATTTCTAAAACAATTAAATTCGTATAGTAAAATTATACCTTTTAAAAATATTAAAACTATTTTAATTTATTTAAATACAATTTTAACATTTATAAAAACACAAGTAATATAAAGGTATCATTTAAAATCTTCCTTTTTATTTTTATCACAAAGCCCCGAGCGTACCGAGATACCCATTCTCGGTCGCACTAAAATGATACAACAAATATATATAAATATGTCTATTTAAATTAGTGACAGAAATCTGAGTCACTAAAAAGTGTCACTAAAACTGGATTTCAAAAACTGTCTAGAAAAGGTAATTATGTGACAGAAATAGTGTCACGAAACTGTCGCTAATCTTTAAATTAAACTCTTTATTTCTTTCTACTTTTCCCACTGCTGAATCCTATTGTTCCTACTGTTTCTTTGTTTTATTCCCACTGTTTTCTATGTATTTTCCCCACTGTTTTCTATTTACAAACCAAATGCAATTATTATTAGAAACCAAATCTAGTGGTTTGTTTGGACTGGTTTTGGGTCGACATCAGCCTAGGCCGCCCCTGAATTAGTACGATACACGCACCCTAGCTGGCTATCTAAAGACTACCACCGAGACTTTGAAAGTCTCGGTTGCGCACGCTACAAACCCGACCTCTTTTCTTTTCCTTTTTACAATAACCAAACCGGCCATAAGGCCCTTTTACTTTTCTTAATTTATTTATTTATTTTTTTTAAAAATCGGCCCATATTTACTTATATAATTTACACATTTTTTTTATCGTATGTATTATTCCCGCGCGTTTTCAGTTTTCAGAACGTATAGCTTCTGCGTATTTAATAATTAATACGGGTTTTACAATTCTTCCCCTCTAAAAGAATAATTCGTCCCCGAATTAAGGATGCGATAATGCTACGGTTTTACAATTCTTCCCCTCTAAAAAGGAGAAATTCGTCCTTGAATTAAAAGTAATAAGTTGACAAAATTATAAAAGCTGGGAAAGACACATAGGCTGAAAGAATATGGAAGCTGAAAGGACATATAAGCTGAAAGATAATTCATCCTCAAATTAGGACACAATGTTGCTGAAAGAGTAAATCGTGACTTGACTGAAGAGAACCTGGAACATAACATGACTGAAAGAACTTAACTGGATTTATTGAAGGAAAAGGAATGAGAGGTCCGGATGGACTCCTCCGTTTCGAGTGGCCTCCCGCTCGAAACTATCCCTTCAAATGTCTAACATAATAAATAAAATCTTGGTCCTGTTGACCCTGTCCTGATGAATGCTGAAAACTTCTAGTTCCATACTTAAGATGGATTTTTCTGAATCTGATAGAATGAATAAGCTGTAGCATGTAGGGTACATGAAACGGTACGTACAAGTATTCTGCGAAGATAACATTTATATCTCTAAGCAAGCTGCTACAATCATAAAGGGACAAACTACGTGAACAATTGTGAACGTGCTACGTGAGCAATTGTGAACGTGGTTCGTGATCATATGAGGAACGTTGTGCATGAAGTATATCATGAATGTGATACGTGAAACATATTGTAGGCGCGATACTATAACATATCATGAACGTTTGCTGACTGAGGAATGAATGCCAAACGATACGGCCTGAGATGTGAAACGCCTGCCTGGTTATGGAATAGTTGTGCTAAACTTGAGTCTGATTTCTCAAGCTATCTGTAACCGTATTTGGTAATAAACTGAGGAACGTGTATCGTGAAATGGCATACGAACTTGAACGTGAACAATGTTATGAACACAAACGTGAGCTTAAATCACGTGATAGCATAAAATATGAACTGAAACAGCATCATACTGCGAGTTAGACGTAAACGTGAAGGTGAAAATAAACGTGAACGTAAACATACACGTGATCGTTAACATGAATTCTGTCTGATATGATGGTCGATGGAATACTTGAAATCGAACGATTTACTGTAGGTCCGCTACTGCGAAATCCTTTCGGATGAAAGAAAATGCGTAGGATGATTACATGGTCGACAATGACTTATATAGTATCATACTTTTTCTGAGTCTGTGGTAATCTGATAATAATCTCCATGGGGTCTTGTCTCCTTTCGGTCCAGAATTTCTACTGGTAGTAATAATTCGATAGTATGACGACGTTCTATCTTAAACCTGTTGGAATGGAAGGCATTAGATATGAACATAGATGCCTCAACGCGTTATACTGTTTCTATCTAAATTCTGCCTGGAATTTTGGTACATTCTGGTGGAATTTCGTTCATAGGCGTCAGTCGGGACCATCAGGTGATAGCCTTCACCTTGGCAGCATTGTTTGAAACTTCTTTCTGCTAAGGTAGAATGCTCAGAAATTCCACCTTGTTCAATTGGAATTCATATCTGGAAAGCTGTATATAAAATTTTCTCATATCGAAGATTCTGTACAACTGTGAGAAGATGATTCTCGTGTTCTTCTCTAAAATTTAGCAGATCAGAATGTGATCAATGAATATACTGACGATTTTGTCTGCGAAGTTGTAAAAGAAAATTTATTCATAAATTTCATACTATAGCTGGGGCATTAGGGAGCCCAGACGTATAAGTCAAAATTTATAGAGACTGTGACGTGTTCAACAGAAATCTGAAAAACATCATGTTCTTCTCTCACGACTTCTAGTGGCAGGGTCGCGTATTGTTCTGGGAAATATGTAAGATATCGTAGCAGGTCAGGTAAACCTACTATTTATGGAATGAGCATTGATTGAGAATGGTCTTCTTCCTGATAGATAGAAATGACACACTTCCTGGTGGTACGCCAGGGCGAATAAAGCCTCATTCCGGTAATCCTTGCAGCAAATGATGCAACCCTTTTAACTTAGATGCAACTCTGGAATAAAGAGTTTTGGAAACAGGCACTATTCTTGAGATAAGCTTGATGTTAAATTCTGTCTCGTGGTTAGGAAGGAATTTCTGGAAAACCTTCCTGAATTACATTAGGATACGTTGGGAAAATCTGCTTATCATGATTTTAAGGAATTTCAGAATTCGCATCATGAACGGTGACAGAAGTCTCCACGGCTATAAGATAATAATTCACGTGCTTGTAAAGCTGAAACCATTTGTACTGATTTTTCTGGCAGAGGTAAAATGAATATGTTCATGAGTTAGTAACACGGATCTCGTCGTTAACTGAAAATAAAACTTTAATAAATATGATTATATTGTTGAGTCCTTTCTGGCTGAGAGGCAGGTAACTACCCGATTAAGATAAAGCTAACATAAAAACACGTGAAGTAAACATGTCGACTTTTCACTGAATGTGTTCGTCTGTAACCTCACAGAATGAATACTGTGTGTTTAACCTAAATAATACTCTAATGGTGGTGACTGAATTTTTAATTGATCTGATTCATGCATGGCGTAATAGAATGGGTATATACCCCCTTGGAGGGTACCCTGGATTTCTGAGAGCCTGATTTAGAAACATGCGGAGTTATGAGTTCTGACTCGTACTCTGAGAAGATATTCGTATGACGTGTACTATGACTGGTGTCCTGATATGTGCCTTCTGAAATGCTACCTGAGACCTATGTCTTGACTGATGTCTTGACATGTGTTTTAGTGGATGAATCTGGACAACGCTGAAATTTTTTGGTAACAGCTAGGATTGGCGGACCGGTTAGGTTACTGACCTTAGTATTTCTGGTCACGTCCGTTCCGGAGTTCCTATGGTACTGACTGATTAATTATAAGCACGGTGGTTGTCACTACTACTTTGTCTGTCAATTTATGACGGTCATTATCATGACCGTAATTCATGTAACTATTCTGCTGAGTGGTCGGCTGAGTTCCGGTTCCCACTCTTCTAAATGAACGGTTGGTTGAGTGAAGTGTGACATCTAACTGAGAAGATAAAAGTATGGAGTGGAATGGTAGTGTCTGATGGTTGAAATTTATTCTAGTCAGGAAATTCAAATTTATATTTTTCGTCCTTGTTCTACAGAGTCTTCATAGTATAAATGGCATCAGCATCTTGAGAAATCTCCAAGGTATTAGCAGCGTCAGCATTTGTGAGGTCTTCCAAGTGTTAGCAGCATCAGCATCTAGTAAAATCTTCAACTCACGAGCAGCATCAGCATCTGGTAGAATATCGCCAAGTGAAAACGCCTAAGATGATTGAGGATTGATTAGCAATATCCATGGAGTAGGGTACCTGGAGTACACCTGGACTACTGTACATGAAATACAAAATGAATACTGCACATGGAGCATGCCTGAAACACTGTATGTGGAGTACACATGAAATGCTGTACATGGAGTATAACTGAGACACTATACATGGGGTATATATGGAATACTGTACATGGCACTGGTGGGAAATTTTATGGGATGATCGATACTGGTGTCGCTTGTATGACATGATCGAAGAAATAAATTGATTTAAACAGTAGTAAACTGAATTGAAATGAATAACATGATAGCCTGGTGATTCCTG
Source organism: Glebionis coronaria (assembly GCA_025667525.1). Lineage (NCBI taxonomy): Eukaryota > Viridiplantae > Streptophyta > Magnoliopsida > Asterales > Asteraceae > Glebionis > Glebionis coronaria. The sequence continues at coordinate 232,146,548 of CM046876.1, read as the reverse complement.
CGTAGACTTAATGTTTGTTGCATAGAGGTTCAAGAATATGATATAAACAGAATTTCAACAATGGTCAGCATGAAGACATGCCTGATGAAGACCAAATATGATTTATTAAGAAAATAGGATTTTACTGTAACCTTTATGTATCTTAGCATGAAAACATCATTACCTTGTTGGAAACGAAATCCTCAAAATGAGACATGAAACTTTATCAGCATGAAAACGACATTCACGAGAGAGTATCGAACTTGACTGATACAAAGAACATAGAAGGAACTCAACTGAGGTTTAATATCAACTTGTGTGGATGGATATGGTTAAATCCACATAATTTTAAGTAGGAAGCATGTGATTAAGTATGGGCGATTCTAGTTCGAACCATACTTGTCAAAAATTTTGAGAGCTGTCATGTATAGATTTTGTAATCTGGGATTAAATATGGTTGGCTGTAGTCCAATCCATACTTGTCAAAGTTTATGAAATGTCCTGATATGAAAAAGGTGAACAACTTTGGATCGGTTCACAAAACATCATTCGACTAAAAAGCATGAAGTTTGACCTGAGAAATGGTGAACGCATATGGGTCGGTTCACCAAGTAATATTCAACTAAAAACATGAATCTGCCATGAGTAAGGATGAACGCCTATGGTTGGATTCACCAATACAAAATCTGAACGGGCAAGGGTGAACGCCTATGGGTCGGTTCACCAAAACAAAATTCGCAGAAAAGCACATGCGACTAAATATGGTAATCCTAAAACATTAACTGACCATAAAGGAATACCGGAATCAAACATCGGTAATCCAACATAAGCCCAAAACATGAAAAGTAAAATACTGAAGGAAAGGACTAAACAATGTCCAAATAAGCAGAATAATGTAAGAAATGCATAAAGTAAGAAGTCTGGATAGCTTCCATCCAAATGCACATGCTCTCAGAATCCTAAGAGCGTCCCGGTGTACCTGCCGTTAGAATATGAAAGGAACTACGTCTGAGCATAACGCTCAGTGAACGGATATAAAGCATGCTAAGAATATACTGAATGAAACAGGTGATAGAATACTGAAGCTGTAAGACTGATATGTAACATGTGGTAGAACTCTGCATAAAATCTAAGAAACCTGGTTCATATATACTGATACTGAAAATATAACTATTAATTCTGAAAACATGCATTTACTGTATTTTATTTGCCAGAGCTTATATAGGTCACGTGCTGTAACAACCGTGCATGAATAACTGGAGGGGTGACCTCGTCATGCTATAGAGGGGTGACCTCTAAATAACTATGCTGTGTGGAGGGATCAGCTCCAATGTGAAGGATGTAGAGCACACACCACATTCACCCTGATAACTTGTAACACATATAAGCCTAGGATGCATCCATACGCCCCACTAAAAATACTGATAAAATGGCCAAGCTGAGCTGAGTGGGACGATACAGGATATCACTCTCCTGCATGTGAGTCACGACACTGGTGCCTCTAGTGTCGTGGTTACGGTACCTCCGTAACTAGTACATAAACTGGTCGTGATTTTATATAATGCTCAGGCAATTTATTTAGTTATTAACATGATTACTGATAAACTTAAACATATACTGGGGAAAAACATTTGGCTGAAGACGGGGAATCCTAATCATGCATAGAAAGGAAGTCCTTACTGAAAGGACGGAAATCCGTACCTCTTGTCCGGTAACTGAATGAAGGAAGACTGGACGAACACTATTCGGGCTTCACGGAAACTACAATAATCATAGACGCGAATAAGTTATCTGATCTTTCTTATAATGTACTGATCTTATTGGCTTCTCATTTATTTATTTAAATTCTGAAATTATGTACATATATTAGCTGATAAATCTGATCTTATAGTAATTCCTTTCTAATATATTAACGACCTATTAATAATTATGATACAACGTGTCCTGACGTTATTTAATACTAGAATAATTAACTCGTTAAAACATAAGGTTTCTAATTAGCAAATTTCTAAAACAATTAAATTCGTATAGTAAAATTATACCTTTTAAAAATATTAAAACTATTTTAATTTATTTAAATACAATTTTAACATTTATAAAAACACAAGTAATATAAAGGTATCATTTAAAATCTTCCTTTTTATTTTTATCACAAAGCCCCGAGCGTACCGAGATACCCATTCTCGGTCGCACTAAAACGATACAACATATATATATAAATCTGTCTATTTAAATTAGTGACAGAAATCTGAGTCACTAAAAAGTGTCACTAAAACTGGATTTCAAAAACTGTCTAGAAAAGGTAATTCTGCGACAGAAATAGTGTCACGAAAACTGTCGCTAATCTTTAAATTAAACTCTTTATTTCTTTCTACTTTTCCCACTGTTGAATCCTATTGTTCCCACTGTTTCTTTGTTTTATTCCCGCTGTTTTCTATGTGTTTTCCCCACTGTTTTCTATTTACAAACCAAATGCAATTATTATTAGAAACCAAATCTAGTGGTTTGTTTGGACTGGTTTTGGGTCGACATCAGCCTAGTCTGCCCCTGAATTAGTACGATACACGCACCCTAGCTGGCTATCTAAAGACTACCACCGAGACTTTGAAAGTCTCGGTTGCGCACGCTACAAACCCGACCTCTTTTCTTTTCCTTTTTACAATAACCAAACCGGCCATAAGGCCCTTTTACTTTTCTTATTATTTATTTTTTTATTTTTTTAAAAAAATCGGCCCATATTTACTTATATAATTTACACATTTTTTTTATCGTATGTATTATTCCCGCACGTTTTCAGTTTTCAGAACGTATAGCTTCTGCGTATTTAATAATTAATACGGGTTTTACACCAGTTGTCCCGATTGTTTGCTTACTGATTTGGACCCGAATAATTGTATGACCCGATGAATGATTATATGACCCGATAAATGAAATGAAATGGATTATTAAAGTTAGGTTATGTCACTAAAAGTCCCATTAGCATGAATTGTGAACTACCGGGATTTGGTAGACGCTTATGCATATAATAGTACTATTTGGGGACGATCACCCCAGTTCGCGCCTTGACGGTTGATCCTCGTCGTGCCACATTGATTGCTAAGAGAATTTATGTATGAGAAGATTTATATAAGCGTGATTATTGTGACGACACGCTGTTTTAGATGGGCAAATGAGTTTCAGGTTAGCTACCCGTTGTTTGTTACAGTAAGGTAGCAATGTCATGCGGCTTATAATAATCCAAATAACGAAAATACTGCTATACGCAATGAATTACAATATATTGCCTTACTAGCAATACGGAGTCTTATTGTTGATATTATGTTCGTGTTTTGTTTTTTCATAACCATATTCATATAACGGTTTTTATTTAACTCTATACAACGTTATAAAACGTATTGTATGATGTTTTTACGACATTGGTTCGTATAATGGTTTTGAAGGCAATAGCCTATTGTATGATTTAAAAGACTTGTATGATATGTTTTTGGCCTATTTTATGGCCTACTATAAAGATTTGTACAAAAATGATTTTATGTAATAATTTTATACCGATGATATATTAATGGATTTCATTGAACTCTATGAATTCACTCGGCGATTTCGCTGATCTTTTCTTTTAACATATTTTATCTCAGGTACTTGAAGGTAATTCTCGGGAAGATGACAAGAATTCATGGCCCGCACTTAAATAACAATTTCCATTCAAATGATTTATAAAATTGTATGAAATACTATGACTTGGGACCTATGTATATTTGATTTTTATGAATGGAAAATGCGTTATTATTAAACGACGCGATTTTTAATGTTGCCTATGATGTGAGTAATGTGCTATCCCATAACACCAACGACTCTTTCGATGTATTGAATGATGTAAATTTGGGGGTGTTACAGTTTGGTACCAGAGCTCTCGTTATAGAGAACGAAAGATTTTTAAAACCAAGGTTTTGAATAAAACATTTCAAAATCTTTTCACAATAAACTTTTTTTCTCAAAATGACTAAAAATCTTTTGACTATAGCGGTGCCGAAGAATTCCCGAGTTACCGACAAGGCCAGACTGAGAAGTGTTATTTAATATATATATATATATAACTTGGATTATATATATATATATATATATATATATATATATATATATATATATATATATATATATATATATATATATATATATATATATATATATATATATATATATATATATATATATATATATATATATATATATATATATATATATATATATATATATATATATATATATATATATATATATATATATATATATATATATATATATATATATATTGTAATTTGATTATATGATTGTTTGATGATTATTTAAATATTTATACGAGGTATTTATACGACGTAGATTGTCACAAGAAACCCTAACTCCCCTAGCAAATTAATCGAAGCTATTCCTATAGGAATTCTAGCTATCCTATATCCAAACCAAGTTGTGGATATTTATGATCCCAACATAATGGTTGATATCCGTAGAAATGTAGATATTAGTTGATTATGATCTTGAAGAAGAATTGGCGAAATTAAATCTCATATCGATGTCATGACGATCTTTCCTTATAGAGTGGAGTTTGAAAACAACTTTACCACTTGGAAAGGTGTCATCTGATTCGTTGTCACCCAATTCTTAAATTTGAAATAGAAAGGGGTGAATGTTGCACTTGAGGCTGTCATTGGAACCATTACCCAAAAGCCTCATGGTACTAGTACCTTTCCAAGAAGTCTAATTGATTGTGTGAGTCATTTCACACTAGTGACTCATTTGATAACTACTGATGAAGGAGCTATAGGATTGGAAATTAAGTGTTGTTCATATCGAGCTTTTATTGCCCTTTCAAGGTCTAAGAATAAGGTTGAAAGTATTGGAGAATGAGGTAGGATGTCGCATTGAGTATAAGTTGATTGAAACTTGAATAAAATAAAATTTAACCCGTATGTATTATGAGATTGTTAAGAGGAAGTCGTTGAGTCCTGTGATTGAATTATAATGTTTTAAATGATTGTTGATTCGTGTTAAGGGTTGTTCCTAGGCCATTGTCCAATAACAAGGATGCCTAGTGTCCAAGAAATAAATTGAAGAAATCTTCTTCTGAATTGAGACCGATGGATCTTCTGGGACAGGTGGAACACCTAATAAATCTTGTAGATTAGTATTCATTGTGGTATCTTTTAAAAATCCCTAACTTAACTTAGACACCAGTTGGTAGGATGAGTTCTTGGAATTGTATGTCATAGTGACACGTATTGTGTTACAGTACAATTTTGACTTGTTTATGATTAATGAAAAGACTGCCTTTGATTGCTAAATTTTACATGTATCGATATTATCTATCTTTTCTTTCTTATTTCTAATGTTCGCATTAGTGATGCAACCATTGAACAAGTACTCATCTCGGTTTGAGTTTCGTTGTGGATTATTCTTTTGAGCACCATCGAGGTCATGAACCTCATGATTAGTTGGCTAAGCTCATTTCCTATCATATTGTAGTTAGTTCTTGATGAACAACTTTTCATCACTCTTTTGCAGATCACTCATTGTTTTTATAAGATAAAACAATATCCCTTGATAAAGATTGAATTTTCATTAACGTAAGGAATGATTTAAAGTGAGACTTATAAGTAATCGTTATCAAAATAAAGTTGTTTATGAAACACTTTGGAAAACTTAATTGTTTCCATAACAAAGAACATTTCTGTAAATTCATTTTGAATTTAGCATGAAAACATTTCTAGTTTAAACATGATGACAAAGTTTTAACGAACTGAGTATTGCATCGTTAATCTTAAAATTGTATATAGTTGCGCGCCTACATACAATTTGGAAGGGACCATGCAAGGCTGAATAGTAGTCACAATGAAATTATTAATAAACACTAAATTTTCCTTCAAGATTGTGGAAGATTAAATTTTATGAGATCTGCAAGAAGTGCAAAATAGGGACATATTGTTAGAGACATCTACATATTTGCCCGTACCATTTATTTTTCTGAGTCGAATTTACTCATCTGTGGATATTGTCTTCATTGACAATTGATATCCCCTCCTTGTCCAATTCTCCCATGGTGAGATTCTTTGGAAAAGTACCTGATTACTGAGTGTTGATACCCGATTGGATGTATCGACGTTCCTATCATTTCTTTGATTTGATTCCATTTGAATGACCTGGGTAACGATCCGAGGAGCTTTCGAATGCGTACTCAAATTATGAAAACATGGGATATACTCATATTCGTTAATGTTTTCGTCTTTATCTGATTTTAAATTCTCTCGCGTAAATCATGAGTTGACCTTACTCTTTTAATGTTAGTTATGTCTCCTGATATCCTTGAATTTGTGAAGGATTATGATTTATTATTAGTCTTTTGAGAATTTCACATCTTATCGATGGCAATAAAACTAGAAAGTTTGTAGTGCCAGTAGAATGGATTGATTGATTATGACATGACGACATTGTCTTAATTGATGGGAACTCGAGTAGAATTCCCCTAAAAGATAAGATGTTGATAATCAAAAAGTGATCTAAATAATTCTTGATGGATTACCATATCCTGCATTTAGACTTGAAATTATACCGTGAATGGTTATGAACTAGTCATTGATCTTGTAATCTAGAAAGAACTTAAAGTAAATTTATTAAAAGATGTTTCCGTTATCTAAAACTTTAGGAGGTAATTGTTGGTGAATTACCTAGACTTTCGCAAGGAAAGTTGAATTTGGTATTGATTATATTCCCGGTGCTGCAGCTGTGGCATGTGCACTGTACGTCAGCACCATCTGGATTAAAAGAATTACCGTATAATTAAGAGAGTTGTCGGGGAAAGCTTTTATTCTACCAAGCTTGTCATCATGAAGAGCTATGGTGTTATCATTACTTATATTATTGATTACCGTGAACTAAGTAAATTTTCGATCAAAATCGATATCCATTAACCAGGATGAAAGATTTGTTCGATCATTTATGAGGTTCTAGCGTATGTTTTAAAGATTTGATCCACGACATGGTTATCATCAACATCGCGTCCGCGAAGAAGATTATCTATTCCAATCACTACATCCCGAACTCGTAATGAACATTATGAGTTTCACGTGATGTGGTTTGGATTGACCAATACACATGTAGCATCTACAAATTTGGTGAGTTATGTGTGTAGGATGTAATTTAATAAATTCATGCTCGTGATCATTAAGGACCGTTTGTTTGTTTCTAGGAATAAGAATGAGTTAATAATTATTTATAAACTGCCCAGAATTGGCCGAACAATGAAAACATGTACCTTGAATATTTAACATGTGATTTAAGGCTTAGTCCTTTACATTATTTGACAATGTGATTAATATATAATGGAATCTATATTGACTCTTCAAAAACTAGAGCCATTTAAGACTTTGGGTTTTACCAAAAAGAAGGTGCAAATATGTTTTGACAAATGTTTTATCAAAAGAATTTTTTTTAAGGAATCATTTCCTTAAACCCAGAACATTTAACTAAACTCCTGTTTAGGGGTAAATGTTTGTGTATACCTCAAGACAACCTAAGAGGGATTGAGGAAACCATTTAAACCAAGACTTGAGATTTGAAACGACAATTTTTGCTTTTCAACTTAGAAATAACTGATGCTAGTAAGAAGGATAATATAGATAATAAAAAGGGTTCGCGGTTAATGTGAACCATGAAAATTGAGAAGCCGATGGCGTTAAATGTTTTAAAGGCCACTTGTGGTTGCGTAAATATGGAGATTTTGAGATTTAGTCATGTTAGAATCTCATAAGTTTAAGTATTCATTCATGTCATTTCTGACTAAATGTAACTTTATCTGAGGAAGTTGTACTGATGGCAAATTATGAAGGCAGACATCGCCTCATAGATTAGTAAACGTCTAACTATTGCAAAGGTCATCATCTGAATTTGATTTGAGTTGGGTCATCGTCGACAGACTGGCCAAATCTGCTAATGTCATTCCCGTTAATGATAGATTCTCAATGAAGAAATTGACTCTTTGTATTTAAAGGAGTTGTGTAAACATGGTGTGCCTGTGTCGGTCATCTCAATCAAGATCCTCGCTTCGCATCTAATTTATAGAGATTTGCTCAGAAGTCATTGGGAACGAACCTTGATGAGAGTACTGTTTACCACCCCAATCGAAGGGATTAAACATACAAGATTGTGGAAGAAATCAAAGAAAATGAAAACCACCAATCTCCTTAAGGGAGTTGGTCCCTACGAACTAGGAAAAGAAAATAACAGAAAGAAAACTAAACTCCAAAATGTGAATGGGAAGGGTATTTATAGCGCTTGGCTTGGTTTGGTGAGTGGGCTTCCTCCCTTTCTTTTTGTCTTCTCGTCTTTTCAGAAAAGTTGATGTTTTCTATTTCGATTCGGGATTTGTCGATGAATAAATTAAACTCGTCTTTTAATTTCTTCATTTAATAGACTTGAGTTTCTTCGACATATGTAAATCTTCCATCTTTGGTCCTTTTCTTCGATAAATCTTCAAATAGGCCCATTGACTTCAAATCTTTTGCATCTCTTGGACTATAGACTTCGTCTTTTCGTCTTTTTCTTCGATAAAACCCGTGCAATCCCATGTTTTCTTCAATATTTATCCGGTTGGCTCTGAAAACACAACAAACACACAAACCACACACAATCCCAAACAAATGACATTAAATACGCGTTTTGGTCTTGTTTTAGCAAGAAATAAGTGGTAAAAGGATGGGTGTTTTCACACCTATCAAATCCCCTACACTTAACCATTGCCATGCCCTCATGCAATGATACAATTTTAAAGCACGGTTTACATTTCTCATCATAAATAACCCACATTGGCCTTTATTAAATTCTAAACACTAACGAAACCAAAAGAACAAAATAAGTAAAGTATTTAAAGACTTACATTGGGGTTTTAGATTGTCATGAATGTTCATCATTCTCAAGTTTCACGTTCCCCATACCAAGCTTAAAAACGAGATCATTGTTATTATAAGTTAGCAAACTAACACGAACTCATGTGGCCCAATTATTCACTTAGACTCCCTTATTCCTAGGTGTATCTCTTATATTTTATTTTTGTCTTGAATGATCACGAGGATGCATTGTTTGACTTATTTCGATAGTTATTTAGGCTGAAAACAAAGTGGGACGATTTAATCAATAGTTAGCCAAAGGACAAAATATTTTAAAACTGCTTCTCAGGACCTCATAAAGTTCATATCTTGGCATAACTCGCTTCACGATTTGAGACCTTTCTTGCACCGATATTTGGCAGCGACTTCATACTTCGAATCTTTGAGAGACGTTCTTGAAATTATGGTCTTCTCTTCATAATAGGAATTTCTTCAATTGAAGTTTGAGAGATTCTTCATCTTTGGACCACGACTTCTTTCATTTTTCTCCAATCTTTATTTTGTACTTTGATATACAACGATCCGCCTCCTTTTAGGACTTGGATCTATTTATCCTCATACCTTGCTAGGGTCTTTTCGGATAGACTTCTCCATGACTTTTGGGGAGTTTTTTCTTTTCGTCTTGTGTCTCGATCCTTCATATTGATTTTCGATAAATGATTCTTCACATCACTTTTGGATCTTTAGCAACAAAATGTATCCCTCATGCCTTGTTAGGGTCTTTTTGGACTCGCCAATCTTCTTATCCCGCTTGAATAATTTATGCCTTGGCTATGAACTCTAATTAATACCGAGCAACTTTTAAAAGATCTTGGGCTAGAAGCTAAGTAACTTTTCAAATCGTACAACCTTATTTATTGCAGATAAATTTATTAGCAAGCGATGGGATAATAGGCTTATAATCAACTCACATAAATTCACGAAAGAATACCAAACTTATAATTGACTCTATCATCTCTTGTTATCCACAATTTAAAATCTCAAGGAATGAGACTCGTGGATGCTTAACCAATTAAATCACAGCTTTGGGTTTTTGAGTCGCCTATAGGATCTTGCATCTTCTTAGACTCTTTCAAGTTTAGAATTTGTGTTTTAATGTTCCCTTGATAAATGAATCTCTAGGATCAATTATAGGAACTTGCGAAAAGTTCTTGTTCTTAACCCGTGAGATTTAAGACTTTCGCGTTTTAAAGCTCCTTATATAAAAGCCTAGCAAAACTTGACTTAAACACGTTAAGGATACTAGCTAGAGTAAACTTAGATAAGTAAACTCGGGTTGAATCAGAATATTCACCACTTTATTAAATTTTGAAAACAAACATAACAAAGGAAAATGCAACTATACAACTAGGCCAAAATAGATTAAAATTTTTGAAAAATGTCGAAAAATCGAATTTCCGGTTAAATGAAGGCACTTTAATGGGAAAGTCCACTTAAAACTTCGATAGAAGTCTCCCCTACACTTAATATAAACATTGTCCTCAATGTTTAAGCATGTGGGAAAAGTCTCCCCTACACTTATGACATTGTGCACGTTGGTTAAATCAAGTTAAGGAGGAGACAACTAAAGTGGTCAATTTCAAATGTGAGTATGAAGAAAATTGAATCACGATAGTTGAGAGATAGAACCGGATTTGCGGATAACATGGGAGCACCGTTCTTCAAAGATTCCAAGAGTGCACTTATCCCTGTAATCACATCACCATACAAACACAAGCAACCTATATAGCTCCCCCTACACGTAGGATGAAAAACGGGAAAGGGGGATAGATACTCGGGTTGCCTCCCGAGGAGCGCTTGTTTTTGTTAACCGAGTCATGAGCCTGACTCGGTCCCGAACTAATTCATGGGAAACATGGTGAGGGATGGAATCATCTCATGAGAGATGTCCTCACCAAAGTACAACTTCAGACGCTGGCCATTCACCTTAAAATTGGGCCCATTTGGCTGGGAAAGCTCAATGGTGCCATAGGGAAAGACATTGGCGATGGTGAATGGACCAGACCAGCGGCTCTTCAACTTGCCCGAGAAGATCTTCAACCGAGAGTTAAAAAGTAAGACTTGATCACCAACGTGGAACTCTCGGTTCTTAATTCTAGCATCGTGGATAATCTTGGTCTTCTCCTTGTAGATCAATGAGTTCTCGTAAGCTTCATTCCTCAATTCATGTAGCTCGTTGAGTTGAATCTTGCGAAGATCACCGGCTTTGTTGATGTCGAAGTTAGCCCACTTCAAGGCCCAGTATGCCTTATGTTCCAGCTCGATGGTAAGGTGGCATGCTTTCCCGTACACAAGACGATAAGGTGTACAACCAATCGGCGTCTTATAGGTGGTACGGAAAGCCCATAGAGCATCATCAAGTTTATCGGCCCAGGAGGCACGATGCTATCCCACAGTACGTTCCAAAATTCGCTTCAATCCACGGTTGGATATCTCGGCTTGACCGTTGGTTTGAGGATGGTAAGCGGTGGAAAGACGGTGATTGACACCATATATAGCCATGACTCTTGCAAATTGATCATTGCAAAAATGAGTCCCGCGGTCATTGATTATAGCACGAGGAACACCGAATCGAGCAAATAGTTGTTTCAAGAAATTACAAACCACCCTCGCGTCGTTAGTGGGTAAAGCTTTGGCTTCAACCCATTTAGAAACGTAGTCAACGGCGACAAGGATGTATTTGTTTCCTTTAGAAGAAGGGAATGGCCCATAAAGTCGATGCCCCATACATCAAAGATTTCACATTCTTGTATGAAATTTTGAGGCATCTCATCTTTATGTGTGATCTTGCCTTGTTTTTGGCAAGCATCACAATGTTTAACCATCTCGTGAGCATCACGATAAATGGTGGGCCAATAAAATCCCGAGTCAAACACTTTTTTTGCGGTGTAGTTAGGACCAAAGTGACCACCGGTGGGTCCTTTGTGGCAAGCCTCGAGAATGTCTAAAGCTGCCGGTCTGTCAACACATCGGCGAATAATCAAATCAGCGCATTGTTTGAAGAGAAAGGGGTCATCCCAAAAGTAAGTCTTAACATCATTCAAGAACTTTTTCTTCTGTTGGGATGTTAACCCTTTGATGAGAACACCACCCGCTAAGTAGTTTGCAATGTCGGCAAACCACGGGGTGTCATCTAGATTGAGATTTATAGACATTAATATGACAATCCGTCAATTTATGGTTGATATTTTATTCTCGAATATTATTTAAAAACATTATTTTAATGTTACAATATGAACTCACTTATTTTTGGGAAGAAATTTGGATTTACGTCTTGAAGTAGCATCGACTACGTCTAAACCGGAGGAGTCTACGTTACGTGCTTACGTTTACATACACCGTCTTTGGTGACAGTCCGACATTTCAGAAAATAAATTTATTCGTAAATATTATTTTGGAGTATTAAATTTGTGTTGGTTCATAAACTCACAAATTTACGAGAAGAGACTAGGACTTACGATTTTATTTTAACGTCCTTTACGACTAAACCGGAAACCCTAGGATTACGTATTTACGTTTTCGAACTCCGTTTTTGATGAGACAATTTTTATTAGATTCGTTTTGTGTCGTTGATTCATAATTTATAAAAACGTTTTTCGTAAAACACCCCAGGACACGCAAATCGAGGAAACTAGAATCGAGGAGTACCCGTAAATAAATGGGGATGAGACAAGTGGGACACTTGTCCCACCCCCATCAAAACCGGCCATATAAGCTAGTTACACCATGAGGTGTCAAGTTCTTATGTAACTAACAACACTTGTTGCTAAATGCTTACTTTGTAAGCTTCCACTACACACAAAACCACTTCTACCATACCATTTCCTCATTTTCAACATGCAAACCACCTAAAATTTCCTCTCTACTATCTCTTTGAGCCGTCCCATATCCCTAAAAAACATCCAACATTGATCAAATTTAACCACAAAATCCTATGTTATTCATACATATGTTGATGCTCTCTTGAAGCTCTCTTGAATGGTGGTGATTATAACATCCAAGGAAGAGTTTCCATGGAGTATTAGGGCTGATTTTCCACAAGGTATTTATGAAGGATGGTGGTCTTGTGGTCTTGGCTATGCACAAGTTTCTCCATCAAAATCCATGCTCAAATCATAACCTACATCAACTTGGTGGTATAAAGATTGTCCTCCTCATCTTCTTGTTATTTTGATTATGTAAACATGTATTTTATTTCCTATTGTATATGTATATGATGATTATATGATGATAAAAATGTTATGTGGGGATTTGTTGTTGATAAACATGATTAAAAAGGTGAAAAACTATAAACAACAAGGCTAAAATCTTGCCTAAAAGTGATGGCTGTATAAAACAGTAAAGAAACAGGTCATGGACTGATAAAATGATGAAGTATAATCCATTTACAGTAAGCTATGAGTCTTGTACACATGTGAGAGTTGGCCATGCAATGGAATCATTGTAATGAGTGAGATATGATCAAAACAAGTTTAAGGTACAAATCTGAGTTCACTGTTTTGGACGATTTTTAGAAAATACTTAGAAGATGATTCAACTGTAGCTATAGAAGAGTTAAATGTAGCACATATCATGTAGTTTATGTGATAAAATTTGAGCTTCTATCTCCATATAGAACTCATGATATGGCAGTTTTGGTGAAAGTAAAGATAAAAATCAGATTTTGGAAATTAAAGTATAATACTATTATATAAGCACTCAAATTTTCATAGTATAAAATATAAATTAAAACCCACTAACTTATATAATACATTTATATAAATATTTACAATGGTAAATAAGTGGACATTTTATAAAAATGATAACTTGTTAAGTTTTATAAGTTATAAAACTATAAACATGATTTTTACGACTTTTTCGGCTAATACCGTAAAATTAACGTTTTTGTTAAATAAAACTTAGATGGTTGGACCCGTCTAATGTAAACTTTATAAAACTTATATACTGATATATAAACATGTATAACAAGTAAAAACCGATAAAACCCGAACTATATAACATACGGACATTAATGGACTAAATTAACGTTATTGGACTAATAATTGGACTAAATAAGATAAACACTTATAAAAAGAACTATTGGGCTTAACCCATTTGGGCCCAACTTGTAAAGTTTAAGTACTGATAATATAAGTACAAAATGGATTAAAATAAGTTAAATAACTTATAATAAGCTTATTGGACTTAAGACATGTAAATGGGTAAAACTAGTAAACTAATATAAAAGTTATCGACATATAACACTAAAATGAGTAAACGAGAATATGTAAACCCACTTGATCATCATATATATATATAATCATCATATGTATACATACTTGTTATTTTTATAAAGTCATTGGACAAACGTCTAAGACCGAGTATTATTTGTCTAGGTTTCCGTGATTGAAGCACGTACCGTACGTCCGAATTGCCGATAACCCGCCTTCCCACATCAACGTGAGTTCATAGCCTCGCACTCTTTTAAATGTTTTATGAAATGTTTTATAAACCCGCGAGGGAGATAACGTGTTAGTTTTTATAAAATTAGGACATCATTTGTCCCGATTGTTTGTTTATTGATTTGGACCCGAATGATTGAATGACCCGATTGTATGACCCGATAAATGATTAAAGGACCCGATAGATGAAATTAAATGGATTATTAAAGTTAGGTTATGTCACTAAAAGTCCCATTAGCATGAATTGTGAACTACCGGGATTTGGTAGACGCTTATGCATTTAATAGTACTATTTGGGGACGATCACCCCAGTTCGCGCCTTGACGGTTGATCCCCGTTGTGCCAACATTGATTGGTAAGCGAATTTATGTATGAGAAGATTTCCATAGCGTGACCTTTGTGACGACACGCTACTTTAGATGGGTAAAATTGGTATCGGGTTAGCTACCCGTTGTTGGTTTAGTAAGGTAACAATGTCATGCGGCTTATAATAATCCAAAACTAACGAAATACTACTAGACGCTCCGAATTACGATGTATTGCCTGACTAGCAATACTGGGTCATACTATTGATATTATGTTTGTGTTTTGGTTTTCATAACCATATTAATATAACGGTTTTTATTTTCATACAACGTCGAAAGACGTATTGTATGACGTTTTTACGACATTGGCTCGTATAATGATTTTTAAGGCTTTTTATAACCATATTCATATAACGGTTTTATTTAATATATACAACGTTGCAGAACGTATTGTATGGTGTTTTTAACGACAATGATTCGTATAATGATTTTTAAGGCAAATGCCTATATTATGATTTTCGATAAAGATTTGTATAAAATGACTTTGGCTATTTTATGGCCTATTAAAATGATTTGTACAAGATGATTTTTCAGTAATAATTTTATACTGATATTATATTGATGGATTTTATTAAACTCTATGAATTCACTCGGCGTTATCGCTGACCTTTTCTTTTAACATGTTTTATCTCAGGTACTTGAAGGTAATTCTCGGGAAGACGACACGAATTCATGGCCCGCACTTAAACAATATTTTTCCATTCAAATAATTTGTAAAACTTTGTATGAAATGTAATGACTTGGGACCGATGTAACTTTGAAATTTATGAATGGAAATGCTTTATTAATAAACGACGCGATTTTTATGTGTTGTCTATGATGTGAGTAATGTGCTATCCCGTAACACCAACGAGTCTTCCGCTATATTAAGTTGTATAAATTTGGGGGTGTTACAGTTTGGTACCAGAGCTCTCGTTATAGAGAACGAAAGATTTTTAAAACCAAGGTTTTGAATAAAACATTTCAAAATCTTTTAACTATAAACATTTTTCTAAAAATGTCTAAAAATCTTTTGACTATAACGGTGCCGAAGAATTCCCGAGTTACCGACAAGGCCAGACTGAGAAGTGTTATTTTAATATATATATATATATATATATATATATATATATATATATATATATATATATATATATATATATATATATATATATATATATATATATATATATATATATATATATATATATATTTATATATATATATATAACTTGGATTATATATATATGATGTAATTTTATTACATGATTGTTTGATGATTATTTTGATATTTATACGAGGTATCTATACGACGTAGATTGTCACAAGTAACCCTAAATCCCCTAGTAAACTAATCGAAGCTATTCTCGTAGGAATTCTAGCTATCCTAGATCTAAACCAAGTTGTGGATATTTATGATCCCAACAAATGGTTGATATTCGTAGAAATATAGATATTAGTTGATTGTGATATTGAAAAAGAATTGGAGAGATTAAATCTGATATTGATGTCATGACGATCTTTCCTTATAGAGTGGAGTTTGAAAAAACGTTATCACCTAGAAAGATGTCATCTGATTCGTTGTCATCCAATTCTTAAATTGAAATCGAAAGGGTGAATGTTGCACTTGAGGCTGTCATTGGAACCATTACCCAAAAGCCTCATGCCACTACTACCTTTCTGAGAAATCTAATTGAATGTGTGAGTCATCTCATGCTAGTGACTCATTTGATAATTATTGATAAAGAAGTTATAGGATTGGAAATTAAGTATTGATCATATCGAGCTTTTATTCCCCTTTTAAGGTTTATAAATAAGGTTGAAAGTATTGGAGAATAAGGTAGGATATTGAATTGAGTATAAAATTGGTTGAAACTTGAATAAAGTAAAATTTAATTGATTGTTAGTTTGTGATAAGGGTTGTTCCTAGGCCATTGTCCACTAACGAGGATGTCCAGTGTCCAAGAAATAAATTGAAGAAATATTCTTTTGAATTGGGACCAATGGATCTTCCGGGACATATGGAACACCTAATGACTCTTGTAGATTAGTATTCATTGTGGTATCTTTAAAAATCCCTAACTTAACTGAGATATCAGTTGGTAGGATGAGTTCTGAGAATTGTATGACATAGTGACGCGTAATGTGTTACGGTACAATTTTGACTTATTTGTGATTAATGAAAAGACTACCTTTGATTGCTAAATTCTACATGTATCGATGTTATCTATCTTTTATTGCTTCATCCTAATGTTCGCATTAGTGATGCAACCATTGAACAAGTGCTCATCACGATTTGAGTTACGTTGTGGATTATTCTTCGTGAGTGCCATCGAGATCATGAACCTCATGATTAATTGGCTAAGCTCATTCCCTATCATATCGTAGTTAATTCTTGGTGAACAAGCTTTCATCACTTTTCTGCAGATCACTCATTGTTTTTATATGTTGAAACAATATTACTTGAGAAAAATTGAATTTTCATCACTATAAGGATTATTCAAAGTAAGATTTATAAGTGATTGTTATCGAAATGAGATTGTTTATAAAGTACCTTGGAAAACTTAACTGTTTCCATAACAAAGAAAATCTTTGTAAATTTATCTTGATTCTTATTTAAGAATTAAGCATGAAAATGTTTTTATTATAAACATGATGATAAAATTTTGACGAACTGAGTATTGCATCGTTAATCTTGAAATTGTATATAGTTGCGCGCCTACATACAATTTGGAATGGACCATGCAAGGCTGATTAGTAGTCACCATAAAACTGATTAATAAACACTAAATTTCTTTGAATATTGTGAAAGATTAAATTTTATGAGATCTGCAAGAAGTGAAAAATAAGGACATAATGTTAGGGATACCTACATATGTGCCTGTAGCATCTATTTTTCTGAGTTGAATTTACTCATCTGTGGAAATTGTCTTATTTGACAATTGACAATTCTTTCTTGTCCAATTCTTCCGTAGTGAGATTCTTAGGAAAAGTATCTGATTACCGAGTGTTGATACCCGACTGGATGTATTGATGTTCTTATCATTTCTTATGATTTGATTTCATTTGAATGATCTGGGTAACGATCCGAGGAGCTTTCGAATGCGTACTCAAATTATGAAAACATGGGATATATTTATATTCATTAAATGTTTTCGTCTGTATCTGATTTGAAATTCTCTCGCATGGATTATGCGTTGACCTTACTCTTTTAAGGTAGTTATGTCTTCTGATATCCTGGAATTTGTGAAGGATTATGAGTTATTAAAGTCTTTTGAGAAGTTCACATCTTATCGACGGCAATGAAACTAGAAAGTTGATAGTGCCAGTAGAATGGATTGATTGATTATGACATGACGACATTGTCTTAATTGATGGGAACTCGAGTAGAATTCCCCTAAATGATAAGATGTTGATTATCAAAAGTGATCTAAATAATTCTTGATGGATGACCATATCCTGTATTAAGACTTGAAAGTATACCGTAAATGGTTATGAACTAGTTATAGATATTGTAATCTAGAAGAACCTAATATGAGTTTATTAGAAGATATTTCTGTTATCTGAAACTTTAGAAGGTATTTGTTGGTAAATTACCTAGACTTTTGCCATTAAGGCAAGTTTAAATTGGTATTGATTATATTTCCGGTGCTGCACCTGTGGCTTGTGCACTATACGTCAGCACCATCTAAATTAAAGGAATTTCTGTACAACTGAGAGAGTTGTCAGAGAAAGATTTTATTATACCAAGCCTGTCATCATGAAGAGCTATGGTGTTATCATTCCTTATACTTATAGATTATTGTGGACTGAGTAAATTGACAATCGAAAACGATATCCATAACTCGAAATGGAAGATTTGTTCGATCATTTACAAGGTTCTAGCAATTTGATCCTCAGCATGGTTATCATCAACTTCGCATCTGCGAAAAAGATTATGTATTCCAATCACTACATCTGGTACTTGTAATGAAGATTATGAGTTTCATGTGATGTCGTTTGGATTGATCAATGCACATGTAGCATTCATAAATTGGTGAATCACGTGTGTAGGCTGTAATTTGATAAATTTATGCTCGTGATCATTAAGGACTATCTGTCTGTTTATATGAATAAGAATGAAGTTAATAATTATTTATAGATTGCCCTGAATTGGCCGAACAATTAAAAAAAAATTTACCTTCAATATTTAACATAAGACTTAAGACTTAATACCTTACATGATTTGACCGTGAGATTAATAAGATAATGAAATATATTGACTCTTCAAAAATTAAGAGCCCTTTTAAGACTTTGGATTTTACCAAAAAGGAAATGGAAATATGCTTTGACAGATATTTTATCAAAGAAATTTTTAAGGGATTATTCCCTTATACACAAACCATTTAACTAAACTTCTGTTTAGGGGTAAATGTTTGTGTATACTTCTAGACAACTTAAGAAGGATTGAGTAAAACCATTTATACCATAACCTGAAAACTTAAAACGACAATTTTTGCTTTTCAACTAAGAAAACTTTGACCAAAGTATAAACAAAGGTTTTTCGAACATTTACGAATCTTATTAAATATTTTCGATAAATCAACAAAAATCTTGTTAATTAAATCCAAATTTATTTTGAACATTTTATATAATTGGTCGAACTAAGAAATTTAAACTTTTAACGTTTACGTTTCATAAAAATTAAATAATTATTGTTAATTTACATATAATAATTATCGACGCTTTAGACGCCGGATTGAGAAAACTGATAAAAATGATAGTTGAGACGAAACTGAAACATAAAAGATATGAAGAAAGAATTTTGAATAAATACAGTTATGATATTTATTTCATCAGGAGAAAGTGAACGTAATTACTGACACATAATATAGAAAGGATAAAGAATCAATTAGGACATGTTCCTTAATAATGACTGTGCAAAATAAATTGTTGAACAATGTGAAATAGACGATGTTTGTAAAAAGGATAATATAGATAATAAAGGGGGTTCGCGACTAATGTGAACCATTAGAATTAAGAAGCCGATAGCAATAAATGTTTTAAAAACCACTTATGGTTGCCTAAATAAGAAGGATTGTGAGATATAGTTATATTGGAATCTTGAAAGTATAAGTATTCTATTTATGTCATTTCTGACTAAAAGTATATTTGTCTGAAGAAGTTGTACTGATGGCAATTATGAAGGCAGACATCGCCTCATACATTAGTAAACGTCTAGCTATTGCAAAGGTCATCATCTGAATTTGATTCGATTTGGGTCATCATCGACAGACTGACCAAATCTGCTAATATCATTCCCGTTAATGATAAATGCAAAAGAGTTATGTAAACATAGTGTGCCTGTATCAAACATCTTTATCAAGATCCTCGCTTCGCATCGAATTTCTAGAGATTTGCTCAGAAATCATTGAGAACGAACCTTGATGAGAGTACTATGTACCATCCCAAATCGAAGGGACGAGGTAAAGTAACGATACAAAGTAATATAAGTGTTGTTTTATGTTTGAATGATTGACCTTTGGTAATAGACCGTATAATCGTTTTCCTTTGGAAGGATTACCATCGATAATCATCGTATTAGGATTGAGATCGAATCTTGTTAGGATCAAATCTTAGAGCATCTGTAAGCAAGAGTTGAGATGAAGACACCCGACATACACCCACTGTGAGTTGGACATGTCTTTTAGGTTTAAGGTTTCCTATGATGGCGAACCTAACCTTACAAAATACCCGACCCACGAAATCTGAAATGATTGCTGAAATTAGGAACCGATTATTGACTGCCGGTAGTGGGCAAGAGGTTATGTGAATATGAAATGTAGATTTTGAAGTGCCAGATGGGTAGCGAAGTTATGCCAAAACTTTTAACCTTGGAAAAATGAATTCATGATCTGACAAATCATGGGATATAAGTCCCCGTTGTATGCGACCATTGAGATGATATAAAAGATTGGTTTGAAAGGCATATAAGCTGGATCTACCCTAGGACTTCAAAGACTGCGTGAATTATGTTTCGTATATCGAACTTGATGGAATATCTATCAAGTGAGAATCTGATTGTTTCTTAGTAGAGCATAGATCAGCGAAAAGTTGCATTCATCAGAAACCCGTGAACGTCATGGATAGAGAAAGTAAGTCAACATTTAGCCTGATCTTATTCCCGTAGTTATGTTTGATGAAACTCGCGTATTGAAATGGATTACACTTATGAGGAAAGACCGAAGGTGGAGGAAATACCCACATGGCTTTAACTCTATAAGAAGCGAGTAGTAAGGTAAGATGATCTTTGAGGACAAAGACCCTGTTTAGGGGTAAATGCTATGACAATCCGTCAATTTATGGTTGATATTTTATTCTCGAATATTATTTAAAAAAATTATTTTAATGTTACAATATGAACTCACTTATTTTTGAGAAGAAATTTTGATTTACGTCTTGAAGTAGCATCGACTACGTCTAAACCGGAGGAGTCTACGTTACGTGCTTACGTTTACATACACCGTCTTTGGTGACAGTCTGACATTTCAGAAAATAAATTTATTCGTAAATATTATTTTGGAGTATTAAATTTGTGTTGGTTCATAAACTCACAAATTTACGAGAAGAGACTAGGACTTACGATTTTATTTTAACGTCCTTTACGACTAAACCGACAAACCCTAGGATTACGTATTTACGTTTTCGAACTCCGTTTTTGATGAGACAATTTTTATTAGTTTCGTTTTGTGCCGTTGATTCATAATTTATAAAAACGTTTTTCGTAAAACGACCCGAGGACACGCAAATCGAGGAAACTAGAATCGAGGAGTACCCGTAAATAAATGGGGATGAAACAAGTGGGACACTTGTCCCACCCCCATCAAAACCGGCCATATAAGCTAGTTACACCATGAGGTGTCAAGTTCTTATGTAACTAACAACACTTGTTGCTAAATGCTTACTTTGTAAGCTTCCACTACACACAAAACCACTTCTACCATACCATTTCCTCATTTTAAACATGCAAACCACCTAAAATATCCTCTCTACTCTCTCTTTGAGCCGTCCCATATCCCTCAAAAACATCCAACATTGATCAAATTTAACCACAAAATCCTATGTTATTCATACATATGTTGATGCCCTCTTGAAGCTCTCTTGAATGGTGGTGATTATAACATCCAAGGAGGAGTTTCTATGGAGTATTAGGGCTGATTTTCCACAAGGTATTTATGAAGGATGGTGGTCTTGAAGATGGTCTTGGCTATGCACAAGTTTCTCCATCAAAATCCATGCTCAAATCATAACCTACATCAACTTGGTGGTATAAAGATTTTCCTCCTCATCTTCTTGTTATTTTGATTATGTAAACATGTATTTTATTTCCTATTGTATATGTATATGATGATTATATGATGATAAAAATGTTATGTGGGGATTTGATGTTGATAAACATGATTAAAAAGGTGAAAAACTATAAAGAACAAGGCTAAAATCTTGCCTAAAAGTGATGGCTGTATAAAACAGTAAAGAAACAGGTCATGGACTGATAAAATGATGAAGTATAATCCATTTACAGTAAGCTATGAGTCTTGTACACATGTGAGAGTTGGCCATGCAATGGAATCATTGTAATGAGTGAGATATGATCAAAACAAGTTTAAGGTACAAATCTGAGTTCACTGTTTTGGACGATTTTTAGAAAATACTTAGAAGATGATTAAACAGTAGCTATAGAAGAGTTAAATGTAGCACATATCATGTAGTTTTTGTGATAAATATTTGAGTTTCTATCTCCATATAGAACTCAAGATATGGCAGTTTTGGTGAAAGTAAAGATAAAAATCAGATTTTGGAAATTAAAGTATAATACTATTATATAAGCACTCAAATTTTAATAGTATAAAATATAAATTAAAACCCACTAACTTATATAATACATTTATATAAATATGTACAATGGTAAATAAGTGGACATTTTATAAAAATGATAACTTGTTAAGTTTTATAAGTTATAAAACTATAAACATGATTTTTACGACTTTTTCGGCTAATACCGTAAAATTAACGTTTTTGTTAAATAAAACTTAGATGGTTGGACCCGTCTAATGTAAACTTTATAAAACTTATATACTGATATATAAACATGTATAACAAGTAAAAACCGATAAAACCCGAACTATATAACATACGGACATTATTGGACTAAATTAACGTTATTGGACTAATAATTGGACTAAATAAGATAAACACTTATAAAAAGAACTATTGGGCTTAACCCATTTGGGCCCAACTTGTAAAGTTTAAGTACTGATAATATAAGTACAAAATGGATTAAAATAAGTTAAATAACTTATAATAAGCTTATTGGACTTAAGACACGTAAATGGGTAAAACTAGTAAACTAATATAAAAGTTATCGACATATAACACTAAAATGAGTAAACGAGAATATGTAAACCCACTTGATCATCATATATATATATAATCATCATATGTATACATACTTGTTATTTTTATAAAGTCATTGGACAAACGTCTAAGACCGAGTATTATTTGTCTAGGTTTCCGTGATTGAAGCACGTACCGTACGTCCGAATTGCCGATAACCCGCCTTCCCACATCAACGTGAGTTCATAGCCTCGCACTCTTTTAAATGTTTTATGAAATGTTTTATAAACCCGCGAGGGAGATAACATGTTAGTTTTTATAAAATTAGGACACCATTTGTCCCGATTGTTTGTTTATTGATTTGGACCCGAATGATTGAATGACCCGATTGTATGACCCGATAAATGATTAAAGGACCCGATAGATGAAATTAAATGGATTATTAAAGTTAGGTTATGTCACTAAAAGTCCCATTAGCATGAATTGTGAACTACCGGGATTTGGTAGACGCTTATGCATTTAATAGTACTATTTGGGGACGATCACCCCAGTTCGCGCATTGACGGTTGATCCCCGTCGTACCACATCGATTGGTAAGCGAATTTATGTATGAGAAGATTTCCATAGCGTGACCTTTGTGACGACACGCTACTTTAGATGGGCAAAATTGGTATCGGGTTAGCTACCCGTTGTTGGTTTAGTAAGGTAACAATGTCATGCGGCTTATAATAATCCAAAACTAACGAAATACTACTAGACGCTTCGAATTACGATGTATTGCCTGACTAGCAATACTGGGTCATACTATTGATATTATGTTTGTGTTTTGGTTTTCATAACCATATTCATATAACGGTTTTTATTTTCATACAACGTCGTAAGACGTATTGTATGACGTTTGTTAGCCGTATTTAAAGTGATGGTCATATAATATACCGTTGCGAAGCTCGTGAAAAATACTATTCAACGGTGTCGAGAGTTCTTAGTTATTAATGTTTATGTAACGGGAATTAGTCCCGAACACACAAATGAGGAAGGCCTCCTAAACACTTAGTACTTAGTATAAAAGGCCTCCTAAGCCTCATTTGTGTGTGTGTTTTCCATTTCATTTGTTTTAGAGAGAGAAACGTATGTGTTTCTCTCACTAGGAATTCACATCTTCTTGTTTTTCTCTTTTCCTTCATCTAATCTAATCTTTCTTTTTTGGTTTAATCTTCATCTACATCTCTATATCATTATAAGTCGTGTGTTACAATCCAACAAGTGGTATCATTCGCCAAGGGATTCGTATTTGAGCATTTCGTGTGATTTTGATTGTTTTTCGTCAAAACATCAAACAAATTTCGTGTTTGTTTGTGTTTCTAAGAAGTATACCTTCTTTAAATCGTGTAGTAGTGATTTGAGCATCTTGGTTTTGGCTTAAAATCAAGTATTTTGGATCAAAAGTTGAGAAATTTCGTGTTTGTTCATCTTTCCGAAATTCTTGCAAGTTTCACCATCGGAAAGTACAAAGGGTGTGAGGCCAGATCGCAATAACCTTAGGTTCCACTTTGCGATCTAAACATTTCGATACCTTATTCCGATCTGGACATTCCGATCGTTCTTTGCGATCTGGGATTCCGACGGCTCTTAAGGAACTTTGAGTCGTTACTCTGCCTAAATTTTATCAGCATTCCGATCTGAAGTATTCCGATCTGAACATATTCCGATCTGAACATATTCCGATCTGAAGTCATTCCGATACTTGCAACATTGCGACAGATCAACATTCCGATCAAAGGACATTCCGATAGAGGGACATTCCGATAGAGAGACATTCCGATCGTTGGACATTCCGATGGAATTTTTTTGTTAGAGTAATTTTTAGTGTTAGCCACCATCTAGACTAGTTTCAGAACATAGTTTACACGAAAAAAAAAAAAAAAAAAAGAGTTAAAATTTTTAGGTCAAGTAGAATCAAATTTTTTCCCTACTAGTTTTTGGCTATCTCGAACTCAATTTCAAAATTTGGCGATACACAATTTTTTCAGCTTACCGTTTTGTCGGACTGAGGAATTTATTGTCGGACTGAGAAAAAAATCAGAAGTTTCGGAATTTCAACATCACCACACGCTTTCTACGAATTGAGATCCTGTTGTTCACACGACTTCTTCGATGACGTCTCAACAAGATATTTATGCTGCGGGTACTGAGAATCGTCCACCCATGCTTACCAAGGAGAACTACACTACATGGGCTAGTCGTCTCCTTCGTTATGCAAAATGTAAACCTCTGGGAAAGTTGATTGTCAACTCGATTCAAAAGGGTCCGTATGTTAGAAGAACAATTATTGTGCCTGGGGACCCTACGAATGCTAACCCAGTAGCTGATTCAAGTCATGAGCAAACAGATGAAGAATTAACTGAAGCTGAATCCAAACAACTCGACGCTGATGATCAAGCAATTCAAGTCATTCTTATGGGACTTCCTGAAGATGTTTATGCTGCTGTCGATAGTTG
The DNA here is from genome assembly GCA_025667525.1 of Glebionis coronaria. Taxonomy (NCBI): domain Eukaryota; kingdom Viridiplantae; phylum Streptophyta; class Magnoliopsida; order Asterales; family Asteraceae; genus Glebionis; species Glebionis coronaria. The sequence goes on along the minus strand of CM046876.1, from coordinate 232,120,980 downwards.
TGAAACCGCACACGAGATGTGGCTTAGGATTCAGAAAATGATGAAGGGCAGTGAAATCGGTTTACAAGAAAAGGAAACTAAGTTGCTTCGTGAATGGGAGAAATTTACGTTTACTGAAGGGGAACAAATTGAACCTTATTATCATCGGTTCTCAACCCTCATGAACCATCTTAGAAGAAACAAACATGAACCTGCACAAATTGTTGCCAACATCAAATTTCTTGATAATCTTCCTTCTGAATGGTCACGATATGTCACTCTTGTCAATCAAACCAAGGATCTTCATGTCGTGGACTACACTCAAGTTTATGACTATTTGAAGATGAATCAAGATGAAGCTAACGAAGTTAGGGCAGAAAGACGTGCCAAGACACAAGATCCATTGGTTTTTATGGCAAACTCTCCATCATCTATGTCATATCCCATGGTACCCTACCATCAACCCTCATCAAGTAACTTCCTGCCACAACAACAACAACAACAACTCACCGCTTATGGATATCAACACCCTGCTGCTATGAATTACTTACAACAACCCATTGCCTGTTTTGATGACATTACTGATCCTACTCATGCTATTAATACTGGTCTTGCCCTTCTTGCAAAGGCATTCAAATTCACCATTAACCCCACCAACAACAATCAGAGAATCTCCTCGAATACTAGAAATAGGCAGATTGCTCAACCTTTCATGAATGCGAATCAAGATCGCCAATTGGTAGTTGCTGGAAACACGGGGACTCAGTTTCAACAATATGGTCAGAATGCTGGGCAGACCGTTGGCAATGCAGGAAATCAGTATGGGCAAAACCGTGGTCCAAATCCGGGTGTTCTGAATGCGGGTAATCAGAATGGGTTAATAGTTGTGCCAGCGGTTGGTAACCAGATGGGAAACATTGTGGCTGCAAGGGCTGAGAATACTGGTACGGGAAATGGAAACAACAATCGTCAGGTTCAGTGCTACAACTGCAGGGGATTTGGTCATTATGCTCGAGATTGCACAGCCAAAAAGAAGAGGGACGCTGCTTATCTTCAGACTCAGCTTCTCATAGCACAAAAAGAAGAGGCAGGAATCCCACTTCAAGCCGAGGAATTTGATCTTATGGCTTCTGCTGCAGAATATGACGAGGAAGAAGAGGTGAATGCCAACTACATCTTGATGGCAAACTTACAGCAAGCATCAACCTCAGGAATGCATGATGACAGAGCTCCTGTTTATGATGCAGACGGTCCCTCTGAGGTACACCCAAGTTTTGATGATAATGATATATATAATATGTCTAATCAGGAGGAAGAGTATACTGAGATGCTTGAGCCCTACATTGAGACACACGAGGATCAAACGAATACTAGTAATATTATTTCAAATGAGCCTAGTGTGGACCTTAGTGTAGATCAAGTTGCCCAGCCTACAACCCTTCCTGATGAGACACATGCGTATTACAAATCTCTATTTGATAAGCTTGCTAAGGATGTAGATCATGCTACGGTGGTTAATAATAAGTTTAGAGAAACTAATGCCAAATTGACCACTGAGCTTGCGGGATATAAGGAACGGGAGAAAAGTTTTGAGATTCATCATGAAAAAATCAAGGAACTTGAACAAGCTCATGCTACATCGGTTTATCAAGAAAAATGCACCACTAAGAAGTTAAATGCCTTACACTTAAGTAGTGCTAAAAAGATAAGCGGATTGAATGATGAAATCACTTCTCTTAATAAACAGCTTTCAACTGAAAAATCTATTGTTTCTGATTTAAAAGAAGAAAGAAAACAGCTAAAACATGATTTCAAAATTCGAGAAGATGGGCTTCTTGAGGATTTTTGCAAAGCGCAGGATAGGATTAGAGAATTAGACAACCTTTTAGTAAAACGTGGCCAAACTATGCAGACGATAAACATGCTCGCACCAAAAGTGAATGAGATAAATTACACTCGATACAAAATGGCTTTAGGTTGTCCTCTTCCCCCTAATCCAGGATACCTTAAGAAAGTTCAGGCCACTAATGAAACTTTATATAATGGTAGTGTGCTATTGTCTGATGAGCATGATCCTCCTAGTGTGCATGATTCCGAGGAAACTACTGAACTTGATGTAGAGTCTCGTTTAAGAATGCAAAAGCTTGATAAAGAAGTGATACCCGTTTATTATCCGAAAGTTAACCCGCCAACTGTTTTTGTTCGGTCTAAAACGAATACTGAAATGCTTTTGCTACCAAGTGAGGAATTGTCTGATGACCCTCCTAAACCGAGCATCACTCGCCGATTTCTAAACGAGCTTAAAGATAACTTTGTCATCCTTAAACGTGTTGTTAATTCAAAAATAACTGGAGGTAATTTTACATCACCTGTTCAGATTGAGGTTCAGAAAATTCTTCAAAACGACATTAATCCGATTATTAATCAAGTTGATGCTCGGTTAGGAAATTTGGAAAACGCTTTTCTAAAAGAATTAGCCAACTTTGTTGAAGACTTTAAATCTTTGACAAAGGAAGCTGATGAATCTCTTGATAAAATTCAAGTTTTGGAAAAAGATCTTGAATGCCTCTCTAAAACTCGTGATTGTATTGATAGTAGCCCTGTTGAGTTAGGTACCTCTATGTCGCATAATGAAAACCTCCAAACTGAGCTTGATCTTATGAAAGAGAAAACGGAATCTTATGTCATTAAAAAGGATAAAGAATTCACCGATCTTTGGAATAAATTTGTCAAAAAATGTGATGAATGCAAATATGACAAGATTTCGTATGAAAAAGCTCACAATGAAATGCAACAAACTATCGCACGGTTGCAGGCTCAGTTAGGAGGGGTTTCAGAAACGAATTTGGCCTCGTCTAGGTTAGAGAGTGCTAGTGGTGGTAATGTTCAGAAGCTTAAGGCTAAGATTGCAGATTTAGAATCTGTTGTTGTTTCATATAAGCGGGTTGTTGAACAAAGTAAGTCTGTCTATCAGAAACTTATTGATAAAATCTGTGAGAACTGTAAGTTAAAGGCCTTGTTAAAAGATAAGACTTCTGAACCTAGCTCGATTGTGGATACGATGATCCAGAAACCAGCAACCTCGGGACCCACTCGTATTGCTGTGACTCCTTTTCCCAAGGTTGCTGGAACGAAAACTGCTATGATTGCCCCAGGAATGTTTCGTGTTAGTTCTCCCTCTGTGCCTAGCAAACAACGTACAGCAAGCGTTAGGACAAAACCGATCACTATAACTCAACCACAAGTTATTGATTTAAAAAGTGCTAATTCTAATAGACGCGTGTCTTCTTCTACAGGAATAAACAACTACACTAAGAGCAGAAGGCCACAGCCTACGAGCAATACAAGGAATGATAGGGTCCCTTTTGCCTCTAGAAGTAGTCACCCCAAGATCAATAATGTGGAAGTAGAAGAACACCCTAGGAATTTACCGCTTTTTAATCATAATCAGAAACCTAATTCATCTGAATGTAATGACTTTAAGCTTGCTATTCGGAATGAAAAATCTGAAGTTATTTGTGCTAAATGTAATAAATGTTTCTTTACTTTTAGTCATGATGCTTGTGGTTTGACTATGAATGGTTTGAATTATGGTGGTTACACTCGAATTGACAAGCTGTCAGTCAGTGAACAACAACGCACTCCTAAGGCTAAGGTGTATGTTCCAAAAAGTACGCATGTAGGGTCCACAGAAAGTCTTGCTAAGCCTAGTAGCCCTAGACTCACCTCTAAATGGTTGCCTACTGGTAGAAATTTTGACTATAGTGGCAAAATTATCGACACTAGTAGATCTCATACTGACAGTGAAACGTCGGTATGTGATACGGCTTAATTATCTTCTAACCCTACAGGAACCTATTTCATCGGTTGCCAAAATATTTGTTTCTCTTATCATTGGCAGGCTGTTGAAATTTGTCTCTGGTGCGTGGACTCGGGCTGTTCCAAACATATGACTGGGAATCGAAGCCTTCTCAAGAACTTTGTATCGCGTTTCATGGGAACTGTTCGATTTGGAAATGATCATGTTGCGGCAATTCTAGGCTATGGTGATCTTCATTGGGGAAATATAATCATCACCAGAGTCTCTTTTGTTGATGGCTTGGGACATAACTTGTTCTCGGTTGGGCAATTTTGTGATTCAGACTTGGAGGTCGCTTTCAGAAGTCATACATGTTTTGTAAGAGATCTTGAAGGAATTGATCTGTTGAAAGGAAATCGTACCACCAACCTTTACACCATTGATCTTTTTCAAATGTCTGCTGCTTCTCCAATTTGTCTCATGGCCCGAGCCACATCAACAAAGTCGTGGTTATGGCATCAAAGGTTATCTCATCTCAATTTCGATGCCATCACCCATCTCGCGAAAGATGATCTCGTTACCGGTCTTCCAAAGTTCAAATATACAAAAGACCATCTTTGTCCTTCATGTGAGCAAGGTAAAAGTAAGAAGAAGCCTCACAAACCCAAACCTGTTCCCAACTCAACGAATAGGTTACATCTCCTACATATGGATTTGTGTGGCCCAATGAGAATCAAAAGTATTAATGGAAAGCGGTATGTCCTTGTCATTGTGGATGACTATTCTCGCTACACATGGGTTCATTTTCTTGCTTCAAAAGATGAAACCCCTGATGTAATTATTAACTTCCTGAAGAAAACATCAGTTCTACTGCAAGCCCCTGTCATTATTGTGAGAACGGATAACGGTACAGAATTCACAAATCAGAAATTGAAAGCTTATTTTGACGAAGTTGGGATTTCTCATCAAACTTCGGCTGTAAGAACTCCAGAGCAGATTGGAGTTGTGGAACGGAGGAATCGTACGTTAGTTGAAGCTGCTCGAACGATGCTTCTCTCCTCTAGTGCACCGTTATTCCTTTGGGCCGACGCTATAGCAACTGCATGTTATACTCAAAACCGCTCCATTATTCACACCCGTTTCAACAAAACACCTTATGAGATCATTAATGGAAGAAAACCGGATATTTCATTTTTACATGTCTTCGGTGCATTATGTTATCCGAAGAATGATCGTGAAGATATCGGTAAACTTGAACCTAAAGGTGATATTGCTTTTTTCATTGGTTATTCTTCAACTGCTTGTGCTTACAGGGTTTATAATCGAAGGACAAGAAAGGTAATGGAGACTATGAATGTTACCTTTGATGAACTCTCGGGTATGGCCTCTCAACATAGGAGTTCACATCCCGAGTTTCAAGGTCAGACTTCTGGACACGTAAGTTCAGGACTCGCGCTTCAATTTGCGCCGTCAGCAATCTCATCGTTACAACCTTCGGAACGTGACTTGGAAGTTTTATTCGGGCCTATCTATGATGAATATATGGAGGGTCCTTCGTCATTTGGTGTTCCTCAAAATGCCCCGGCTGCACCTGCTACGGTAGTTCCAGAACCTCCGACTGCATCTACACCATCGGCATCTACTTCTGCACCATCTACGTCAACCTCAACCATAGTGACTCAAAACATTCCAACCACTTCTCCGATTGCTGACGCAACTCAACAACATTCTCAGCAAATTCCTACTCATGTTCATCTTCAGAATGAAATAGTTGCTGAAAATGCAAAAAATGCGATGCTCAATGAACACGAGTTTGTTAATCCATTTGCGGCTTCCACAAGCACTACTCAGCCTTCAACACCATATGTGGATCCGTCGAGCTCGCATCAAGTTTCTCATACACTTCCACATGAACACAAATGGACTAAGAATCATCCTTTAGTTCAAGTGATTGGCAATCTCTCACGACCGGTCTCAACACGAAATCAGCTGCGTACCGATGGTGATATGTGTATCTATGCACTATCAGTCAGCACAATGGAACCAGCAAGTGTGAAAGAAGCAATGACCGATGCATCATGGATTGAGTCTATGCAAGAAGAACTCAATCAGTTCATTCGACTTGATGTATGGGAGTTAGTACCTCGACCGGACAATATCGATCCGCTTACCCTGAAATGGTTATTCAAAAACAAGATGGATGAGGAGCAAACGGTCATTAGGAACAAGACTCGGTTAGTTGTGAGAGGTTATAAACAGCAGGAGGGAATTGATTTCGCTGAATCCTTCGCCCCGGTTGCTCGGATGGAAGCTATTAGGATTTTCTTGGCATATGCTGCACACAAATCGTTCACTGTGTATCAAATGGACGTAAAGACGGCTTTCTTGCATGGGCCGTTAAAAGAAGATGTGTATGTATGTCAACCTGAAGGCTTCATCAATACTGAACATCCAAGCCATGTCTACAAGTTGAAAAAGGCAATTTATGGTTTGAAACAAGCACCGAGGGCATGGTATGACGAATTATCATCATTTCTTCTACAAAATCACTTCAGCAAAGGAACTATTGATCCAACATTGTTTATCAAGCACTACGGAAACGACATCTTGGTGGCTCAGGTCTATGTAGATGATATTATATTTGGTTCTACTAACCCAAAATATTCCATATTATTTGCCGACCTTATGAAAAGTCGATTCGAAATGTCCATGATGGGGGAAATGACGTTCTTTCTTGGTCTCCAAGTTCACCAATCCCCCCGTGGTATTTTCATAAATCAGTCCAAGTATGTGCTTGAGATTCTAACGAAATTTGGTATGGATAACTGTGATCCTATTGGTACTCCAATGGACACTAAACACAAGCTTGATTTGGATAAGAAAGGGACATTTGTAGATGCTACAAAATACCGAAGTATGATCGGGTCCCTTATGTACTTAACCTCAAGCAGACCGGACATTGTGCATGCTACTTGTTTATGTGCTCGGTACCAGGCTCAGCCAACCGAGAAGCACCTCAAGGAGGTTAAAAGGATCTTTCGTTATCTCCGGGGAACCATTAACATGGGTCTCTGGTATACGAAGGATTCTGGTTTTAATCTCACGGGTTTTTCAGATGCCGATCATGCAGGGTGTCATGATACATTCAAGAGCACTTCCGGTGGAGCACAATTCTTAGGCGAAAAGCTAGTGAGCTGGTCATCAAGGAAACAAGACTGTACGGTGTTGTCAACCGCGGAAGCAGAATATGTGTCTCTATCCGTGTGTAGTGCTCAAGTCCTTTGGATGAGAACACAACTCACGGATTATGGCTTTTTCTTTAACAAAGTCCCTATTTACTGTGATTCACAATCAGCCATAGCCATATCCTGCAACCCGGTCCAACACTCCAAGACCAAGCACATAGCTGTCCGATTCCATTTCATAAAGGAGCATGTGGAAAAAGGAACGATCGAACTGTTCTTTGTCAAGACGGACTACCAACTAGCCGACATCTTCACCAAAGCTCTTTCTCAAGACAGATTTGAATTCTTGGTTCGTCGACTTGGTATGCGTAGTTTCACTCCTGATGAACTTGAACGTCTTGCACATTCGCAGTAATCTTGTATATATTTATCAGAAAATCAAAATACAAAAATATAAAACCTATAAAAACAAAATAAAAAATGAGAAAACCTTTCAAAAAATACCAAAAATATTCTTCTCCGACATGTCTCTCAGCATCGATAATATGGACGTGCTTAGAAATGTTGTTCAATAACGACACGGGTACGTACATAAAGTTCGAATGAGAGTTTAAATGTTTTCAAAACATGTCTTTTTCTATTTTTCTTCTCATATTGGCTTATAGTCACATGTCAGACTATAACCCGGTCCCTAAATAAAGGAAAGTCTTTGACTTATCCTCAACAACGAGAAATTCATTTTTCTCGGTCATGAGCTTATATCGAAACATTCAAAGTTTTAAGCTCATGAACACAATTTTTCTCGGACTTTTGAGCATAATTTTTCAAAGTATTTCAAAAAAATGTGCTCATATACTCCCCTATTTAAATACAATCTCTTTTCGAGGGGGAGTATAATGTTTTTATAAACATTTGTTCCAAAGTTTCATGACAGTGATTAAAATGTGTTATCTTGAATAAGATCTTTGATATAAGTGCTTTCTCTTCCTAATATGTGCAAAAATCTCTCTTTTTATGATGCACATATGTAGGGGGGGCGTTTTTGGTGATATAGAAAACTTTCAAGGTGTAAACATTGATTTCATCAACACCTTGACTGCATTTTCAAATGATTTTTCTGGTTACGATATCTAGACCCTTCAACACATAAATTCACGATGGTATTGGTGTCAAAAGGTGGTTAGGTATTCGTCCTATGATCCAACCAGAACCGGAGGGATCTTCCCAGGGACAATCCATTAGAACTTAGAAGTCCTTAGGAAAGATGGAGTAGTTGAGTGTACGGGAATAATGCCGACTAATGACTTAAGCTAGCACTGGAACAATCACAACAAGGTGCTAGTTATGACGTCTTGGTAAGCATTGAAGGGGTTGAAGAATGAAAAAGAAACGTAAGGATAAAGGGTGTAAAGAAAGAAGCCCTCCATACAACTTAGGCAGAAACCGGGTCAATACATCTATTATCAGAATCACTTTGATGATTTCTGATACTGAAGACAAAGCATCATGGACCCAGTGATGCAATGCACAACCCTTCCCAGCCTACTCAAGCTTCTCTCAAAAGAAGTTTGTTTTATTGTCACGGAGTTCAACTCATTTCTATCAACTTTCTCACTCCGAGATAGTAGATATTGAATAGGTGGCAGTCTGCTCCAGCCTCCGATCACTAAATAAACGTGCACTTATAGAGTCTAGAGCCAACGAGATTCATCAAAAAATCTCATTAGGACACTTATTCCATAGATCAATTGTTGTTCATCATTAGAACACAAGCGATGATTTACAGAGTCCTACGCTCTATCCTTGTGGTATTGCTAGAACATTCAGAGTGATACTCTTTAGTATTCACAGTGATGAATGGAAATCCTTCCAGTGTTAACATCAAACAGCACTGCGGTAGGTCATATGTAAGATTCACTTGAATTAAACATATGTTAACTGGAAAGCAACAGTGGTTTGATTCTTAATTGATTCAAACTCGTTCCAGGTCTCGACGCAATATCTTTATGATCTTGCCAGAACATTCAGAGTAATACTTTTCAGTAATTACAGTGACGAATGGAAATCCTTCCAGTGTCATCATCAAACAGCACTGCGGTAGGTAACTTGTGCGATTCTATATGAATCAAACTTGTGTCAACTGGAAAGCAACGATGGTTTGATTCTTAATTGATTCAGACTTGTTCCAGGAAATTGAATTGACGACTTAATCAGCAGAATGGAACTGCATGATTCACTCCTTACTTTGAATTATCTTTCGATATATTCAAGTATTGAGAACGGCTACCACAGCTAGAAATCCTGTCAAGGAAGTTCTTTGAACTTACCTGATCACAGGTACAATATTCGTACTGTATAACGGGAAACCGGTGGAATGCAAACGGTGGCGTTATCTCAAGAGTCGCAATTCAAGACCACATATTCAGGATTATTGAAGAAAGCTCAAGAACATCTAAAGACAAAGACTTCCGCTACTCTGATGATCAAGGGAGATTGTTAACAAGCTTTCATGTCAACTCAAAACATGAGTATGTGGGTAAAGACACAAGAACACAAGCTGGAAAAGTTACAAGATCAAGTCAAGGCAAAGATCAAAGATCCAAGATCACAAGTCATGAAAGGAACTATGAAAGAACTCTCAAGACAACGAGCTTCAAAGTCTGCAACACCAACAAAGTGAAGTCACATATTACATGACCACCCCTTAGGGGGAGATTGTTAGCCGTATTTAAAGTGATGGTCATATAATATACCGTTGCGAAGCTCGTGAAAAATACTATTCAACGGTGTCGAGAGTTCTTAGTTATTAATGTTTATGTAACGGGAATTAGTCCCGAACACACAAATGAGGAAGGCCTCCTAAACACTTAGTACTTAGTATAAAAGGCCTCCTAAGCCTCATTTGTGTGTGTGTTTTCCATTTCATTTGTTTTAGAGAGAGAAACGTATGTGTTTCTCTCACTAGGAATTCACATCTTCTTGTTTTTCTCTTTTCCTTCATCTAATCTAATCTTTCTTTTTTGGTTTAATCTTCATCTACATCTCTATATCATTATAAGTCGTGTGTTACAATCCAACAACGTTTTTACGACATTGGCTCGTATAATGATTTTTAAGGCTTTTTATAACCATATTCATATAACGGTTTTATTTAATATATACAACGTTGCAGAACGTATTGTATGGTGTTTTTAACGACAATGATTCGTATAATGATTTTTAAGGCAAATGCCTATATTATGATTTTCGATAAAGATTTGTATAAAATGACTTTGGCTATTTTATGGCCTATTAAAATGATTTTTACAAGATGATTTTTCAGTAATAATTTTATACTGATATTATATTGATGGATTTTATTAAACTCTATGAATTCACTCGGCGTTATCGCTGACCTTTTCTTTTAACATGTTTTATCTCAGGTACTTGAAGGTAATTCTCGGGAAGACGACAAGAATTCATGGCCCGCACTTAAACAATATTTTTCCATTCAAATACTTTGTAAAAATTTGTATGAAATGTAATGACTTGGGACCGATGTAACATTGAAATTTATGAATGGAAATGCTTTATTAATAAACGACGAGATTTTTATGCGTTGTCTATGATGTGAGTAATGTGCTATCCCGTAACACCAACGAGTCTTCCGCTATATTAAGTTGTATAAATTTGGGGGTGTTACAATTAAGGTCTCAAGGGGAAAAGAGTCATTGATCTCTTTGTTCAGATGATCCTCTTGATATGGATCCTCAAGTCTACTTAGATGATCCGCGGCTAGGTTTTCGGCTCCCTTCTTGTCACGAACTTCAATGTTGAATTCTTGAAGGAGTAAAACCCAGCGAAGAAGTCTTGGCTTAGAGTCGTGCTTAGTCATCAAGTACTTCAACGCGGAATGGTCCGTGTATATGATGTTGGTGGATAAAACAAGATAGGGGCAGAATTTTTCAAAAGCATAGACAACAGCTAAAAGCTCTTTTTCGGTTGTCGTATAATGCAATTGAGCCCCCGTCATTGTCTTGCTAGCATAATGGATTGGTTGGAAGTGTTTATTCACTCTTTGGCCCAAAACCACTCCAATAGCAAAGTCGCTAGCATCGCACATCAACTCAAAGAGTAGCTCCCAATTAGGGGTAACCAAGACCGGAGCCTTAGTTATCTTATCCTTAAGAAGATTGAAGGCTTCGATACACTCTTTAGAAAAGATAAAAGGAGTATCTTTTTCCAAGAGGTGGGTCATCGGGCGAGCGATTTTAGAGAAATCCTGAATGAATCAACGATAAAAGCCCGCATGACCCAAAAAACTTCTCACACCCTTCACGGTTGAAGGTGGAGGTAATTTGGCTATGACATCTACTTTAGCACGGTCGACTTCAAGACCGGCTTTTGAGATTTTTTGTCCTAGCACAATGCCTTCTTTTACCATAAAATGGCATTTTTCCCAATTTAGAACAAGGCGAGTGTCTTCGCACCGGTTAAGCATACGTTCTAAATTGGCAAGGCAAGAAGAGAAGGAATCCTCAAAGACCGAGAAATCATCCATGAAGACTTCCATGGTTTGCTCAACCATGTCATTAAAAATAGCCAAAATGCACCTTTGGAAAGTCCTGGGGGCATTGCATAAGCCAAAAGGCATTCTTTTGTAGGCAAATGTGCCATAGGGACAAGTGAATGTTGTCTTCTCTTGATCTTGAGGATCGATGGGTATTTGGAAATAACCCGAGAAACCATCTAGAAAGCAGTAATATTCATTACCCGCTAAACGTTCAAGCATTTGGTCCATAAAAGGAAGAGGGAAATGATCCTTTCTCGTGGCATCATTGAGTTTGCGGTAGTCTATACAAACTCTCCACCCAGTAACAAGACGTGTAGGAATCAACTCGTTGTTTGCATTGGGCACAACGGTGATTCCGCCTTTCTTAGGCACACAATGGACTGGACTAACCCATGGTGAATCCGAGATAGGATAAATCATGCCCGCATTAAGAAGTTTGATAACCTCTTTTTTGATAACGTCATGGCTTTTAGGATTCACCCTTCGTTGGCTTTGAATTGTGGGCTTAAAGTCGTCCTCCATGAGAATTTTATGTGTGCAAAAGTGAGGATCAATTCAGCGAATATCGGAGATTTTCCAAGCGATAGCTCTTTTATGTTTCTTGAGAACTTCAATGAGACGATTTTTATCATCGACTTTTAAGTCCTTAGCAATGATAACGGGAAGTTGATCAATGCCTTCTAAGAAAACATACTCAAGATGAGGAGGTAAGTCCTTAAGCTCAAGAGTAGGAGGATCCTCAATAGATGGTGTAACTAACGATGGATCATCATTAGTCACCTCTTTAGGAGAAGGAGGAGAAAACGGGTCTTCATTCAGAAGTTTCTCATTTGTACGAATGTCTTCATCCCAATCGGTGGGAGAATCATCATACTTAAGATCGAGAGGACCCAAGCTAGCTTCAAAATCATCCAAGTCACTTTCTCCAAAAGTAGTCAATGACGGAGCAATTGAGGCAACGGTCTCAACATTGGGTAGAGAAGAGAGAGTACTTTTGCAAGCATCATGAAAGTGATCTTCACAAGCCTCATCGAGAACATCAATAGCATTAACACTCTCATATGAATAAGGTTGCTTAGAAATCTTACCCATGTTGAAGACAATTTTATCGTCACCAAGTCTCATGATTATTTCGCCCGCGGCTACATCAATGAGAGTGCGACCGGTCCTCAAGAAGGGACGTCCAACGATTAATGGAACACGAGGATCCATCTCGTAGTCAACGACAACAAAATCCGCCGGGAAGGTGAATTTTTCAACGCCAACAAAGACGTCTTCGGCTATCCCCACTGGATAAGCAACCGTACGGTTAGCTAATTCCAAAGTCATTTTGGTGGGGACTAGCTCGGGGAGAGATAATTGCTTCCAAACACTTAAAGGCATTAAGTTTATACTGGCACCTAGATCATCTAGGGCCATGCAATTCTCTACTCCCAGGAAGTTGCAAGGAATCAAGAAGCGACCCGGATCACCAAGTTTGGTGGGCAATTTCCTTAAGAGAACCGCGGAGAAATTCTCATTAAGTTGGGTCTGAGAAATGTCAAGAAGATTCTCCTTGTCACTAAGAAGATCTTTAAACATCTTCGCATATTTAGGCTTTAGGGGAGTAGGATCACTCACAACCGCGGGTGGTGGGGGAATGGGGGTAGAAGGCAAAGGAGGTGAGGAAAGTTGCTCTTTTTCCTTGTTCACAATCACGGGTGGAGGTGTAGGAAGCTCGGGTTCCGTATAACCTTTTCCACTACGAGTGGTGATTGCTTTCATCTCCCCTCTTGGATTCGCAACGGTGTTACTCGGAAGAATACCCGAAGAAGAGGGTTGATTACCTTGGAAGAGCGTACCTAACATATCACGTAAATTATCCGTTTGAGTGCTGAAAGAGTCTCTCATTTTTGCACGAATATCATTGCTTTGTTTTGCCATGTCATTCCGTTGCTCGGCTCGAATATCACTCCCTTGTTTCGCCATTTCTCCCTTCAAGTTGATGAATTGACTCTGAAGATTCGTCACCATTTCTCTATTAGTCCTCATGAACGTCTCGACGTCTTGATTCAATGCCATCGGTTGATTGAGAGGTGGAGCTTGGTAAGCTTGAGAATTTCCTTGAGGTGGGTATGGGTTTCTTTGGGATTGATATTGATTGTTAGCACGAGGTTGGGATTGGTTATTTCGGTTATAGCTTTGTTGTTGGTTTTGGTTTGGAGGAGGAAAACCGGGTGGAGCAAGATAGTTGTTTGAACGATAACTTAGCAAGCTACGGTCTCCTTGAGGACGAGCTTGATAGCCTCCCATGGGATAAGTACCGTATGCCGCATTAACGTTTTAACAAAAATTGCCTTGAGTGGAAGGACAATCATTGTAGGAATGAGGACCACCACATGTGTCACAAGAAATAGCAACGGCTTTAGCTTGTTGAGTTTGGTTAGAAGCCAAAATTTGCATACTTTTGCTAATATCAAGAAAAGCACGTTCCATGGCGGACATGTAGGTGGTGGAAGAAGTAGATGAAACATTGACTCTCGTATTAGATCTTGAGGATGCGGATGAATCCCAATTCTTGTGGTGAGTAGTCATGTTTTCAATCAACTCTCTACACTCCTCCGGTCTCCTTTTCATAAAAGTACCACCGGCGGCGGCGTTGATCGTGTCACGATCACGAAAAGTGAGACCATTGTAGAAAGTATCAATGAGAGTGACGGGGAGCATGTTGTGATTTGGACAACAGTGGATCAAATGATTGTATCGTTCCCAAGCATCAAAGAGCAATTCATCATTGTCTTGCATGAATCCACTAATTTGGTTACGAAGGCTCGTGACCATGGATGGTGGGAAGTAGCGCGACAAAAAGCTTTGAGTCATGTCGTCCAAAGTATGAATAGAATTCTTTGGGAGACGGTCAAACCATTTTTCGGCATGGTGATAAAGCGAGTGGGGAAATAGTTGGAGGCGAAGTTCATCCATAGAAACACCGAGTGATTTCATGCTTTGGGTGATGGTAATGAATTTGTCGAGGTGTTTGTTGGCATCATCATCCGGAATTCCGCGAAATGGGTTATTTTGCACTTGTTGGATCATGTGATGCTTCAACGAAAACTCCTGAGCCGTGATATGCATCGGCGCAATCGGGCCTCCACGTCCGTTCATCGTAGGTTGGCATAGCTCCTCCACTGTTCGTAGGTCGGGTAAGGGTGGATTATTTATGTTGGGGTGGGGTGGATTATTATTGTTGGGGTGGGGTGGATTATTATTGTTGTTGTTGTGTACACCGGCCATGTCTAAATCTTCGAGAGTCTCGGGCTCTGAATAAGACGTTGATCGAGTACGCATACACTAAAAAGAAAATGCAAGAGAAAATATTTTTGGTTTTTATAGGTTTTTTTAATGTTTTTGTATTTTTGAAAATTTTATATTTTTATGGGATTTTGAAAATATTTGTGCTTGAAAATAAGGTTCCCGAAAGAACGGATCCCAAAATCCAATTTTTCTCACAAGAAACTGTTGATCCTTACGAAAAGAGCCGGCAGCGGCGCCATTTTAATAACTGAAATTTAGTTGATTAAAAAGGTAGCTTTTGCAAGATCTTTCTTTGTGTTGCTCATACCCAATTATATTTGTCGTTGTTTCGTTCTCGGTATCTTCTCGAATCGATCACGGTTCAAAGTGGAAATGTTGTAAATGGTGACTAAAAAGGGGGAGCTTTTGATCTATATCTACTAAAACGATAAGTGCGAGAAGTAATAAAATTAAACTAAAAGCAATTACTAGAAATAAAACTTGAATTAAAATTAAACAGTAAAATACCTAAACTTGGAAAAAACAGCTGATTCAGAATAATTGCTTGATCCGGAATATTTGGAATATTTGGCTCATTCGGAATAAATCAACTCATGCGGAATAAACTAAAAAACTGCTTCATTCAGAATGTGCTTGATTTGGAATAAATATGTCGATCCGGAATATATTAGCTTCACTCGAAATATTGCTTCATTCGGAACAATTAATGGAACACTGATTCGGAATATCAACTGACTCGGAATAAATTGTTTATTCGGAATAAATCACTTGACTCGGAACATTTGCTTCATTCGGAACAATTAATAAAAAGGGTTGATTCGGAATGTTTACTGATTCGGAGTGAATGCTTCATTCGGAACTTTTAAACAAAAAGCTTCATTCGGAACTTTTAAACAAAAAAGCTTTATTCAGAACTTTTCTTTATTCGGAACATTTTAAACAAAAAACTTCATTCGGAACTTTTAAGAAAACTGACTCGGAATATTTGACAAAACTTTGATTCAGAACTTACCTACTCATCCGGAATATTGATTATTCCGGATGAACTGCTGGTTCGGAATAATATGCTCAAACCCTTGATTCGGAACAATTAATTCATTCGGAATCTGGGGATGTGAAACAGTAACAAGAAACGAAGAACAGGGGAATAACAAACACCACGAATTTAACAAAAATCCACCAAGTTTTTAACCAAAACTCAAACCAATTTAACCACTAATCATTTACTAATGATAATCATCAATCCAAAACAACAAAAACTCAAAACCCACTTACTTTTGAATATCAAAACCAATAAAATAAAACCTTAGAACTTTGAATCAACAAGAGAAGAAAGAAAGATTAAATGGAAACTTGTATTAATGATTAAGATTCAAACAAACAAAATGGAAAGATTAAACATACAAGATTGTGGAAGAAATCAAAGAAAATGAAAACCACCAATCTCCTTAAGGGAGTTGGTTCCTACGAACTAGGAAAAGAAAATAACAGAAAGAAAACTAAACTCCAAAATGTGAATGGGAAGGGTATTTATAGGGCTTGGCTTGGTTTGGTGAGTGGGCTTTCTCCCTTTCTTTTTGTCTTCTCGTATTTTTAGAAAAGTTGACGTTTTCGATTTCGATTCAGGATTTGTTGACGAATAAATTCAACTCGTCTTTTAATTTCTTCATTTAATAGACTTGAGTTTCTTCGACATATGTAAATCTTCCATCTTTGGTCCTTTTCTTCGATAAATCATCAAATAGGCCCATTGACTTCAAATCTTTTGCATCTCTTGGACTATAGACTTTGTCTTTTCGTCTTTTTCTTCGATAAAACCCGTGTAATCCCATGTTTTCTTCAATATTTATCCGGTTGGCTCTGAAAACACAACAAACACACAAACCACGCATAAGTCCAAACAAATGACATTAAATACGCGTTTTGGTCTTGTTTTAGCAAGAAATAAGTGGTAAAAGGATGGGTGTTTTCACACCTATCACATCTCCTCTTCAGAATCTGGTTGGAGTGATATGGTACGACAACGCAAAAGGCAGCTGTTAGCACTTTAAATGTAGAACATTTCTGTAGGTGAGGCGGGAGAAACCTACGTAAGGTTGAAACCTCAGCACGACGTAAGAAAAATGATCTATGAGCCATATCATCATCATTTAGTGGGATGATTGTACCACCCGTTCGTTGTGTCTTTTCCTTTTGATCGCCTTGCCTCTTTTTTAGAAGTCTCAGTAGACAATTTAGCATAATTATCAATTATTTAATGTTGTCACTACTAAGTTGGACCAACATCGTAGAAGGAAACAACCATTAAAAAACTACATAGAAACTTGCTTTATTTCTGTGTATTTTTTAGAAAGCAAACATATACTTGATTATCTGAAAGAAAATGGTTCACTTAGGACTACGGGTCCGGGTCAAATGGGTCTCAAATCAGGTTGTGATAGTTCTCTTCCCCGTTTGACAATAAACTTTCACCAGTTGC
This sequence comes from Glebionis coronaria, assembly GCA_025667525.1. NCBI lineage: Eukaryota > Viridiplantae > Streptophyta > Magnoliopsida > Asterales > Asteraceae > Glebionis > Glebionis coronaria. The sequence goes on along the minus strand of CM046876.1, from coordinate 232,103,692 downwards.
TTTTGAACTTTCTTCACATTATTTTCCATTTGCAAGGATTATATGTTGTCAAATACATCTACCATATTCTTCACTGACTCATTTTTTGTTCAATTTGTTTTCCTATTTTTTTGACCTTTTACTTAAACTGAAGGAAATTATCTAAATTGATTTGTTGGTTGTGCTTAATTGGTTTAACCTTTTAAGCTATTTTTTATATAGTTCAATATTTGGCCTAAAATAAAAGAAATAACACCTTGTGCAAGCAGTTCTTTCACCCTTCCACCAGAGTATAGCTCAAAAAGGCAGCCATGTCCTTCAGTAATAAGTCCTGCTCCAATAGAACAAAGATCAAGCTAATCTATTGATCTATTAAACAGTATATTGGTTGATATGTTCATATGTTGAATGTTATCTTTATTTAACAGTTATATTTCAATGATAGCATGGCTCATAAGCAACAAATAATCAAGAAACCACCCTTAGACGGGCCTACTATGTGCACACCAGCCTTGTGCAGGTCCTGGACAATCCCATAGTGTGCATTTTGGTCCTAAAAAACCATACGATGGAGGACTGATGGTTGTGAGGATTATCAGCCCATTTGACCCATTCTCTTTTAAATTACAGTACTTATCATCAACTTAAGAGCAGATGAAAAAAATAGTATGGAATCCAAAAATGCAGCAAAAATGAAACTTGCATATGGTCATAAATAAAGTTTCAAAACAATGCTTAATGCATAGTACTCATACCTAGTTGACAAATCTGCTATTGCACCTGCTTGTAAATCTCCTTCCAAGTTACCTGCAACATATGCAGTTTGTGTTAATCAAGCTCATGATAAATACATATTATACATGTTATGATAGCATAAGCAGGTGTCTGGGGTTGCTTATTTTAAGCTGACAATCTACTGCTTATAAGATCAAAAGGTCCAAAGTTTCAACTTGCGTAATTTTAAGTACTTCTTTACATTGATATTTGGTGTTGTAAACCTATAAACAAGTAGCTGGTTTTTTAAACCGCGCCACAACTTTGAACCTCGGTTTGACGTCGGTGGCCAAGAGGTTAAAGGTGGTGTGTAGTTGTGAGTCGCTGGTAAAGTGTATTAATATGATGGTTTAAATCATCCAAAATAAGGTCGTTGACAGGCTGTTCATACTGTGTGGCATAAATGAAAAAAAGAAACGGTTATTAAAACAATCGAAGTCGAAAACCAACAAAATAACATTTAATGGTGTAAACTACCTGAATTTCATTCACATTGTGTGTCGGCTTCTGCAACATATGCAAGCGATCTTTCAGTTAACGGGTAGTGGTTGTGTTTTTATAGATATAATAGACAACCTACAAATAAAGATGGCAAAATTAGGACTCTTGTTGCGACTATTTCTGTCACACGTCATTGCCAACAAAGGCCCACGACAAAAGTTTTAGCTGACAGCTCGAGGTATTGAGGAGACTAAATCATTAAACATGATGCTATTTTGAGTATCTAATATGCTGCTCTCGGAAGGCTACAAAAATTCTAATTTCAGGTGATTACTACATCAAAGGTTTAGATCGTCAAGGTTTTTCGACCGATCTAAACCTTTTGAAGACGAATAAAATACACAGTTTTATGCGCCACATCAGGAAAAAGTAAACATGGTTGATATTTACCGATGTGACTGTTATTTTGACAGGTTACGACTACAGTTTACCTAAAACCAAAGTTTGTACTGTAGGTGAATAACCCGCTATCTTTTGACAGATCTAAACCTATGACAAGCAAAATAATTTTTTGAAATTCAAAATATGGTGAATAACCCGCTATCACAACAAATTCCCAATTGACAAATACCCGCTATTGCAATTTCTTGTAATTATCTTTTAAGTCACCTGCCACATATGAAGTTCGTGTTAGAATCTCGAAAAAAGGGGAGGTTATCGCAAAGGCAGCTCAAGGGGTTGCTTGGTTGAGAACTTTGTTACTCGTCTCTGCAGCTCTTCAAACTTCTGGTGAGACTGTTCGTATATTTTCTTGTGAAAAAACCCTACACAGGAAAAAATCAAGAAGAAAATCCAATATAAATATGGGTGACCACGTTTATTTTTTTCTATCAACTAAAACTACAAAAATAGAATGTGAGTACCTTCAAGTACGAACTTTACAACCTAAAAAGAGTATGAGACCTTGCTTGATTCTAAAAACCAGGCGCTTAATTCCTCCATCTTAACCAAAAAATAGTCGTACAATAAAGCTTGTTTATATAGATGTATCAACCATAATTTTTCACAATTAAATACTAACAAGTTTCCAGATTCACAAAAGTACCAGAAGGGCGATTGAGGTGGAAAAAAGGAGTGTTTGGTTTAACTTACTTGTATAGCATACACTAAAAGGATATATTTCCGAAAATATATGTCAAACTTGAAATAGACGTTCATTATAATTATAGATATGAGTAGCAGATAAGTGGCTACTGGTTAAACAAATCATGTGGCTAAACCTACCTCAGTTTTTATCCAGAAATAGGAGGAAATATCCATCGCTTCACAGCTGTTATCTATTGTTACTTGACACCCTAAAACCTCCATACGAAGAATCTACAGGCAGAACGTATTCTTATTACCGAGATTACCCATAGTTTCTACAACTTCACTCTCTTGCAGCAACACAACATGAAAAGGGTAATACACATCTAATTAAATGATTAGATCATATCCAGTTAAATAGCATATGCTTAGAATACAGGACATGACGACAACAAAGAAGTAAATAAATGATGTCAGGAACATGAGGGAAAAAAGGATTAACAAAAGGAAACACTATATGATCTCCGCTTAAGCAATCAGAGTTGACGCATCCCATAAGCATCAATCAAACAAATCGATAACCGCCATTATGCCTTTCAAGATCTGTATTTTTTTATTTAGTTGTTATACCTTTGACGGAGGTTGCTGCTGCAACAGCTGTCCGTCCTTCTTCAAGTGAACCACAAGCTAATTCAAAAAATAATGATATAAATTCTGCATTTCATATTTAATAGTACATATGTAACATATAAAAAACTATCTTACTTAGATTTTGATAACAAAAAAACTCAAATTATGAAAACGTACGATAGACTTACCCGATGCGATATAATTCTTGTGTTTGGAACCAGAAGATAGAAGAGACCGAGCGGTACATGAAGAAGATCAAAAGATTTGATAACTCATTCTTCTTGATTAATAAATCAATCGAAATCACAACAAATCCATCCATATTCTTAATGAATATCAGCAGCCAACATCAGGTAAACATATCTGAACATATATGGTCATGTTTGTCAATAGACAACTCGCTGTAAAGATGGCAATGAACATGAGTTTTCATGACAACCTGTGCATAAACATTCTCAACATCAGTGTTCGATTCATCTGAAACACACGAAGTGATAGTTCATTCGAGAAATTGACTCTAAAAAACAATGTGTTGAATAAGAATCGGTTAAGAATATCATATCCAAACTTCCATGAGAAATACTGATATGACGTGTTCAAAACATATCATTCATATACCGGAAGAATTATCCTATGATGAACCCTCTTAATTTAAACTAAGAACATATAATCAATTAAGAAGGAGTCTCAATCGCCCTATTATGTATGTCAGCGGACTGTTGCGCAGCCTGTGGACATGAATAAAAAAACTCGTTTATCAACAATCCAAAGGTTTATTAAAAAAAACAGGGTTTTTGTAAATAAGCAAAGGTGGATTTTATAATTCGAAAATATTTAAATTGAACATGAATGTCCATCTTCTAATATCCAAATCAGTGAGCATGGGCAGATCTATATCAGGTTCATTGAGTCTAATTTCCATCAAAGCGTACCTATATATTCTTGACTACCCAAACTGCTTAAGTGTGAGGCCAACATATCTCACATCATCATGCACGAAAATATAAATCCTCTTTTGATTTATCTAATGCATGAAAACGTACAGCCTAGGTATCACTACTATGAACCAAAACATAATTTTAATATATTAATTGAAACATCAAATAGCAAGTGAACTAAAACATCAAATCATACTTAATACCTGACGATTTTGAACATATTCCTATTAAGATATGAACATTAGGATAACACAAGGTTTTGTTACTTTCAGCATGAATAAGTAGCAAGTAATGTGACCATCTCCATGCTCCAAGTATCAACATGGATACTCTACAACTGCTTTTGTAGTAGTGGACTTAAAAGTTGATGGTTCACCAACAAAACGGGCCAACATCAGGTAAACATATTATAAACATTCATCGTATCCTTTTTTGTTAATAAAAAAAAAACATATTATAATCAAATAAATTAAAATCATGGTAACATGAATACATAAACTAACATAGATACTAAATTCAAACTTTAACAATAGAAAAACGATTATACCTAATTCAAACACAAATATTTAATTATGGGTGTTTGATCATAGATCATGATTGTAATAAGTGATTGCCATGAATCAACAAACATAGATCGTTAAATCTTAATTATCGTGTTTGATCATAAGTCTTTGGTGAGATATGAATGAATTAATGAGATAAGGGCTTAATATGCGGGTTAGGGTGATAACACAAATCGAATTTGGGCTTGATATACGGGTTTGGGTGCTGACGTGGATTAGGAGATGATAAGTGACGTGGCAAATCCCTCCTGTTATATATAATGTAAAGATGTATATATATATATATATATATATATATATATATATATATATATATATATATATATATATATATATATATATATATATATATATATATATATATATATATATATATATATATATATATATATATATATATATATATATATATATATATATATATATATATATATATATATATATATATATATATATATATATATATATATATATATATATATACTAGCGTCGTAACCCGCCCAAAGGGCGGAGTCGCTTTTTTTCTTGTTTCGGAGGGTTTTTTGTTGTGTGTTTTTAGTTTCTTGAATTTGTAATTTAATTTTTAGTATATTTTTGTTATAGTTTACGCTTAAGTAACGTTTATTTGTGGTCAACGGGCTGGATTTTTTTTCTTAATATGAAAGAACCATTGACGATGAACCCGTAAATCGGTGACTCGACCGGGTTAACCCAATGATCGATCTCGTTAACCTATGACTTGATCGGGTTAACCCGTGGTGATACGGTAACTTGATATTGCTATATTATGATTCTTCAATTTATATTAAAAATAGATATTTTTAAAAGATTTAAAATTTAATCTGAATTTAAAAATATATTTCAAAAATTAATAAAAAAAAACTTCATGTCTAAACCTCACAAACACGCATTAATAAAAACAAAAACCATTACACTCGGATAAACCATAAAAAAATTCAAAATTTCACAAAAATAGCGTTATGTTATTTTCCTATACTGGAATGACGCAAGTTTAATAGTAGCAATTGTTATTTTAGGTTTTTAAATATATTTTTATCCGACACAAGTTTTGTGTTTAATTTTTGTTATTACATGGCAATTTTTACGTTTCTAAACCTTTACACTCGGATAATTATTGGGTTGTGAAAATTAATCCGAAATTTGGAAAATAAAAAAGTTTGAAACTTAAAAAGAAACTAATAAAAATATTTCGAAAATCAAAAACAAAAAATAAAGGGGCTGTTTAGTTGTGGAAAACTTTTCATAATTTTCTGCTTCTAAATTTTTAAAGAATGAAAGATTTTTTTCTCTAGAAATATTGAACACCTGTTTAGATGGTATTTTTTATTTTCTATAAAAAAATGAACAATGTTTAGACGAAATCATGTTCAATCGTTTTTTTTCATGATCAATTTTTTCACGTTTTTGCTAGTTTTTTTACATTTTCATCTGTTTTTTCCCGTCCTCTTTTTTCACGTTTTCGTAAGTTCTTATACGTTTTCATCAGCTTTTTTATGTTTTCATAATTTTTTTATGTTTTTATCAGTATTATTACGTTTTCATCCAATTTATTAGGGTTTCATCAAGTATTTTACGTTTTAGCCCGATTTTTTACGTTTTCGTCCGATTTTTAGTGTTTCGTCAACGTTTTTACGTTTTCGTCAACGTTTTTACGTTTTCGTCAACGTTTTAACGTTTTCGCCAGCATTTTTATGTTTTCATCAGTAATTTTACGTGTTCGTCAGTAATTTTAAGTTTTCATCAGTATTTTTACCTTTCCTCGATAATTATACGTTTTCTTCATTTTATATTTTTGTCTGTATTTTTACGTTTTTGTTCGTTTTTTTACATTTTCATCAGCGTTTTTATATTTTGCTCATATTTTTATGCACATTCCAGACGAAAACATAGAAATACTAATAAAAAGGGAAAAATGCTGATGAAAATGCAAAAAAATTATACTAAAACGTGATGGACGAAAACGTAAAAAAATCAGTCAAAACGTAAAAAACCTGACTTAAACGTAAAAAATCGGACGAAGACATAAAAAAGCTGAGGAAAACGTAAAAAATCGGAAGATAACACAAAAATTAAGACAAAAACGTAAAAACTCGGACAAAAGCGTGAAAATACTGACAAAAACGTAAAAAATCGGAAGAAAAAGTAAAAGATCAGACGAAAACGTAAATATTTTGACGAAAGCGTAAAAAATTTGACGAAAATGTAAAAATATTGACAAAAACGTAAAAATACTGACGAAAACGTAAAATTAATGATGAAAACATAAAAATACAAAGGAAAACTGACTAAATCAACGAAAAAACTTAAAAATACTGAGGAAAACGTAAATATACTAACGAAAACATAAACGACACATAAAAAATGATAAAAACATTTTTTAAAAAAAGGCAAAAATGTGAAAAATGAAGAAACGTAAAGAAAACTAACAAAAACATGAGAAACTGTCGAAACGTAAAAAATTTGAAAAAAACGATAAAAACGTATTTGGAAAAGAAATAGAAAGGGTAATATGGGTTTTCTAGTTTCTATTTAAAATTAGAATATTATTTATATTAATTAATAAGGTAATACATCAAGGCCCATCGCCTATCATGGTGGTTGAACGGTGAAGCCAAGGGTAACAAATGAGAAGCGGAACCACCTACATTCTAGATAAAAGCACCATTAAAAAATGGTAATTAGAATATTAGAATATGAAAATTTCATGATTTTTGGAAAATACAAAAATAAAATTGAAATAAACATGTTTTTAATCCGAAATTAGAAAATAAAAAATTATAAAACTTAAAAAGAAAACTAATAAAAATATTTCGAATATTAAAAACAAAAAATAAAGGTATTCAGTTTTAATGAGTTTACGTATATGGGTTAGTAACATTTAAACAAAAACCTTACCATAGCAAGTTTGTAAGTTTGATTAACCCTAAACGCAAGGTCTCTTGTTCCATTCTTTCAAATGGCATATTTTTTTATAAATAATACGGAAATAATCAAAAACTGCGTTTCCAAAACGTAATTTTCAAAACTGCGTTTCGAAAACGCAGGTTTCAAAACTACGTTGTTTCGAAAATGCAATTTCCAAAACAGGTTTCCAACTGCGTTTCGAAAACGCAGGTTTCAAAACTACGTTTTTTCGAAAACGCAATTTCCAAATCAGTGTTTCCAAAACGCACTTTCAGAAAAGTTCCAAAACAACATTTCCAAAACACACTTTCAGAAACGTGCGATTCCAAATCATAAAAACGGTGCAAAATGGAGATTTTCTAGGAATTTCTCAAATACTATTGGTTTAAAGATGTGACTGTGATATGAATGGATTAAAAAGTGTGGTTTCAAATCATAATTATACCTATATATAATATAAAGATATATATATATATATATATATATATATATATATATATATATACTTTTGCCTATCTAGTATTTGTCGTTTTTTACATGTCAAAAGTTTGCTCACACCAGATGGTCTTAGACTATTGAAATGACTTAGCCCTTAATCAGGGCTTTCATTTAACTTCTAAACAAGGCCTCGTATCCATATGATAGACTTAACCCATCCCTAAGTACCTTAACCACCTAAAAACATTATTTGTAAATGGGCTGATCCAAAATCAGTTTTGACCACGACTGTTGTAGTTTCTTGCATTCAAAAGCTTATTCAGTTATCTTGTTGTGGACATAAAATTCGACTTCTATATGTTTTCCAAATTCATGTTATCGCCAAAACAAGTGACCCAAAATTTTGCCCTGATTTCAAAAATGATTTTCCCATAACTAGTCTAATTGATCACCTATTCCATGTGTAGTATTTATCCCTAATCAATCCTAACATGTTTAATAGATAAATTACAGATTTATGATTAACCCTAACCCCAAATCCATCATAAGAATAAATTACATTTTTAAAACATAACTATGTTAATTAAAATCATTAATTGAATAATGGTTTTGAGACCCTAATTGTCCTCCATTGCTAAAATTTGGCCAAGATAAGTTATGAGGAAGAAAAGATATGATTTTAGAGATATGGGCCTTGTTTTATGGGTTTTTAATTTAAAAGATCTTATAGTTAGACTCAAATTGGGCCATATCTTCCCCTTCTTGAGCCTAGGTCAGCTAAACCCAAGCCCAACACCCCTTGGTCTGACTTTTATACCCTCTCATCTGTTATTTAATTATTACTAACATATATGGTATCCTCGGGTTATTTCTTGGCCAAAACTTGAAAGCCTTACGTTAATTTTTCGACTTTTTACGCGATTTCTGAACTAGACTTCATTTCTAAAAGTTTCTAAAAATGCAAAGTAACCCTAAAACTTATCCTAACCATATGATGTATACATAATATTTATATATAACATACGATACGTACGTGAAAACTTATAAAAACGATATTTGAACTTTCACGCGGTTCATTTGCCATTTCATTTCATTAAATTTCATTTCCCACTTGTACCATGATTTACGAATCGTGTACCTCATTTCATTCATACACCTTAACATTATCACACATAAGAACACATAATACACATTGATCACAAAATCTAACACATAAATAAAATTCAACGGGTGACAACTAACTCGTCAAAAATCCGAGTTTTCACATAAATCGGGTCTTCACAATATTTATGATAGCTAAGAGCATGACATCAAAACCAATGATCCAGTACATGCAATAGATGCACATACAAATTGCCCCAAATGAGTATCTAGCCAAGATAACTTAAGTTCACACAAATGATATACACTCGTCCGACGTCAGAATACCCGAGTCGAGGTTGTCAAGCCTTAATAGATCGATCCATAACATAAGAGCTTACTCCAGCAAAGTAATTAACGATTCATGATAGTGGGGACTATGGCTAAAGCAACTTAAGCTATATCATAAACAATGCTCACTGAGCGTTCACAAAAAACAGTTTTATTGCGTCCAGAAGCAAGTATAAAGCATTTATTGCATTCCAAAACATTGTATGATCTAGTAATAGCGAACACCACTAGAGACAACTTAGATATAATCTTATAGTTTAGGCGCTAGCAAGTAAATCACATTAGTTCATCATGTATATTGCTTATCATTCATATGCATTGTTTCATAGATAAAACATGACTTATCGAAATCATATCGTTATAAGTAATATATTATACTTAGGATAAAAAATTTATTTTTGAATCGACGGAATTTTGACAGCCTTTTGACGTAAATTTTTAAATTACCCAAATTTAACTTAGCCAAATATTAATCATATTTCCTACAGAAAATTCGACAGCCCTTCTGCGTCATTTCAAAATTTGCTAAAATTCCCCTATTTTCAACACTTTCACAAACCACAATCATCCAATAGCTCATTTTTCCGTGAAATACCAACTTTCAATGCTCAAATGCAACAATAAATCAAATATTTCAAGTACGCGCTTTTACCCTTTTCAAAACATTTCCAACATTCATATACGTCATTTAGTACTCATTCCGACACTTAAAATAAACTGGTTTAACTCGAAAACGTCATTTTAACCATTTTATAAATCTAGACAGCAACTATTTTTTGTGTTTCCACAAAAATTAAGTTTTCCGACAATGAATTACATGTGACCATATCTTGCTCATTTTAAATCGATTTTAGCTTATAATATACCGAGACGAAGGTATTAACTTGCATTTTCATTATCTTGTACTAATATAGTGTCAAAACAATTTTTATAACCCTTTAAGCCTCATGTAAAATTCGGACAAAATACAATATTTTTGTAAAAATCTATTTTTGACCATTTTCAAGTGCCACTAGTAATAATACCACTAGTTTTCACCATTCTTTCGTAAACACAATAAATATGTCAAAAACATTTTTAATTTCATTGATCCATAAATATATTAACGTATATTTTGTAGAAACTTCAAGTCATGCTTAAAAATACATAGATCTAATAGATCCATTCATAAAACACATGGATTTAAAAGTTTACCAATTTCAAAATAATTTTCTTCATTTTACTTTTAAGAATACATATTATAAGCAACATGCATGCATAGATCTACATAGATTATGCATGAAAATTAAAGAATCAAAATAGGCATAAGAAATAACCTCAAATACCTAATCACAATAACCCGATCTACAAGCTTATCAACTAATAATCAACAAGAAAACCAACTTCTTCAAACTTCTTTAATCAACCCAAAATAACCAAACCCTAGCTTCCTTGTACTTGTAAAAACCCTTGGTTGTATGCAATTAGTGCTAAACCTTCTAAAATTTGAGTTTTTGTAATTAAAAAGTGATGGTTTTATATTTTCCTCCTGATTCCGTGAGCTAGAGAGAGTAGAGAGATTTGTGTGTTTTATTTTTAAGGTGAAGTCAAAAATGATTGAGATAGTATAATGCTAATAGGTTAAAACATGCAAATTGGGTAGTAAGTTAAATTTGATATTAAACAAAAAATTTCAACTTTCTCTTTCGGTGATTTGTGCTATTTTGGCCGATTATAGTGACACATGGGGGGTAAATATTTCAAAATTTTACTCGTTGTAAATTGTTAAAAGGTTTATGGTAAAAAAGGTTAATTAGTTTTAGGTAATTATTGGATTTTATATATTTAATTTTAAAAATGCGTAAAACTTAGAAATTGGACGAAATAAATTATTTTATAAAACATTTTATGCATGTTAACGACGGTTAAACCTAAAAACAACGAGAAATGCAAAAATTCGTTAAGTAAATTAATTATTCACCATAATATGATTTGTTACTATAATTAGTAACAATATAAAAATAAGAACACATAAACAAATACAGAAACTATTAAATACTCAGATTGCATAAAGAACAATCACGCAGTTATAACTAAATAGTTAAGCACATAATTCATAGTTAACAAATAATCTCATGTATTATCGTCAATTCATTGACCGTCACAGCAATTAGGTCAGATTCACAGAAGTTTTCATTGAATGATGACTAAGCACAGATTCAAGTCATTGAACATCATCAGGCGGTTTTCCACTAAACGCGGAATAACCTCCCGGTTCAAACACAGTTCAAGCACATAGTTGACTAAATAAAAGTCAAAGGAAAAAATACTCATTTAACAAATCAGGAAATTACCAGATGTTACATCCTCCCCTCGTTAAAGAAGATTTATCCTCAAAGCTTAGGAGTGTAACGGGTTCTAGAGTTTTTAAATAGATGTGGATATTTCTTGCGAAATTGACCCTCACGCTCCCAAATGAATTCAAGTACACGCTTAGAATTCCACCTTACTTTGATGATCGTAATATGAGTCTGTTTCAATCATTTGACCTCACGGTTCATAATTTCAACAGGTTCCTCGACAAATTGCAGTTTTTCGTCAACACGAAGTTCCTCCAACGTGAATAGTACTTTGCACGCGGCTGAATGCCCACGACAGCTCAAGACGATAGGATACCGTTCCAACCTTTGCCAGTTTCTTGAAAGGTCCAATGTAACAGGGGTTCAACTTCTCTCATTTGCAAAAACGTACCACACCTTTCCAAGACGATACTTTCAGCATCACTCTGTCTCCCACTTGAAATTCGAGAGGCTTAAGTCGAACATTGGCGTAACTCTTTTGACGATAACGGGCTTCTTGAATTCGGCTCTTGATTTGAACAATCTTCTCAGTCGTTTCACGGATAAGTTCAGGACCAGTTAGTTGGTTGAACCCGACTTCAGCCCAACACACAGGTGAACGACATTTACGCCCATACAATGCTTCAAACGGTGTAGCCCTAATACTAGTATGGTAATTGTTGTTGTAAGAGAAATACACTACAGGTAAATGTATGTTAGTCAGTCTATGAATGATCAACAATAATCATATCCAATTGCTTACCCAACGCATTCTAACGTGATCTCCATAATTGTGAAGTGAATCTTCCGTCTCTATCAGAATTGGTCGAGATCGGCACTCCATGTTTTGAGACTACTTCCTTCAAGTAACGTCTCGTAAGCTTATCCATAGAATCATCTTCCTTCATAGCCAAGAAGTGTGTAGACTTCATAAATCGATCAACAATCACCCAAATTGTGTCATATCTATTTGTCGTCTTAGGTAGCTTAGTTACGAAATACATGGTTATATTTTCCCATTTCCACATAGGAATTACCAGGTGAACCAACAATCCAGATGCTTTTTGGTGCTCCATTTTTACCCTAACACATGTCAAACACTTCCCAACATAAGTGGCGATTTCAGCTTTCATATTGGGCCACCAATATAGCTTTTTCATATCCTGATACATCTTTTCAGATCCCGAGTGAAACGAATACTCTGATTTATGCAACTCGTGCATAATCACATCCTTAGTCCTCAAAACAGTGGTAACCAACTTCTCCCAATAAGACATCGCTTTCCATCAGCGTGAGTCTCCAATTTCTTTGCAACCATTCCTCCTAGTTTCCCAGCTTCAACATGTTCCAGTTTAAGGGCTTCGGTTTGTGCTTCACGAAATTGCACATGTAAGTTCAGATTAATAATCATAACTAACGACCTAACTACACGCATCATCAGTCGTTCCTTTCTACTTAGTGCATCCGCAACCATATTGGCCTTCCCAGGGTGGTAACGAATCTCACAGTCATAATCACTAAGAAACTCGATCCATCGACGTTGTTTCATGTTCAATTCCTTCTGATCAAGAATGTGTTGCAAACTCTTGTGATCAGTGTAGACAACACACTTGGTTCCATACAAGTAATGTCTCCATAATTTCAAATCGAACACTACCGCTCCGAGTTCCAAGTTGTGAGTCGTGTAGTTTTTCTCACTCGTTTTCAATTGTCGGAGACGCGTATGCGATGACTTTCTCCCTTTGCATCAACACCGCTGTGACAATCTAACATTTTCAGGTAGTGAATTATTTTCTCGTATAATATTCTGAAACTTATTTTTGTGTTGGTTGATGAACTCACAATTTACGAATTTAAATTTGGGCTTACGTTCATAATTTAGCGTCCTTTACGACTAAACCAGAAACCTTAGGATTACGTATTTATGTTTTTGAACACCGTTTTTGATGAGACAATTTTTATTAGATTCGTTTTGTGCCGTTGATTCATAATTTATAAAAACGTTTTTCATAAAACGACCCGAGGGCACGCAAATCGAGGAAACTAGAATCGAGGAATACCCGTAAATTAGCGGGATGGGAAAAAACTAATTTATCCCACCCCACTATCTATGGGACGGCCCAAAAGGGACACCACATCTTTGATGTGGCACCCTTGTAAGCTATAAGCTTACACTTGTAAGCTTAGCTTCATTTTGAAGCTACTCATCCCACAAAACCACTAACCATTACCATTTACTTCCATTCATACATGCAAACAACTCACACATACTCCCTCTCTCTACCCTTGTCGTCCCACTTCACCATACCACACCACCATTTGATTTTTTCTAGCCATAAGTTACATGTTATCTAGCCATATTATGGAGAAAACTTGAAGCCTTGATTTATTGGTGGCAATATTAACAACAAAGGAGGTGATTTTCTTGTGTCCTAGGGCTAATTTCTCAACAAACTATCTTGGTGATTGATGATCTTGGAGATATATTTGGTGTTCATCAAGTTGTTGTCTTCCAAAAACAAGATATAATCTTGGTTGGTAAAGAAGATCATCCTTTCCATTTCTCTTGTTATTTTTGTAAAGATCAAATGATTTTATTTCTTTTTGTATATGTATATGATGAATATATGATGATAAAAATGTTGTGTGGGGATAAAGTGTTGATAAATATGCTTAAAAAGATGAATAACAATAAGAAACAAGGCTAAAATCATGCTTAAAATGTTGGCTGTATAAAAACAGTAAGTAACCAAGTCTTAAACTGATAAAATTGCATGGTGGAATCCATTTACAGTAAGTATAAGATGTCATACACATGTGAGAGTTGGCCATGCAATGGAATCATCAAAATGTGTGAGATATGATCAAAACAAGATGAGTGTGCTAATCTGAATAGTCTGTTTTGTAGCGACTGTTAAGGATAGTTAGACATAGAATGAGCAGTAGCTATAACTAACTTAATTGTAGCACATAATATGAAGTTTATTCCATCCAAAAATGAGCTTCTATCTCGTTATATAACTCTAGATATGATAAAAATTGTGAAGATGAAACTAAAAATCAGATTTTGAAGAATTAATGTTTAATACTATTATATAAACACTCAAATAATATAGTATAAAATATGAAATTAAAATCCACTAACTTATGAATTTCATTTATATAAATATGTATAAGGTTAAACAAATGGACACTTTATAAAAATGGTAGTTGAATAAGATTTATAAGTTATAAAAACTATAAACATGATTTTTACGACTTTTTCGGCTATTACCGTAAAATTAACGTTTTTCGCCAATTAAAACTTAGACGATCAAACCCGTCTAATGTAAAATTTTTAAAAGTCATATACTGATATATAAGTATCTAATACAAGTAAAAACCGATAAAACTCGAACTATAGGACATACGAACATTAACGAGCTAAGTTAGTATATTGGACTAATAATTTAACTAAATAAGTTAAACACTTATAAAAATTACTTATTGGGCTTAACCCATTTGGGCCCAACATGTAAAGTATAAATACTGATAATACAAGAATAAAATGGATTAATACAAGTTAAAGAACTTATAATAGGCATATTAGACCTAAAACATGTAAATAGGTAAAACTAGTAAACTAGTAAAAAGTTACCAATAGATAAACACTAAAATGAGTAAATAAGAATATATAAACCCACTTGATCATCATCATATGTACAAAATCATCATATGTATATTTGTTATTTTGATAAAGTCATTGGACAAAAGTATAAGACCGATTATTATTTATATAGGTTTCCGTGACCGAAGCACGCCCGTAGCCGATAATCCGCCTTTCATTATCAACGTGAGTTCATAGCCTCGCACTCTTTTAAATGTTTTATAAAATGATTTGTAAACCCACGAGGGAGATAACATGCTAGTTTTTGATAAAAATAGAACACAAGTGTAAGGAGGAAGATAAGGTGACTTTTGCTATGGCTACTCTTAAAGGTCGTGCGTTGACTTGGTGGAACGGGAGAATTGCTTTCATGGGTATTGATGTTGCTAATGCTACTCCTTGGGGTGAAATTAAGAAGTGGATGACTTTAGAATTCTGTCCCCGTAGCCTGATCATTAGGTTGTCACCAGAGTTGATTCATTTGAGAATGAAAGGTGTGGACATTGATAGTTACATAAACCGATTCCATGAGTTGGCCTTGCTGTGTCCTCGATTGGTGGAACCCGAAGAGATCCGAATTGAGCAATATATTAAAGGGTTGACCAAGAATATCTGGGGGGACGTGACATCATCTAAACCACTGACCATTGATGATGTTGTTCGAATGGCTTACCAACTCATTGGATAGATAATTCAGGATAGGGAAGATGAAGCCCCTGTTGGTGAGAAAAGAAAAGGTGATGGTGATCGTGTAGATAGAGGTGATAATAGGAAGAATTTCAATCGCCGTCAGAACCAGAGAAAGGGGAATGCAAATTACCAACAACACACCGCGCAACGATGATAGATGTCCTAAGTGTGGCAACAAGAGGCATGCTGGCGACGTTGGAAGTGCCGAAATTGCGGAAAGCTTGGACACAAGGTTGAAAGGTGTAAAAAGGGAACCATTTGCTTCAATTGTAATGAAGAAGGTCATAGGAAATCGGAATGCCCCAAGTTGAAAGCGATTGTACCTTGAAGAAACCCCCAGGGTGGTGTCTATCAACTTGGAACAATTGAGGTGAAGAAGAGGATCCGAATGTTGTTATTGGTACGTTTTTACTCAACAATCATTATGATGTTGCTTTATTTGATTCGGGTGCTGATAGGAGCTTTGTATCCACTAAATTTAGTGCCCTTATTGACGTTGAACCTGTTGAGATAAATACCAGTTACGAGGTAGAATTAGCTGATGGTAAATTAGTGAAAACTAATAAGCTATTAAAAGGATGCTCTCTAAATCTCTTGAACTATTCCTTTCCGATTGATTTGATGTTGATAGAATTAGGTAGTTTTGATATTATTATTGGTATGGATTGGTTGTCGTTGAATAATGCTACTATTTTATGTGGAGAGAAGAAGGTTAAGATTCCTCTTAGGAATAGGACGTTAGTAATTGATGGTAATCGAGGTGACTCCCGTTTGAAAATTGTTTCATGTATTAAAGTCCAAAAGTACATCAGGAACGGTTGTGAGTTATTCTTAGCTCAAGTGACCGAGAATGAGTCTAGGGAGAAACGATTGGAAGATGTACCTATTATTTGTGAATTTCCTGAGGTATTTCCTAAAGATTTACCTGGACTTCCATCGATAAGGCAAGTAGAGTTTCGAATCGATTTAATTCCTGGTGTTGCACCGGTGGCACGTGCGCCATACCGGTTAGCCCCTTCTGAATTAAAGGAGTTATCTGAACAACTTAAGGAGTTGTCTGATAAAGGTTTTATTCGACCGAGCTCGTCGCCTTGGGGAGCTCCAGTCTTGTTCGTTAAGAAGAAGGATGGATCTTTCTGTATGTGCATTGATTATAGGGAACTGAATAAGTTGAAAATTTAAAAATCGATATCCTTTACAAAGGATTGATGATTTATTTGTTCAACTACAAGGATCTAGTGTGTATTCTATGATAGATTTGCGGTTAGGATATCACCAACTTCGCGTCCGTGAAGAAGATATTCCTATAAATGCATTTAGAACTCGTTACGGACACTATGAATTTCAAGTAATGCCATTTGGGTTAACTAACGCACCTGCGGTTTTCATGGATTTAATGAATCGAGTGTGCAAGCCCTACTTGGATAAATATGTGATTGTGTCATTGACGATATTCTAATCTATTCTAAGAATGAAGATGAACATAGAGAACATTCAAGTATTATTTTGAATTTGTTAAAGGATGAAAAGTTGTATGCTAAGTTTTCGAAATGTGATTTTTGGTTAAATTCTGTACAATTTCTTGGTCATGTGTTTAACAAAGATGAAATTCATGTTGATCCTGCAAAGGTTGAAGCCATTAAGAATTGGTCTGCATCGACAACGCCGACGGAAGTGTGACAGTTCTTAGGATTGGCTGGCTATTGTAGGCGATTCATTAAAGAATTTTCTTTAATAGCTAAACCCTTGACTAAGCTTACCCAGAAGAATAGACCTTTCGTTTAGGGAAGTGATGAAGATGGAGCATTTCAGACATTGAAGCAAAAATTATGTAGTGTACCAATTTTATCATTACCCGACGGGAGTGAGGATTTTGTAGTATATTGTGATGCATCTCTTAGAGGCTATGGAGCTGTTTTGATGCAGCGAGAGAAATTGATAGCTTATGCTTCTAGGCAATTAAGGAAGAATGAGGAGAATTATACTACTCATGATCTTGAGTTAGGAGCTGTAATCTTTGCTCTTAGGTTATGGAGACATTATCTGTATGGCACTAAGTGTACGGTATTCACCGATCACAAAAGCCTACAGTATATTCTCGATCAAAAGGAATTGAACATGAGGAAACGAAGATGGATAGAGTTGTTAAGTGATTATGATTGTGATATAATATATCACCCAGGAAAAGCCAATTTGGTTGCCGATGCATTAAGTAGGAAAGATAGAGAGCCTATCAGGATACGTTCTCTAGTCTTGACCGTGCACAATAATTTGCCTGAGCAAATTAGAAATGCGCAAATAGAAGCTTGTAAGAAGGAAAATTTTGTTAATGAAGGGTTCCGAGGAGAAGGAGATCTTTTAGAGGTTAGAGCTGATGGAGTGAAATGCTTAAGAGGTCGTATGTGGATACCTAAGTTTGGAGGCTTAAGAGATTTGATTATGTTAGAATCCCATAAATCTAAGTATTCCATTCATCCGGGATCTGATAAGATGTACCATGATTTGAAGAAGTTGTACTGGTGGCCGAATATGAAAGCTGATTTTGCTATGTATGTTCTTCAATGCTTGACTTGTGCTAGAGTCAAAGCGGAACATCAAAAGCCATCAGGACTACTTCAACAGCCAAAGATTCCTGAATGGAAGTGGGAGCGAATTACGATGGACTTTATCACCAAGCTTCCTAGAACATCATCTGGAAACAACTCGATTTGGGTTATTGTCGACAGACTGACAAAATCAGCACACTTCATTCCGGTTAAAGAGCAGTTCTCACTGGAGAAGCTGACTCGTATATACCTTGATTATGTTGTATGCAAGCATGGAGTGCCTGTATCGATCTTTTCAGATCGAGATCCTAGATTCGCATCGAATTTTTGGAAATCTCTCCAAAGATCTTTGGGAACGAATCTCGACATGAGCACTGCTTATCACCACCAGACCGATGGGCAGAGTGAAAGAACGATACAAACACTAGAAGATATGTTGAGAGCTTGTGTGTTAGATTTTGGAAGGAATTGGAATAAACATTTGTCTTTAGCAGAGTTTTCGTATAACAATAGTTACCATTCTAGTATTAAGGCTGCATCGTTTGAAGCTTTGTATGGTAGGAAGTGTAGATCTCCTGTATGTTGGAGTGAAGTTGGTGATACCCAGATCACGGGACCGGAATTGATCCGGGAGACTACAAAGATGATAGTTCAGATTAAGAATAGGTTGTTGACTGCCCGTAGTAGACAGAAAAGTTACGCAGATGTGCGGCGGAAGCCGATGGAGTTTAAAGTGGGTGACCGAGTAATGTTGAAAGTATCGCGATGGAAAGGCGTTATAAGATTTGGAAAACGAGGGAAATTGAATCCCCGCACCTCTTCGATTTCAATAAGAAACGGACATCAAAATGAAATGGATCACGAGGACGTTGATCCCTTTTAGGAGGAAAAGTTGTGACAATCTAACATTTTCAGGTAGTGAATTATTTTCTCGTATAATATTTTGAAACATATTTTTGTGTTGGTTGATGAACTCACAATTTACGAATTTAAATTTGGGCTTACGTGCATAATTTAGCGTCCTTTACGACTAAACCGGAAACATTAGGATTACGTATTTACGTTTTTGAACTCCGTTTTTGATGAGATAATTTTTATTAGATTCATTTTGTGCCGTTGATTCATAATTTATAAAAACGTTTTTCATAAAACGACCCGAGGGCACGCAAATCTAGGAAACTAGAATCGAGGAATACCCGTAAATTAGCGGGATGGGACAAAACTAATTTATCCCACCCCACTATCTATGGGACAGCACAAAAGGGACACCACATCTTTGATGTGGCACCCTTGTAAGCTATAAGCTTACACTTGTAAGCTTAGCTAAATTTTGAAGCTACTCATCCCACGAAACCACTAACCATTACCATTTACTTCCATTCATACATGAAAACAACTCACACATACTCCCTCTCTCTACCCTTGTCGTCCCACTTCACCATACCACACCACCATTTGATCTTTTCTAGCCACAAGTTACATGTTTTCTAGCCATATTATGGAGAAACCTTGAAGCCTTGATTGATTTGTGGCCATATTAACAACAAAGGAGGTGATTTGCTTGTGTCTTAGGGCTAATTTCTCAACAAACTATCTTGGTGATTGATGATCTTGGAGATATATTTGGTGTTCATCAAGTTGTTGTCTTCCAAAAACAAGATATAATCTTGGTTGGTAAAGAAGATCATCCTTTCCATTTCTCTTGTTATTTTTGTAAAGATCAAATATATTTTCTTTCTTGTTGTATATGTATATGATGAATATATGATGATAAAAATGTTGTGTGGGGATCAAGTGTTGATAACTATGCTTAAAAAGATGAATAACCATAAGAAACAAGGCTAAAATCATGCTTAAAATGTTGGCTGTATAAAAACAGTAAGTAACCAAGTCTTAAACTGATAAAATTTCATGGTGGAATCCATTTACAGTAAGTATAAGATGTCATACACATGTGAGAGTTGGCCATACAATGGAATCATCAAAATGAGTGAGATATGATCAAAACAAGATGAGTGTGCTAATCTTAATAGTCTGTTTTGTAGGGACTGTTAAGGATAGTTAGACATAGAATGAGCAGTATCTATAACTAACTTAATTGTAGCACATAATATGAAGTTTATTCCATCCAAAAATGAGCTTCTATCTCGTTATATAACTCTAGATATGATAAAAATTGTGAAGATGAAACTAAAAATCAGATTTTGAAGAATTAATGTTTAATACTATTATATAAACACTCAAATAATATAGTATAAAATATGAAATTAAAATCCACTAACTTATGAATTTCATTTATATAAATATGTATAAGGTTAAACAAATGGACACTTTATAAAAATGGTAGTTGAATAAGATTTATAAGTTATAAAAACTATAAACATGATTTTTACGACTTTTTCGGCTATTACCGTAAAATTAACTTTTTTCGCCAATTAAAACTCAGACGATCAAACCCGTCTAATGTAAAGTTTTTAAAAGTCATATACTGATATATAAGTATCTAATACAAGTAAAAGCTGATAAAACCCGAACTATAGGACATACGGACATTAACGAGCTAGGTTAGTATATTGGACTAATAATTTAACTAAATAAGTTAAACACTTATAAAAATTACTTATTGGGCTTAACCCATTTGGGCCCAACATGTAAAGTATAAATACTGATAATACAAGAATAATATAGATTAATACAAGTTAAAGAACTTATAATAGGCATTATAGACCTAAAACATGTAAATAGGTAAAACTAGTAAACTAGTAAAAAGTTACCAATACATAAACACTAAAATGAGTAAATAAGAATATATAAACCCACTTGATCATCATCATATGTACAAAATCATCATATGTATATTTGTTATTTTGATAAAGTCATTGGACAAAAGTCTAAGACCGATTATTATTTATATAGGTTTCCGTGACCGAAGCACGCCCGTAGCCGATAATCCGCCTTTCATTATCAACGTGAGTTCATAGCCTCGCACTCTTTTAAATGTTTTATAAAATGATTTGTAAACCCGCGAGGGAGATAACATGCTAGTTTTTGATAAAAATAGAACACAAGTAGTCCCGATGGTATGCTTAATGATATGGACCCAAATGATGCGATGACCCAATAAAAGAGATAAAAAGGATTATTAGTAGTTAGGTTATGTCACTCAAACTCCCGTTAGCATGAATTGTGAACTACCAGGATTTGGTAGACGCTTATGCATATGATAGTACTATTTGGGGACGATCACCCCAGTTCGCGCCTTGACGGTTGATCCCCGTCGTACCACATTGATTGGTAAGCGAATTTATGTATGAGAAGATTTACATAGCGTGATTTTTGTGACGACACGCTAACTTAGATGGGCAAATTGTTTGTCGGGTTCGCGGCCCGTTGTTTTGATAGTAAGGTAACAATGTGATGCGGATAATAATAATCCAAAAATGTATTTCAATACAATACGATAACAATATGAATAATGATAATAATATTACCTATAATGGTAATATTGAGGCTACGGTCTCATGGACGGTTTAAGATGTATGCTTTGATATATATATTGCCTGACTAGCAATACGAGGACTTACTTCTGATATTTTACTTGTGTTCTGATTTCAACGATTGTTATATATAACAGTTTTATTAAACTCTATGAATTCACTCGGCATTCTCTGATATGATTTTGCATGTTTTTATCTCAGGTGCTTGAAGGTAATCCGGATGGAGATCGACTCTGATGGCCCACATAATAATAAAAATGTTCATTCGATCTATGTTTTGTAAACTTAATGACCTGTATAATTTGGGACCTGTTGTACACTTTAAAACTTTTTATCGAATGAATGTATGTTGAACCTTGTACAACCATTTTTATGTGTTGTCTATGATTGGAGTTATTGTGCTATCCCGTAACACTCTAAAAGACCCTTCCGCTGTACCGATACGAAAACTGAGAGTGTTAAAACCGCTCCCAATCCTTTTGCTGACGCGTCACAGTAAACCACAAAATCTTTAGATCCTTCTGGTAACGATAAAATAGGGACACTTAATTCAGCTTTTTCTCCCCATTCGTACTTCACTTTCTTCTGAGTCAACTTCGTCAACGGTTTCGAGATCTTTGGGAATCCCTCGATAAACCATCGATAGTATCTGATGAGACCTTAAAATTGACGAATTTCAGTCGGTGTCTTAGGAGTAGCCCACTCCTTAATTGACTTAATCATGGCAGGGTCAACATGAATTCCTTTGTTGTTTATAACATGACCTAGAAATTGTACTCTTGGTAGCGAAAAATCACACTTCGAAAATTTTGCATACAATTCCTCCTTCTTAAATAATTCCAACGTTAACTTACGATGTTCCCCATGGTCCTTCTTATTCCTTGAGTAGATCAAAATATCATCAATGAACATAATGAAAAACTTATCCAGATACGATTTACACACTCAGTTCACGAGGTCCATAAATATAGCAGGTGAGTTTGTCAAACAGAATGATATCACTTGAAATTCATAGTAACCATATATTGCCCTAAAAGCAGTCTTCACAACATCCTCCTCACGAACTCTTGATCGGTGATAACAAGACCTAAGGTCAATCTTTGAGTAAAAACTCGATCCTTGAAACTAATCAAACATATCATCGATCCTGCGTAACGGACAATGGTTCTTGATGGCAAGCTTGTTCAACTCATGATTGTCGATACACATCCTAAAGCTCCCATCCTTCTTCTTAATGAACAAGGCCGGAGCTCCCCAAGGTGAAGAACTTGGTCTTATGAATCCTTTGTCAGTCAACTCTTATAGTTATGTTGATGTTCTTGCATTTTTACGGTGCTAAACGGTAAGGCGCTCTTGCAACATCTACAACACCCGCTATCAATTCAATTTGAAATTCAACTTGTCTAGCTGGCGTTAATGCAGGCAAATATTCAGGAAAGACTTTTGGATAATCCCGTACAAGTGGTACATCTTCTAATCATTTTTCCACAGTCATCTTCTCGGTAATACGTGCTAAGAATACATAGAAGCTATGACAACCCATAAATTTCACATCTATGCTATGTGCTATGATTTTATGAATATGAAAATTTGGCTGGAACTTTTGCTTTTATGCCTTACTTGGAAAGATGAATTGCTCCTCACAACCTGAATTGCCACTACAACATATTCCTATATGTTGTAAACACAATTTATATATCAAGTCTAAGTTCTAAAACTAATCATATAAGTTCAATACTGATAAGAACATCTCAAATATAACTATGATGCCCTAAATTCCCTTAGAAACCCTAGAATCCCTATTAATGAGTTGTAAACTCAAGAATGGTGAAGTATGAATATACAACATCTATGAATAAGTAATCAAGGATTATAAATAAGTTGTAAACTATCATTTGAAGGCATAATATTATCCAAGAATAGTAAGAACAAACTACACAAAAGCTAAGTACAAATAAATGTACATAATAGTCTAGATCACCACCTAGAAATCTCTTGTAAACTAATATTTCAAGCAATATAATTACAAAATATCTATACATGAATATCAAATACAAATATACGAGTTATAATATACCATATAGAAAAGATATTTGATTATAAAAACACTAAGTGTAAGGCTTATTACAAGTATAAGACCTAGTAACCAAGATTAGCACAATGAATTAAAACCTAATCTTTTGCAACCAATTATAAAACTCAACTAAGTATCATACTAAGGCTATAATTTCAAAGCATAAGATTCTAATTAAAACATATTACCTCACAGGATATGATTAACCTATACAAACCCTTAAACTAAGTATTTAGAATCTTTAGAAACCTTAAACACATTATATAAGCCCTATAACAAGTTTATATGAGGAGAAAAAACACTAATTACCCAAAGTACAAAGTCATTAGGCTTAATGACCTAAAAACCCTTATATTAAGCATTTCACTTAGAATCAATACCTAGTCTTCTAGGAAAAGTCTAAAAACACTCATAGCATTACATTTAGGTTATAACATTATATTAAGACAATGTACAAGTACCCTAAAGCACAAGGTACAACATTTCAATGCATGGCTTATAAATTAGGTCAAAATAGGTATTTTTACCCTCTATACATGTTTACTTAGAATAAGTTAGTAAAACTAATGTAGAGACTTCATGAACACATTGAGGATAATGTAGGATGTATAAATTGAGTTTACATAAGTAGCTAAATCAAGGATAATATATTTAACAAGGATTTAGCCCTAGATCATTAGAAACCCTAACCCGTCTAGGTTTTCTTCCTAATTTCACCTTAAACCTTTGTTAAACTTCAAACCAAAGACCCAAACTTCTTATTTACAATGTCTAAACCCTAATTACACCCTAATCCATCACTAATCACATTCCTAGACCCTTTGATTTATGACTTTTGTGTGTTCAAGAAAGTGTTTTTCGTACTCGATTCAATTCGAATTGATCACGGTTCAAACTGGAGCTCAATTGTTTTTTGTTAAGAAAAAGGGAAGTTTGGTTATCTATTTATAAGTAAAAGGTAAATGCGAATAGTAATAAAAATAAGCTAAAAACAATTAACTAATAATAACGAAACAATATAAATAATAAAACGTAAATTAAAGCAAAACAATTAATAAAAATAAACTAAACGAAGAAGTTAACTTTCGACTTGAAAATGAAGTTTACCTAATGAAAAAGGAGGAAATAAAACTAATGTGCTACTTTAAAACTTAACGAGGTAAAAGCTAAAGAGGGCACTAAATAAAAGATAAAACATAAACTTCACGAAAAAATATTAATACTAAAATTAGATGAAAAATATTACTAAGAATACGTGACACAGAATTAAAATCGGAACAACTTTCAGATTCAACTAAACGATTACGGAACAATATTAATTAATAAACAAGCAGGCAAGCACATACCTCAAGCTAGCAAGCTAGCTGCTCAAAATGGAGGGAAAGTGGAAGCTGGCAGCTAGGCATGCATGTCAATGTACTAGTTATACGGAATAACTTTTTCATGTCTTATAGGGAATGTTTGTTTTAATGCTTATCCGGGTTTTGGTTTATATTCTTATCCGGGAAAATTTCCAAGGCATATCCGGGTTTTGGACTTTTGGCTATCCGGGTAAATTGTTTTTGTCTTATCCGGGATAATGACTGTGGCTCTTATCCGGAATATGGATATTTTACTTATCCGGAATCTACTATGAAGAACTTATCTGGAATGTGCAAAAATGATGCTATCCGGAATCCGACAAAATGTACACTATCCGGAATGTCGAAATAATCCTTATCCGGGATACTGGGGTTTATAAAAACCCGGATATCATAAAGATGAAAAAATAAGCAAGACCAAAAATAAGCAAAATACAAATAAGCACTTAACTAAAACTTTAACCAAATTAATTTTAGGAAAAAGTAAATAAGCCAAAATTTAAAAACATTCAAAAAACCCTAAATAAGCAAAATTTTAAAATCAACTTTTTATAAAAATATTAAGCAATAAGCACAATAATATAAAAACTCTAAACAAACCAATTCAATAAGCACAATCAAATAAGCAAAACAATCACATCATCAACAAAATTAAATCAACTACATGATTAATTAAGCAAAAACAATAGATTATTAAGAAAGGCAGGATGAGAATTATGAATTAAACTTGATTAATTTGAAGATTAATATCAAAGATTACATGATTAATGAAGGTTTGATAAGCTTGAAAGAAAACTAGAGAGAAGAAATTTAAAACACACTTAATTACCTACTAAAATTAAAAACTAAAAATGAAGACTAGCTTCTAATTACACATTAGAATACTATATATAGGGGAGTTGGTAAATGCTTGTTTCTTCTCTTTTCTTCTCGTCTTCTCGACTCGATTTAAATTCTTTGTCTTTCTCGACGTCGTCTTGGGATTTGTCGATATAAAATGGAACTCGTCTTATAATTTTCTTCTTCTATTAGACATGAGTTCTTCGACTTCATTAAACTTCCGTCTTTAGAATTTTTCTTAGATAAATCATCAGAATAGGCCTTGGATTTCCGTTCTTTTTGCACTCTTGATCTTTTGACTTCGTCTTTTGTCTTTTTCTTCGATAAAAGCTCGTGAAAGTCCGTGTTTTCTCCCTTATTCATATTTTTATCCTGAAACACAATAAACACACAAAACACGCATAATTCCGACTTTTACGACATAAAATACACAGTTTGGTCTTGTTATTATTGGAAATAAGTGGTAAAAGGATAAGTGTTTTCACACTTATTAAATCCCCTACACTTGACCATTGCAATGCCCTCATGCAATGCATTAATTTCAAAGCACGGTTTACATTTTTCATCATAAATAACCCACCTTGGCCTTTGTTAAATACTAAACATTAAGGAAACTAAAAAGATATAAATATATACAAATCAAGTAAAGCAATCCAAGACTTACATTGGGGTTTTGGTAGTCATGAATGCTTATCACCCTCAAGTTTCACGTTCCCAAAACCAAGTTTATAAACGAGATCATTGTTATTATAAGTTAGCAAACTAACACAAACTCATGTGGTCATATTATTCACTTAGACTCCCTTTATTCCTAGGTGTATCTCTTATATTTTATTGTTGTCTTAAATGATCACGAGGATGCAATGTTTGACTTATTTCGATAGTTTATTTAGGCTGAAAAAAAAGTGGGACGATTTAATCAATAGTTAGCTAAAGGACAAAATCTTTTAAAATTGCTTCTCGGGACCTCTTAAAGTTCATACATTGGCATAACTCTTTTCACGATTTGAGACCTTTCTCGGACCGATATTTGGCAGTGACTTCATACTTCGAATCTTGAGAGACGTTCATGAAATAATGGTCTTCTCTTCATAATAGGAATTTCTTCACTTGAACTTTTTGAGAGATTCTTCATACTTGGACCACGACTTCTTCATTTTTCTCTAATCTTTATTTGGGATTTTGATATACAACAATCCGTCTCCTTTTAGGACTTAGATCTATTTTTCCTCATACCTTGCTAGGGTCTTTTTGGATAGACTTCTCCATGATCTTTTGGGGAGTGTTTGCTTTTCTTCGTGTGTCTCGATCCTTCATATTGATTTTTGATAAATGATTCTTCACATCACTTTTCATCTTTGGCAACAAAATGTAGCCCTCATGCCTTGTTTGGGCCTTTTCGAACTCGCCAATATTCGCATCCCGCTTCAATAAGTTATGCCTCTGCTGTGAACTCTAAATAATACCGAGCAACTTTTTTACGATCTTGTGCTAGAAGCTAAGTAAATTTTCTAATCGTAAAACCTTATTCATTGCAAATAAATTTATTAGCAATCGATGGGAGAAAAAGGTTATAATCAACTCACATAAATCATGAAAGAATACCAAACTTATAATTGACTCTATCATCTCTCGTTCTCCACAATTTAAAATCTCATGGAATGAGACCCGTGGATGCTTAGCCAATTAAATCAAAGTTTTGGGTTTTCAAGTCATCTATATGATCTTGCAACCTCTTAGACTCTTTCAAGTTTAGAATTCGCATTTTAAAGTTGCCCTGATAAGCGACTTTCTAGGATCAATTATAGGAACTTGCGAAAAGTTCTTGTTCTTAACCCGTAAGAGTTAAGACTTTCGCGTTTTAAAGTTCCCTATATAAAAGCCTAAAAAAACTTGACTTAAACATGTTAAGGATACTAGCTAGAGTAAACTTAGATAAGTAAACTCGGGTTGAGTCAAAAGATTCATGACGTTTAAAAATTAAAACCACTTTATAAAAATTTATTCTAGCAAAGAAAGTAAATAACGATAGCAAGGAAAATACTACTATACAACTAGGCCAAAATAGATTAAAAATTTTGAAAAATGTCTAAAAATCAAATTTTACGGTTAAAATGAGGACAAATTCATGGAAAAGACCACTTAACTTCGATAGAAGTCCCCCTACACTTGATATAAACATTTTCCTCATTGTTTAAGCATGTGGGAGTAAGCTCCCCTACACTTAGGACATTGTGCACTTTGTTTAAATCTTGATAAGGAAAGGACAACTATAGTGATTTCAATGTGAACATATAAGATATGAAATATTGAATCACGAAAGTTTAGGATAGAACCAGGAAGACGGGTACACGGGATCACGGGTCGTCAAATATCATCAAAAGTGCTCTTTGAAGCTTTAATCCCTGCACATCATAATAAACAAGACAACAAACCCTATGTAGCTCCCCTACACTTATTATGAAAACGGGTAAAGGATAGATCAACGGGTTGCCTCCCGAGAAGCGCTTGTTTTTGTTAACCGAGTCACGAGCCTGACTCGACCCAGAACTAATTCAAGGGAAACATGGTGAGGGATGGAATCATCTCATGAGAGATGTCCTCACCAAAGTACAACTCCACACGCTGGCCATTCACCTTAAAATTAGGCCCATTTGGTTGCGAAAGTTCAATGGTGCCGTAAGGGAAAACTTTGGCGACGGTGACTAGACCAGACCAACGGCTCTTTAGCTTGCTCGATAAGATCTTCAACTGAGAGTTAAAGAGTAAAACTTGATCACCGATGTGAAACTCTCGGTTCTTAATCCTAGCATCATGAATGAGCTTGGTTTTCTCCTTGTAGATCAATGAATTCTCATAAGCTTCATTCCTTAGTTCATTTAGCTCGTTGAGTTGAATCTTCCGAAGATCACCTGCTTTGTTGATATCAAAATTGGCCCACTTCAAGGCCCAATACGCCTTATGCTCCAACTCAATAGGGAGGTAGCATGCCTTCCCTTACACAAGACGATATGGAGTGCAACCAATAGGTGTCTTATATTCGGTACGGAAAGCCCACAAAGCATCATCTAACTTATCGGCCCACGAGGCACGATGCTCTCCCACAGTACGCTCTAATATTCTCTTCAATCCACGGTTAGAAATCTAGGCTTGACCATTTGTTTGAGGATGATAAGCGGTGGAAAGACGGTGATTGACACCATACTTAGCCATGACTCGAGCAAATTGATCATTGCAAAAATGAGTCCCGCGGTCACTGATGATAGCACGAGGAACACCAATTTGAGCAAAAAGTTGTTTCAAAAAGTTCACAACCACCCTCCTATCGTTCGTAGGTAAAGCCTTTGCTTCAACCCATTTAGATACGTAGTCAACGGCTACGAGGATGTACTTGTTCCCTTTGGATGATGGAAATGGACCCATAAAGTCGATACCCCATACGTCAAAGATTTCACATTCTTGTATGAAACTTTGAGGCATCTCATCTTTATGTGTGATCTTGCCTTGGCGTTGGCAAGCATTACAATGTTAACCATTTCATGAGCGTCATGATAAATGGAGGGCCAATAGAATCCAGAGTCGAAAACTTTCTTCACGGTGTAATTAGGACCAAAGTGACCACCGATGGGTCCTTTATGGCAAGCTTCAAGGATTAGTAAAGCTGTCGGCCCATCAACACACCAACGAATGACAAGATCTGCACATTGTTTGAAAAGGTAAGGGTCGTCCCAAAAATAGTGTTCAATGTCTTTAAAGAACTTTTTCTTTTGTTGGTACGTTAACCCTTCCTTGAGAATTCCACCCGCCAAATAGTTTGTAATGTCCGCAAAACCATTGGGTTTCATCAAGATTGGAGTTAATAGACATCAAGCCCTAAAAGGAATAAGAGTCATTAATCTCTTGATTTGGGAGCTCCCTTGATAAGGATCCTCGAGTCTACTAAGATGATCCGCGACTAGGTTTACCGCTCCCATTTTATCACGAATTTCGATTTTAATTTCTTGTAGGAGCAAAACCCAACGAAGAAGTCCTGGCTTGGAATCTTGTTTAGTTAACAAGTACTTCAACGCGGAATGATCGGCATACACAATTGTAACACCCCATTTTGGAAATGGAAATATCACAGGAATTATGGCGTATCATCATAGCATACAAGGAAAAATATCTAAACATTACTTGACCATAAAAGGAAAATACCGGAATCAAACATCGGTAGTCCAAAAGTAAAGCTCATCACACATAAACATAGTATAATAAAGGAAAGGACTAAACAATGTCCAAAGCATAAGTATCATAAGAAAGGAAATGCATAATGTAAAGAAGCCTAGACAACTTCCAGTCCATATGCACGTACTCTTAGTGTCTACGAGCGTCCCTGAGTACCTGCCGTTTTGGGAACATAGAAAAGGAAAACGGCTGAGTAATACGCTCAGTGCACGGATGTACAATAAAGCATGAACAGGATAAGCATAAAACATAATAACAGCGGAAGAAAACTAAGTCCCGAGTAACCTGGTTAAGTCTTAATAAAACTTGTTTAATAGTTTGAAATTCTTATGTTTATCTTATAAAAACTGTTTGTCATATTTTACCATTAGCCAATATAGGTCATGAAAATCCACCGTGCATGAATACTTGGAGGGGTGACCTCATCATGCAAATTAGAGGGGCTACCTCTAATTTAATATACTGGTTTTTGGGTAGGAGGGATCAGCTCCTTGTGAAGGATGCAAGGCACACACCACATTCACCATGTAATCCTGAATAAAAACATGTAACTAGGATGCACCCATACGCCCCACATGATAAATATAATATAAATGGCCAAAAGCTGAAGGGACGCCACGAGCAATCACTCTGCCGTGGTGAAGTCATAACATCAGTGCCTCTAATGTTATGGTTATGGTACCTCCATAACTAGGTGAAACTGGTCATGCATGTATATGGCTATAGGTAATCTTAATTAAACATAAGCAATCAAACACGTAAATTATACTACGGGAAAACAGTTGGCTGCATACGGGGAATCCTAATAAGGAAAGAATGTCCATACTGAAAGGACGGGAATCCGTACCTTATGTCCAATGAACGAAGAAGATGAACTGCGAGGAATCCTACTTCTGAATCACTAGTGCTACATAAATACGTACATGAATAAGTATCTGCTTACTAAATACGTAGCTGGTTTTATATCATGTCTTAGCTTATTTTATGTGTTCTTACCATGTTTTACTGTTTCTAAGCCTTAAACTGTGTTTTATCTTATATTCTGGTTAATCTGATTAAGTATTTCTGGTATTTCATGTGTTATTATACTTACTGTGTAATAATAAGTAACTTCCCAAAATAGCAGGTTTCCTAAACTAGAAAGTTTCCAAAAATAGAAAGTTTCCAAAAATAGAAAGTTTCAAAAAATAGAAAGTTTCCAAAAATAGAAAGTTACCAAAAATAGAAAGTTTCCAAAAATAGAAAGTTACCAAAAATAGAAAGTTTCCAAAAATAGAAAGTTTCCAAAAATAGAAAGTTTCAAAAAATAGATTTACTGGTTAAAATAGATAAGTTTCTAAAAATAGAAAGTTTCCATAAATAGATTAGCTGCCTTAATTAAATAAGTTTCCATAAATAGATTAGCTGCCTGAAATAAATAAGTTTCTAAAAATAGTTGGTTTCCATAAATAGATTAGCTACATTATTTAATTAAGTTTCTAAAAATAGAAAGTTTCCATAATTAGAAATAAGCTGGTTAAATAAACTAAGTATATAAGCCTAAGTGTTTTCATGATTATTTTCTAAGTCATATAATGTATAGTTTAATAATTATTTCATGTAATTTAATTAAACTATAGGTTAAAATATTTAATTAAAGTATAACATGTTTTTAATTAAATAAGTTAAATACTTAGGTTAAAATATGTATTATTATATAATAATAATATAACCTAAGTCATGTTAATTAATTAATTATATCCATGGTTTTAAAATAATTAATTAATTATAAGTCTTAATAATACAAATACTTAGGTTAAAATAATTTCATGATCATTAATAATTAAATAACCTAAGTCATGTTATTAAATTAATCACATCATTTTATTAATTCAATTTTAACATAAGATCATAAACATAAAAAAAAACTAACATACACCATGAACAAGAAATAGACTAAAAAGCATGAACCGGACCTGAAATCGACACCGTACCCCGAACCAACTCGGGGTACCCCATGTTTTACTGCTGCCGTGGGACCCACACGCACCAACCAAGACCATACGGTCTTGGTGGTGGTCGGCTTGGCAAACCGAAACCCATTCGGGTTCGGTGCAGCCTGCGGCTCAAAACAAACACCCCTTAAAACACCCTTTTGATTTTATTTAACACCAAATCATGTTAGATCCATGTTTAATTATTATGTTTTTATAAAAACAACACATGTTCTTGATTTATAAAAAGATTAAATCAAAAGAAAAGGTTTAAAAAGGTTTTACCGAATTCGTGGATCAAGAGGACGAAGAACCAACACGATCAATCACTAAAACTTCAAGATCCAAGATCAAAAATCACCTCTTATGGTGGTTGTAGGGTGGCGGCACAAAGAGACAAAGGGAAGGAGGTTTTAGGTTTTCTTAAAATCTTCTGTGAATGAGAAAATGAGTAGTGTAAAAAAATAATAACCCCCTTTAGTAAATTTGTCCTTGTTGGCCGCGGGTAGGGACCCCACTTGGGGTACCCGTACCTTTTCCCGTGTCTCGTTATTAAGTTAACGTTTGTGATTATTTGTGTTCGTGTTTTAAATGTTCTCGTTACGTAAATACCGTGATCTAATATATTTAATTACGCTCGTAATAAATATATATACGTAATTAATAATAGTTCGTGTTTTAATTACGTTCATGATTTCATGATCGCGTGTTCGTGATTAATTATCGTCAATTAATTATTACATGATCGTGCGTAGTAAATACTTATCATGTTCTAACACGTACGTAATACGTAAACTCCTAACACGTAATCGTAATCATGCTATATTAGGAAAGTTTTAATCTAGTACGTACGATCCTAAGGGTACTATGCATGGTAAAAGCATGCGGGTTTTACAACTCTTCCCCCTAAAAAGAATAATTCGTCCCCGAATTATAGATAAAGTAAACTGGAAAAGAAGAACATACCTGAATTCAAAATATGAAATGAGGGAAAGAAGCCCGGATAGACTCCTTTGTTTCCCAAGTGGCTTCCCGCTCGGTATGATCCCTCCATAGAATTTTGACGAATGGAATCGTCTTCTTTCTCATGACTCGTTCTTGTCTGTCAAGAACTCGTTCGGGTTCTTCTATAAAAGTAAGATCTTCATGTATCTGTTCCAGTGGATACTGAACCATGTGAAGGGGATGATACTGGTACCCTCTGAGTAAGGACAAATGAAACACATTGTGCACATGCGAAGGCTGCGGAGGTAACGCCAATCGGTAAGATACTTCACCGACTCGTTCAATGATATCAAACGGTCCGATGAAACGAGGACTGAGCTTCCCTTTAATCCCGAAGCGTCTAACACCACGTGCCGGCGAAACCTTAAGGAAGACGTGATCTCCTACGTTAAAGTGTATATCCCTACGATGCTTATCGGCGTAACTCTTCTGACGTGACCGTGCCTCCTGAATTTTCTGCTTAGCTACTGCGATCTTCTCATTGGTCATCTCTATGATTTTCGGTCCTTCGAGTGTTCGCTCGCCAACCTGATCCTAGCAGATTGGGGCGCGACACTTTCTGCCATACAACATCTCAAATGGAGCACACTTGATGCTTGCGTGCCAACTGTTGTTGTATGCAAACTCCACCAAACAGATGTATTCGTCCCAATCACCCGTCCATTCCAACGCACATGACCTCAAGATATCCTGCAATGTCTGAATGGTTCACTCCGACTGTCCGTCTGTTTGAGGATGAAAAGCCGTGCTAAGCTTAAGTTGTGTACCCCAAGCTTTCTGCAGACTTTTCCAAAAGCGCGAAGTGAATCGAGGATCTCTGTCTGAGACGATGCTGGATGGTGCACCGTGGAGTCTCATGATCTCTCGTCTGTACGTATCTGCGAGTTTACTTACCGAATCTATCTTGCAGATCGGTAAGAAATGAGCTTATTTGGTAAGTCGATCAACGATAACCCAAATTGCATCGTGCTTCCTTTTGGTAGGCGGAAGACCGGTAACAAAATCCATGGTGATTTTGTCCCACTTCCACTCTAGAATATCTAACGGTTGAAGGAGACCGCCAGATCGCTGATGCTCGATCTTAACCTACTGGCAGGTAAGACATTTGGAGACGTAAGTGGCCACATCCTGTTTCATACCACTCCACCAAAAGTACTGCTTGATGTCATGGTACATCTTAGTCGAACCAGTATGTATAGAGAATGGGGAGCTATGAGCTTCAGCTAACAAAGCTTCCCGGAGTTCTTGGTCATCAGGAACACAAAGTCTTGTGCCCTGCCATACGATACCATCTGCATCTACTCCGAATTCCGTCTGCTTCTCCAAATTCTTTACTATCGCCCAGATTTCTCCGTCATCCTTCTGAGCTTCCTTGATCTTAGATAGCAACTCGGGTTCTACTCTAAGATTAGCCCGGTAACCGTGATGTCCACGTACTATGATCTCGATGTCTAGTCGCTCCAAGTTTCTGATGATTTCCTCTTCTATTTTAATGTCGTTGATCATTCCGGACTTCCTGCTAAGAGCATCTGCTACTACATTTTCCTTTCCGGGATGATACTATAGATTAATGTCATAATCCTTCAACAGCTCTAACCATCTCCTCTGCCTCATGTTCAATTCACGCTGAGTGAAGATATACTTCAAGCTCTTGTGGTCCGTGAAAATGTCACATGATTCTCCATATAAGTAGTGCCTCCATATCTTCAATGCAAACACGACTGCAGCAAGTTCCAAATCGATAGTGGGGTAATTTTCTTCATAAGGCTTAAGCTGTCGTGAAGCGTACGCGATCACTTTCCCATGTTGCATGAGAACACAGCCAAGTCCCTTCCCCGATGTATCGCTGTAGATTTGAAATCCACCCGTACCAGATGGTAGAGTAAGAATAGGTGCAGATACTAGCTTCTACTTCAGGTCTTCAAAGCTCTTCTCTCGATCTTCAGTCCAGACGAATTTCTCCCCTTTCCGCATCATTTTGGTCAATGGTAGTGCTAGGCGGGAAAAGTTCTCGACGAACCTACGGTAAAAGCCAGCTAAGCCTAAGAAACTGCGGACTTCCGTCGCTGATGTCGGCCTTGGCCACTTAGTAATGGCCTCAACCTTCGCTGGATCCATAGTGATTCCCTCTGCTGATACAATGTGACCTAAGAATGCCACCTTGTCTAACCAGAACTCACACTTGGAGAATTTAGAATACAGCTGCTTCTGGCGAAGAATCTGTAGTACTGTACGAAGATGGTCTTCGTGTTCCTCCTTGGACTTTGAGAAAATCAGGATGTCATCGATGAAGACAATGACGAACTTGTCCAGAAATTCATGGAAGATTCTGTTCATCAAATCCATGAACACTGCTGGAGCATTTGTCAGGCCAAATGGCATAACTACAAACTCGTAGTGGCCATAGCGGGTACGAAAGGCAGCCTTAGCGATGTCCTGCTCCTTGACCCGTAGCTGGTGATAGCCTGACCTAAGATCAATCTTGGAGAAGTGTTTGGCCCCTTGGAGTTGGTCAAACACATGTCAATACGTGGCAGTGGATACCTATTCCGAATGGTAATCTTGTTGAGCTCGCGATAGTCTATTCAAAGACGCATACTGTCGTCCTTCTTCTTAACAGACAAGACCGGTGCGCCCCATGGGGATGCGCTCGGTCGAATGAAACCTCGTTCAAGAAGTTCTTGCAGTTGATCCTTCAGCTCCTTCAGCTCTATAGGAGTCATGCGATAAGGAGCCTTGGAGATTGGTTCAGCTCCTGGAACCAGCTCGATACTGAATTCCACTTCTCGTGCAGGTGGTATGCCCGGAAGTTCTGCTGGAAACACATCGTGGAATTCCGACACTATAGGTTGATCCTGAATCGATGGAGATTCAACATCCATGTCGTGAACCGTAGCTAGATAACCCTCGCAGCCATGTGACAGTAGTGCACGCGCTTGTAGGGCGGATATGACTTTTACAGACCGTCTGGGTATGAACCAATTATGAATGTACTCTCGTGTATTGACATCACCGAAGATAACTCGATATGAATGGCATTCTATGGTAGCATGATATTTGGATAGCCAATCCATGCCCAAAATCATGTCGAAGTCATTCATGTCCAGCGGAAGTGCGTCGACAGGTCGAACCTTATCATCAAATTCTAGGGGAAGACTCTTGTATACATGGGTGATTAATACAGAGTCCCTCAAAGGCGTGGAAATAGTAAGCCTATTTTCTAGTGGCAAGGGAGGCATCCTAATGTACTTAGCATAAGCAGTAGAAATAACCGAGTGAGTAGCACCCGTATCAAAAAGAACACATGCAGCTTGACCATACATATACAAGATTCCAGTGATGGTACCTGTAGACTTGTTGGCCTGGTCTCGAGATGTCGTGTAGACACGCCCGGCAGTAGGAGGCGGCTTGGTATCAGCATGTCCAGATGTACCCTCCATCTCGCCCTTACGGCAATCCTTCATAATATGGCCAGGAAGACCACACTTGAAGCACGCGTCAGTATTACGGCGACATGGTCCTGGATGCCTACGGTGGCAGGTAGAGCAAAGAGGACGAGTGTATCCTCCAGCAGGTGCTCTGGCTGGCTGAGGACCTGATAAAACATTTTACATAAGACATGATAGTTGGGTACAAAGGACAAAGCGGATAATCGTAAGATTTAATACCAGTGATAGATGGACGGCTAGGCTGTGAACCTCTCTGGTTCTGGTCCCTACCGTTTCCATGGTTCCTGGTAGAAGTTGGCTAAAGTGTCAGAATATGAGTTATATCATAAAACATAAGGAATTTCGTAAGTATTAGGACATGCTGTTGTTGGAGTGCCCAGCGTTGTTATGGTAATTGCCATTACCGCCACGCCTATCCGTAGCAGAACGGTCGTTAGTCTGACCGTTTCCCTTGGGCTGATGAGGCTGCTACTGAGTAGCCGGCTGAGACCGGTCCCCAGTTTTCTGCCTGGAAGATACATTTAAGAGATGAATAATTGACATATGGAAAGTATACGGATTGGTCACCGCTTGAATACAAATGTTTATCTCTTTTCGGGTCTTTCAGCTTCCCCGAACTCATCTCTCTCCTGCAGCATCTCCAGCTTTCGTGCTGCATCGGCCACTTGTGCTACAGTGTTGAACGTAGCACACACCAGATTGGTTGCGACCGATGTGCGAAGAGCCCATCTAAAGTGATGTGCCTGCTCTTCAGGAGTACCTGCTGCCGCACCAAGGAACCCAGCCAAGCGAAGAAAGCGCTGCATAAACTCGTTGCTATTCTCCCCAGCTCTCTGTCGGATCCCATGGTACTCTCTCTTGAGCTTTTCCTGCTCACCCTTGGGAAAGAACTGCTCCATCACTCTGTCCTTGAACTGAGCCCAAGTCAAACCAGCAACCCACTCATTACCACCTTCAGATTGCATCAATGCTAACCACCAGTTGAGTACATCGCCTTCGAACCGATAACATGCCAACCTCGCCTTGTATGCGGGGTCACAGCCCTTAGCGTTGAAAATCTTCTCGATGTGAGCCAACCAGCTTTCAGCATCGCTGGGGCTATCTGTCTTCTCAAAAGCTCGAGGGCGGAGCTTGTTGAATCTCTCCAGCCATACTGCTAATGTCACTGGAGGAGGAGGAGGAGGTGGCTGATTATGCTGCTGTTTGTTGGCAGCTTGAACTTCAGCCCTGATGTCGTTCCTCAGTTGAGGAAGCAAGGCTTGCATGGCAGCCTGAATTGCAGCATTGAGCTGCTCCTGTTCGCGTGTGAGAACCATCTGACAGTATAACATAAAACATATGATTAAACAGATCAAAACATAAAATCTATATATACATGAAAAAAATTTATACTAAAATTTCACGAGAAAAATTTTATGCAAGAAAATTTTGTGTATGAATGCATGATGCAGTTTTCTGAAAACTTTTGTATGCTCGAGAGTGAACGCCTCTGGTCAGTTCACCCAAAACAAAAGACATAGCGAGGGGACGCCTATGGGTCGGTCCCAAATCTAAAAGTTTCGATAAAACACATGCGACTAAATAGGGCCAGTCCTGTACCAACCATTACTTAGTCAAAAACCCTGCAACAATGACATGTATATGTATGCTTAAAAATGATGAATGCATGAAAACAACTGTCAGTTCTAGGAAGACCGTAGTGACTACCCACTAATCACAGGTCATATTTGAGAGCCTACAAGTCGAAGCCTTGGCTCTGATACCATAATTGTAACACCCCATTTTGGAAATGGAAATATCATAGGAATTATGGCGTGTCATCAAAGCATACAAGGAAAAATGTCTAAACATTACTTGACCATAAAAGGAAAATATCGGAATCAAACATCGGTAGTCCAAAAGTAGAGCTCATCACACACAAACATAGTATAATAAAGGAAAGGACTAAACAATGTCCAAAGCATAAGTATCATAAGAAAGGAAATGCATAATGTAAAGAAGCCTAGACAACTTCTAGTCCATATGCACGTACTCTTAGTGTCTACGAGCGTCCCTGAGTACCTGCCGTTTTGGGAACATAGAAAAGGAAAACGGCTGAGCAATACGCCTAGTGCACGGATGTACAATAAAGCATGAATATGATAAGCATATAACATAATAACAGCGAAAGAAAACTAAGTCCCGAGTAACCTGGTTAAGTCTTAATAAAACTGGTTTAATAGTTTGAAAGTCTTATGTTTATCTTATAAAAATTGTTTGTCATATTTTACCATCAGCCAATATAGGTCATGAAAATCCACCGTGCATGAATACTTGGAAGGGTGGCCTCATCATGCAAATTAGAGGGGCTGCCTCTAATTTAATATACTGGTTTTTGGGTAGGAGGGATCAGCTCCTTGTGAAGGATGTAAGGCACA
The DNA here is from genome assembly GCA_025667525.1 of Glebionis coronaria. NCBI lineage: Eukaryota > Viridiplantae > Streptophyta > Magnoliopsida > Asterales > Asteraceae > Glebionis > Glebionis coronaria. The sequence continues at coordinate 232,064,444 of CM046876.1, read as the reverse complement.
AACCACATTCACCATGTAATCCTGAATAAAAACATTTAACTAGGATGCACCCATACGCCCCACATGATAAATATAATATTAATGGCCAAAAGCTGAAGGGATGCCACGAGCAATCACTCCGCCGTGGTGAAGTCATAACATCAGTGCCTCTAATGTTATGGTTATGGTACCTCCATAACTAGGTGAAACTGGTCATGCATGTATATGGCTATAGGTAATCTTAATTAAACATAAGCAATCAAACACGTAACTTATACTACGGGAAAACAGTTGGCTGCATACGAGGAATCCTAATAAGGAAAGAATGTCCATACTGAAAGGACGGGAATCCGTACCTTATGTCCAGTGAACGAAGAAGATGAACTGCGAGGAATCCTACTTCCGAATCACTAGTGCTACATAAATACGTACATGAATAAGTATCTGCTTACTAAATACGTAGCTGGTTTTATATCATGTCTTAGCTTATTTTATGTGTTCTTACCATGTTTTACTGTTTCTAAGCCTTAAACTGTGTTTTATCTTATATTCTGCTTAATCTGATTAAGTATTTCTGGTATTTCATGTGTTATTATACTTACTGTGTAATAATAAGTAACTTCCCAAAAATAGCAGGTTTCCTAAAATAGTAAGTTTCCAAAAATAGAAAGTTTCCAAAAATAGAAAGTTTCCAAAAATAGAAAGTTTCCAAAAATAGAAAGTTACCAAAAATAGAAAGTTTCCAAAAATAGAAAGTTTCCAAAAATAGAAAGTTTCCAAAAATAGAAAGTTTCTAAAAATAGATTTACTGCTTAAAATAGATAAGTTTCTAAAAATAGAAAGTTTCCATAAATAGATTAGCTGCCTTAATTAAATAAGTTTCCATAAATAGATTAGCTGCCTGAAATAAATAAGTTTCTAAAAATAGCTGGTTTCCATAAATAGATTAGCTGTCTTATTTAATTAAGTTTCTAAAAATAGAAAGTTTCAAAAATTAGAAATAAGCTGGTTAAATAAGCTAAGTATATAAGCCTAAGTGTTTTCATGATTATTTTCTAAGTCATATAATGGATAGTTTAATAATTATTTCATGTAATTTAATTAAACTATAGGTTAAAATATTTAATTAAAGTATAACATGTTTTTAATTAAATAAGTTAAATACTTAGGTTAAAATATGTATTATTATCTAATAATAATATAACCTAAGTCATGTTAATTAATTAATTATATCCATGGTTTTAAAATAATTAATTAATTATAAGTCTTAATTATACAAATACTTAGGTTAAAATAATTTCATGATCATTAATAATTAAATAACCTAAGTCATGTTATTAAATTAATCACGTCATTTTATTAATTTAATTTTAACATAAGATCATAAACATAAAAAAAAAACTAACATACACCATGAACCGGATCTAGACTAAAAAGCATGAACCGAACCTGAAATCGACACCGTACCCCGAACCAACTCGGGGTACCCCATGTTTTACTACTGCCGTGGGACCCACACGCACCAACCAAGACCATACGGTCTTGGTGGTGGTCGGCTTGGCAAACCGAAACCCATTCGGGTTCGGTGCAGCCTGCGGCTCAAAACAAACACCCCTTAAAACACCCTTTTGATTTTATTTAACGCCAAATCATGTTAGATCCATGTTTAATTATTATGTTTTTATAAAAACAACACATGTTCTTGATTTATAAAAAGATTAAATCAAAAGAAAAGGTTTAAAAAGGTTTTACCGAATTCGTGGATCAAGAGGACGAAGAACCAACACGATCAATCACTAAAACTTCAAGATCCAAGATCAAAAATCACCTCTTATGGTGGTTGTAGGGTGGCGGCACAAAGAGACAAAGGGAAGGAGGTTTTAGGTTTTCTTAAAATCTTTTGTGAATGAGAAAATGAGTAGTGTAAAAAAATAATAACCCCCTTTAGTAAATTTGACAAATGGGCTTGGCCCATTTGTCCTTGTTGGCCGCGGGTAGGGACCCCACTTAGGGTACCCGTACCTTTTCCCGTGTCTCGTTATTAAGTTAAACGTTTGTGATTATTTGTGTTCGTGTTTTAAATGTTCTCGTTACGTAAATACCGTGATATAATATATTTAATTACGCTCGTAATAAATATATATACGTAATTAATAATAGTTCGTGTTTTAATTACGCTCATAATTTCATGATCTCATGTTCGTGATTAATTATCGTCAATTAATTATTACATGATCGTGCGTAGTAAATACTTATCGTGTTCTAACACGTACGTAATACGTAAACTCCTAACACGTAATCGTAATCATGCTATATTAGGAAAGTTTTAATCTAGTACGTACGATCCTAAGGGTACTATGCATGGTAAAAGCATGCGGGTTTTACAACAATGGTGGTGGAAAGGACAAGATAGGGGGGAAATTTTTCAAAAGCATATACAGCTAAAAGCTCTTTTTCGGTAGTGGTATAATGCAATTAAGACCCCGTCATTGTCTTGCTAGCATAATGGATTGGTTGGAAGTGTTTTTTCACTCTTTGTCCCAAAACCGCTCCAATAGCAAAGTCGCTAGCATCACGCATCAATTCAAAAGGTAACTCCCAATTAGGGGTAACCAAGACCGGTGCCTTAGTTAATTTATCCTTAAGAAGATTGAAAGAGTCAATACACTCTTTAGAAAAGATAAAATGAGTATCTTTTTCCAAGAGGTGGGTCATCGGGCGAGTGATCTTAGAAAAATCTTGAATGAAACGACGATAGAAGCCCGCATGACCAAGGAAACTTCTCACACCCTTCACGGTTGAAGGTGGAGGTAATTTAGCAATCACTTCAGCTTTAGCACGGTCAACTTCAAGATCGGATTTGGAAATTTTATGACTAAGAAAAATACCTTCTTTTACCATAAAATGGCATTTTCCCCAATTAAGAACGAGACGAGTGTCTTCACACCGTTTGAGCATACGTTCTAAATTGGCAAGGCAAGTAGAGAAAGAATCACCATAGACCGAGAAATCATCCATAAAGACTTCCATAGTTTTTTCAACCATGTCATGGAATATAGCCATCATACACCTTTGGAAATTCCCAAGAGCATTGCATAAGCCGAAAGGCATTCTTTTGTAAGCAAATGTTCCATAAGGACAAGTGAATGTGGTTTTCTCTTGGTCTTTAGGATCGATGGGAATTTGAAAATACCCGGAGAAACCGTCTAAGAAGGAATAATAGTCATTACCCGCTAAACGCTCGAGCATTTGATCCATGAAAGGAATAGGAAAATGATCCTTGCGAGTGGCATCATTGAGCTTGCGATAGTCTATGCAAACTCGCCAACCCGTGACAAGTTGAGTAGGAATCAACTCGTTGTTTTCATTTGGAACAACAGTTATTCCGAACAACAGTTATTCCGCCTTTCTTAGGCACACAATGGACGGGACTAACCCATGGCGAATCCGAAATAGGGAAAATCATTTCGGCATCTAGAAGTTTGATAACTTCTTTCTTGATGACGTCATGAATTTTAGGATTAACCCTTCTTTGGCTTTGGATTGCGGGTTTAAAGTCATCCTCCATGAGAATTTTATGATTACAAAAGTTCGGATCAATTTCGCGAATGTCAGAAATTTTCCAAGCAATTTCTTTCTTATGATTATTCAGCACGTCGATAAGTCGAGATTTTTCTTCTTCTTTCAAGTCCTTTGCGATGATGACGGGTACCTTCTTAGTGTCTTCAAGGAAAACGTATTCGAGATGAGACAGTAAATTCTTAAGCTCTAAATCTGGAGTATTTTCGATTGAAGGCTTAGTCAAATTTGGATCATCGATTGTAACATCCTTAGGAGAAGGTGGAGAAATATGGTCCTCATTTAGAAGTTTCTCAATGGTACGAATGTCTTCTTCCCAATCGATGGGAGAATCGTCATATTGTAAGTCCACGTCCCCTAAAGTTGCTCCAAATTCTTTCAAAAGGAAATCACTTTCTCCAAATGGAGTAAGTGAGGGAGCAATAGAGGCAACGGTCTCAACAATGGGTAGAGAAGAAGAACCACTTTTACAAGCGTCTTTGAAATGCTCTTCACAAGCCTCATCAAGAACGTCAATGAAATTAACGCTCTCGTGTTCATAAGGTTGCTTAGAAAGTTTACCCATGTTGAAGACAATTTTATCGTCACCAACTCTCATGATTAATTCTCCCGCGGCTACATCAATGAGAGTGCGACCGGTCCTTAAGAATGGACGTCCAACAATTAATGGAACACGGGGATCCATCTCTTAGTCAACGACAACAAAATCCGCCAGAAAGGTGAATTTGTCGACACCGACGAAGACATCTTCGGCTATCCCCACTGGATAAGCAACCGTACGGTTAGCTAATTCCAAGGTCATTCGTGTAGTGACTAGCTCGGGTAGAGATATATGTTTCCAAACACATAATGGCATTAAGTTTATACCAGCACCTAGATCGGATAGGGCCATACAATTCTCTACCCCGAGGAAGTTGCAAGGAATGAGAAAACGACCCGGATCACCAAGTTTGGTTTGTAATTTCCATAAGAGCACTGCGGAGCAATACTCATTAAGTTGGGTCTGAGCGATATCAAGGAGTTTCTCCTTATCACTGATAAGATCTTTAAACATTTTAGCATACTTCGGCATGTGAGCGAGAGCCTCGGCAAAGGAGATGTTGAAATTCAGTTGTTTAAACATTTTAAGAAAATTAGAAACCTGAATATCATCCTTGTTCTTCAACTTCTCTTTCCTCAACCTCGAGGGATAAGGTATATTGGGTTGAGATGAAGGTTTTGGAATGGAATTCTCACTCACATCCTTAAGTGGTGGAGGGGTGGGGTTGGAAGGTAAAGGAGTTGGGGAAAGTTGCTATTTTTCCATAGTCACAATCGCGGGAATAGGTGTAGGAATCTCGGGTTCCTTATAACCTTTTCCACTTCGTGTGGTGATTGCTTTCATCTCCCCTCTTGGGTTAGCAACGGTGTTACTAGGAAGAGAACCAAAGTATAGGCTTGATTACTTGGGAAGAAACTAGCCATCATATCCCTTAAGTCATTCGTTTGACTGCTCATAGAGTTTCTCATATCGGCTCGAAGATCGTTCCCTTGTTTCGCCATGTCATTCCTTAGCTCGGCTCGAATATCGTTCCCTTGTTTCGCCATGTCACCCTTCAAGTTAATGAGTTGGCTTTGAAGGTTTGTCACCATCTCTCTATTGGTCCTCATGTAAGTTTAGAGGTCTTGGTTCAATGCCATGGGTTGATTGAGATGTGGGGCTTGGTAAGCTTGATTATTACCGTGAGGTGGATATAGGTTTCTTTGGGATTGATATTGATTGGCAGCTCGAGGTTGGCTTTGATTGTTTCTATTGAAGTTTTGTTGGTTTAGGTTTTGAGGAGAAAAACCGGATGGAGATAAAAAGTTGTTGGAACGATAACTTAGCAAGTTACGGTCTCCTTGAGGGCGAGCCTGATAGCCTCCTATGGAATAGTTACCGTATGCCGCGTTAACGTTTTCACAAAGATTGCCTTGGGTAGAGGGGCAATCATTGTAAGAATGAGGACCACCGCACATTTCACAAGAAATAGCAACAGCTTTAGCTTGTTGATTTTGGTTAGTAACCAAAAGTTGCATATTTTTACTCATTTCGACCATTGCGCGGGTCATTTCGGTCATATCAGGGTTAGAAGTAGAAGAAACATTGACTCTCGGGTTTGATCTTGAGGATGCGGATAAATCCCAATTCTTGTGGTGAGTAGTCATGTTTTCAATTAACTCTCTACACTCCTCTGATCTCCTTTTCATAAAAGTACCACCGGCGACGGCATTAATCGTATCACGATCACAAAAAGTGAGACCGTTGTAGAAAGTATCAATGAGAGTGACGGGGAGCATGTTATGATTTGGACAGCGGTCGATCAAAACATTGTAGCGTTCCCAATCATCGAAAAGTGATTCATCATTTTCTTGAGTGAATAATTTGGTTCTGAAGGCTAGTGACCATGGAGGGTGGAAAGAAGCGCGACAAAAAGCGTTGAGTCATCTCATCCCATGTATGAATAAAGTTTTTAGGGAGACGGTCAAACTATTTATCGGCATGGTGGGATAAAGTGTGTGGGAAGAGATGTAGGCGAAGGAAATCCATAGTAACACCGGGAAGTTTCATGCTTTGGGTGACGGTAATGAATTTGTCGAGGTGTTTATTGACATCATCATCCGGTAATCCGCGAAAAGGAAAAGCGTTTTGAACTTGCTGGATCATGTGATTTTTCAACGAAAATTCAGGAGCCGTGATTTGCATCGGCGCAATCGGTCCTCCGCGTCCGTTCATTGTCGGTTGACAAAGCTCCTCCATTGTTCGTAGGTCGGGTTGTGGGCCATTGTTGTTATTATTATTCATGTTGGGGTGAGGTGGGTTGTTATTATTATTATGCGCACCGGCCATATCTATGTCTCTAAGAGTCTCAGGCTCAGAATAAGACGTAGATCGAGTACGCATACACTAAAATGAAATAAAATATTTTTGGTTTTTTATCTTTTTTTTTGTTTTTGGATTTTTGAAAATTTTATATTTTTTAGGATTTATGAAAATTTTTGTGCTTGAAAATAACGTTCCCAAAAGAACGGATCCCAAAATCCAATTTTTCTCACTAAAAACCATTAATCTTTACGAAAAGAGCCGGCACCGGCGCCATTTGATTTATGACATTTGTGTGTTCCAGAAAGTGTTGTTCGTACTCGATTCAATTCGAATTTATCACGGTTCAAAGTGGAGCTCAATTGTTTTTTGTTAAGAAAAATGGAAGTTTGGTTATCTATTTCTAAGTTAAAGGTAAATGCGAATAGTAATAAAAATAAGCTAAAAACAATTAACTAATAACAACGAAACAATATAAATAATAAAATATAAATTAAAGCAAAACAATTAATAAAAATAAAACTAAACGAAGAAATTAACTTTCGACTTGAAAATGAAGCTTACCTAATGAAAAAGGAGGAAATAAAACTAAGTGGCTACTTTAAAACTAAACGAGGTAAAAGCTAAAGCGGGCACTAAATAAAAGATAAAACTTAAACTTCACGAAAAAATATTAATACTAAAATTAGACGAAAAATATCGCTAAGAATACGTGACTTTCAGAATTAAAATCGGAACAACTTTCAGATTCAACTAAACGATTACGGAACAATATTAATTAATAAACAAGAAGGCAAGCACACACCTCAAGCTAGCAAGCTAGCTACTCAAAATGGCGGGAAAGTGGAAGCTGGTAGCTAGGCATGCATGTCAAAGTACTAGTTATAAGGAATAACTTTTTCATGTCTTATACGGAATGTTTGTTTTAATGCTTATCCGGGTTTTGGTTTATATTCTTATCCGGGAAAATTTCCAAGACATATCCGGGTTTTGGACTTTTGGCTATCCGGGTAAATTGTTTTTGTCTTATCCAAGATAATGACTGTGACTCTTATCCGGAATATGGATATTTTACTTATCCGGAATCTACTTTGAAGAACTTATCCGGAATGTGCAAAAATGATGCTATCCGGAATCCGAAAAAATGTACACTATCCGGAATGTCGAAATAATCCTTATCCGGGATACTGGGGTTTATAAAAACGCGGATATCATAAAGATGAAAAAATAAGCAAGACCAAAAATAAGCAAAATACAAATAAGCACTTAACTAAAACTTTAACCAAATTAATTTTAGGAAAAACTAAATAAGCCAAAATTTAAAAACTTTTAAAAACACTAAATAAGCAAAAATTTAAAATGAATTTTTTATAAAATATTAAACTACCAAAATCAACTTATTTAAAAACTAATAAACATACAAATTAAGCAATAAGCACAATAATCTAAAAACTCTAAACAAACCAATTCGATAAGCACAATCAAATAAGCAAAACAATCACATCATCAACAAAATTAAATCAACTACATGATTAATTAAGAAAAAGCAATAGATTATTAATAAAGGTAGAATGAGAATTATGAATTAAACTTGATTATTTTGAAGATTAAGATCAAATATTACAAGATTAATGAAGGTTTGTGAAGGTCTACGATTTCTTAGGATTGTGCAATCTATGGATTATGGATTAGATCTATTGATTAGAATGGATGAAGGAGGAAGATGGGGAAGAAGGAGATGAGGGTATAGAGAGAGAAAGGAGAGAAAAGAAAAGTAGAGAGAGAAAGTGATCTTATTAAAATGAAAAGATGTGTGAATGAAAGAACCACCCCTCCTAACATGCTAGGAGGGGGTATATATAGCCCACCCTACATGTGGGCTATATGGACTATATTGTTTACAAATGGATCACGAGCCCAATACTAGAATATATCTTTGGAGTGACCGATCCTTTCTAAATACGTAAAAACGTATTTCCAATAGTTTGATAAGCTTGAAAGAAAACTAGAGAGAAGAAAATTAAAGCACACTTAATTACTTACTAAAACTAAAAACTAAAAATGAAGACTAGCTTCTAATTACACATTAGAAGACTATATATAGGGGAGGTGGTAAATGCTTGTTTCTTCTCTTTTCTTCTCGTATTCTCGACTCGATTTAAATTCTTTGTCTTTCTCGACGTCGTCTTGGGATTTGTCGATATAAAATGGAACTCGTCTTATAATTTTCTTCTTCTATTAGACTTGAGTTCTTCGACTTCATTAAACTTCCGTCTTTAGACTTTTTCTTCGATAAATCATCAGAATAGGCCTTGGACTTCCGTTCTTTTTACACTCTTGATCTTTTGATTTCGTCTTTTGTCTTTTTCTTCGATAAAATCCCGTGAAAGTCCGTGTTTTCTCCCTTTTTCATATTTTTATCCTGAAACACAATAAAAACACAAACCACGCATAATTCCGACTTTACGACATGAAATACACGTTTTGGTCATGTTATTATTGGAAATAAGTGGTAAAAGGATAAGTGTTTTCACACTTATTAACCCTTAATTACAAGAATTACAAAGTTACAAGCCCTAGAATTGAACCCGACTAGGTTTTCCCTCCACAAACCCATTTAAACTCATTCCCTCCTAAATTCAAACATAGGCCATATATTTTGGGATCTTTTGAAATATTTTCCAAATAGGTGCATCACCTACTTGTAGATGAAACATGGCATTCCTAACCTTAGGCTTAACATAGACCTTAAGCTTAGATATTTTGTTCCTAGAATCTATAAACTTACATAGATATTTCCTAGCTTTCCTTAGTCACTAACCTATCCATGTTACACGTTTACAAGCCAAACCTGAAGCCTAAGGGTTGAAACTAGTATCAATAGGCACATAAACCTTACATTGTAAACTTGTACCCCGTTTTCTCTTTTCCTCTATACCCATTCATAAATAAACTTCTACAAAAGTTCTAGGACTCTTAGTAGACCAGTAACCAGGTCTAGAAGGAAGCCATTGAAGCTCTTGAAGCTTTGGTAGCAAGTAGTGTTCATAGGAAGCCAAAAGGAGCCACTTTGGAGCTACCTAGGTAATCTCTCTGTTAACTAAGATATCATCTTGTTATAATGCTTTATTAGACTTGTTAAAATTTTTATAGGATGTTAGAAAACTAATCTAAAAGAAAATAGATCATATGATCATTTAAAATGAAAGTTATAAGATAAAGATATCTTAAAACCCTAGTTTTGTAATTTACATGAAATAATAACTTATAATCCATTTCAAGCTATAATTCTGAAGAAATTTTGTTTTTATGATTATAAAATTGTTCATAGACTTTGTTTTAAGTTTCTAGATCATTTGGTATAATTTTGAGGTTGCTATGTAATTTTAAGCAAGTATAGGGACTAAAACTGTCATTTTTGAAACTATTTACATTTTGGGCCAAAAGTGTCATTTTATGAAAGTTAAAACTATAAGGATTAATATTTTTTAGTTTAAAACCTTGAGGTTAATATTAGAAGGTTGAAATTATAAATATTAAAACTATATACTTTAGGGGTTAAAAGTATAATTAAGCTAAAGTATAACTAAAGGGTTATTTTTGCCAATTTTGAAACTAAAGAAGATAAATTATAAATATGAGAAACTAATGAATTTATCATGTTATTAGGGAGCTTTGTACAAAGATGTTCCATATCGATATTACGTTCTGACTAAGTGGTTGGGTTTACAATTTAAAGTGCCCTCGCTCCTCAAACGTTTATAGAATGGCTTCTGAGTATGATGGCCCGAACAATGATGCTATAATTACCACAAATTATTAATCAAAGAAACCATAACTAATACTTCAAAAGTATTGAACTCAAGATAAAAGACTTGATAATATACAAAATGTGTTAATCCATGTTTGTGTGAAACCAAGTTGTGGTTTGTGTGACCAAGTTGTTTATCCGGGAATGAAATATATCTGATATAGCTCAGACCAAGCTGTTTATGTGACACCCCTAAAATGATCAATGTAGCCGAGTTGTAATGTGGAGTCCATTGATCTTTAGACTTAATGGTAAAAACCATTTATCTAGGATTATATCAAGTTCTTATGTAATCAAACATAGCGAAATTAGAACAAGATATAAGAACAAGATGTTATGAGCAAGATGAATTCCCATAAAATGCTTTTATTAATAATTAACACAAACAACTCTAGGTGTGTATACATTGAATCCCACACCTAGAGATCAAAGCTTGTTGTAGGTTACATTGTAAAAGATGAAGTGAATGTAAAACCTACGTATGTTTTCTTTATAAAGTAGAAAACATAGCTTACAAAGAAAGCTATTAAATTAATAAAAAGACTCCACCAGCTTGTAGTATTTAACTTTGACAAAATTAGTCCTTGTCTTCTTATTTTGTTGTTTTTGACGCATCAACTCATAATTTTGACCCAACAATCTTCCCCTAGTTGATGATGTCAAAAACACTTCCCCTTAAGCTCGCATTCTTTGTAAAACATATAAGACCAAGGATAAACAGATTGCATTGTGTAGACTTCCCAAGGATAAACAGATTGCATTGTGTAGACTTCTTCCCCATTTTGACATGATCCAAATAGGGGTCTTGTATGTAAGCAACCTTGATTTCGACCACTGCTTAAATAATACCACACCACTAGTACAAGTTTTCTATGTCTCAAATTACCCTCCATGAAGAACAACAGGATGAAATTAAATGAATTTGAGCTATAGAAACTCACACAAGTTGTAGTAAAACTAATGAGCAGTAGTAAACACCTTCACCTTAATGTTACATGTAAATGATTAACACATGAACAATTTAGCTTCCCCTTAAATTGTGTTAATCATTCTTGAATCTTCAAATTCTGCAGGCTTTATGTAATGATCACATATGAAGAAATTTAATTACGACTTACTTGATGATGAAGTAGAATAACCCGAACTTACATTCCATGTCTTGTACTAAACATATGACTCCGAAACTCACGGCTATAATGAGAAGACTATAAAACTCACGGCTATAATGAGTAGTCTCTTGACAAAAAGAGTTCTCTAGCAAATATGATCATAGAGCGTCTTAAGTAAAATCTCATACCTTTGCTACCTTTTTATCAAGTCCGTTGTCACAACTTAATGCACCTACAAGTTACCTTCAAATGCTGACAAAATTTGAAGATATGATAGAACACCAATCCGCGAAAATCTACATCGTCTTCAAGCAAGTAATAAAAACTTTTCTTCGTAATTAATAAAAATAAAACGAGCCTTTATACCTTTAAGAACTAGTTGCTGTGAATAAACCAAATTTCAAACCAAAAATATCTTGAAACTGTCAGTGGCTGCGAATAACACTGTCAGCGGCTTAAATTTACGTGTCTGCGGCTACATTTCATGTGTCAGCGCTTTTGTCAGCGGCTGAATAACTCCCATCAGCGACTTCCTCATATGCCCACTGTGAAAACTTCATAAGATAATAATAAAGTAGTATTTCACTTTTATCCATTCGTATAGCTTCTGCCCAAAGTCTCAATGTGAACACAACTAAGTTGAAAGCGAATTGTATAAAAAATTAAAGAGTACCGTCTTTATCTGTCAATATCCCACGTGGATTTAACACATAGAAAAGCTTGTCATGTCCCCATCTTTTGTATATCTCACGTGAACACTAATTGACCAATTCAAAGCTTGCTCTTCACAATAGCTTTGTACCAACAATACATTGAACCAAGGCCCCCTCGTGTTTAGACTTGATAGAGTCCAGTCGCACCTTTTCTTGCCGTTTGGGATCGACTACAGTACATAGCTTTTCTTTTTCTTGAAAACGATGCATCATCACAATTCTTGTTTCGATCAGCATCATGCCACTCTTCATCGATCATTGCTTTTTCCTCATTCATTGGATCAAGCTATCATAGATCCTTAACTAACTACGAGCAACACTTCAATAAAAACAAATATAATATCCCATGAACTATTATGGGACCTTTATTCCCACATCACTACTATATCACGTCCTTTTTCTTTTACTCGAATCTGATGTACTTTCTTTGTGCTTTAATCGACATACCAACAGTAGCATATGAATATTCGTTGGACCATATGTAGATCACGTCCAAGAGAACGTAATCCCACAAAATCAGCAACAATAAAATGCTTCCAAACTGTCCGTCAGTGGCTTTTCACATATTTACTGCATTAACCTTTTCCTTGTAAAGCCTTGGCAATATCGAAAACAATACTACCTTTGAAGACCACGTGACCAGAATTACTACCTTTTATTCGTTGTTCACACCACTCACATGATCTCTTTGTCCCACTCCAAGCTGCACGAGACCCACATCCTTTTCCCATGTTGATTCCCACGTGAATAGGTCAAACGAGTCATAATATCCCATATTATAAATTGGCAATCACGATTTGACATCCCAATATTTTAGCTACTGAATAATGTGCACTCGTTTTTGTAGATAACACATTCAAAGGAAAAGAATATCCCTCAAATACTTTCAGCATACAAAAACTATATTCTACATAAATCCTTTCCTTAATTCACAATCCATCCTGTTATACCAAAAGTTATGCAGCAACATATATCATACCCAGAAAGAGACACATAATCCTTGTTCATGAATCTGATCCCGCACATATCGTGGTCGATCACACGTCATTGCCACCATCTCACTTGATCGAAACATCACAGGATCCAGCATAACAGTAGACAACATAAATCACCAATCATGTTCTTGATCTGCTACACCTTATCTTTTCTTTTCTTGAACAGCACACCTAGTTTGAACCATGAACGCCTGCTGTTTATTTTTCACAGATCTAGGGTTTTCAAGTAAACCCTAAAAAACGAGAGTTACAATACACAGCTTCCTTACACTGATCCTTGTCCATCTACAACCTTTAAAACTCCAGATCTACTGTTGTTCATAGATCACGAACACAAGCAACCTTTTGATTCTTCTTTTAACAACACAATCGTCTTCACAGCAACACAAATCATCAAACTAGGGTTTATTAAAGAAACCCTAAAAAATCAGAATTAGCGACACCTGATCTGTCGCAAAGCCGTCGCGAAACTGTTACAAATCTGACAGACCGTCACTAAAACTTTCGCTAATTCTGGACAACGGCTTCACAACAACGAACACGAACGTAACACCTTGTATCTCCTAGATATCACGAGCCTTAGGCTCTGATACCAATTGTGGAGTCCATTGATCGTTAGACTCAATGGTAAAAACCATTTATCTAGGATTATATCAAGTTCTTATGTAATCAAACATAGCGGAATTAGAACAAGATATAAGAACAAGATGTTATGAGCAAGATGAATTCTCACAAAATGCTTGTATTAATAATTAACACAAACAACTCTAGGTGTGTATACATTGAATCCCACACCTAGAGATCAAAGCTTATTTGTGACAATCCGTCAATTTATGGTCAATATTTTATTCTCCAATATTATTTAAAAACATTATTTTAATGTTACAATATGAACTCACTTATTTTTGGGAAGAAATTTGGATTTACGTCTTGAAGTAGCGTCGACTACGTCTAAACCGGAGGATTCAACGTTACGTGCTTACGTTTACATACACCGTCTTTGGTGACAGTCCGACATTTCAGAAAATAAATTTATCTGAAAATATTATTTTGGAGTTTTAAATTTGTGTTGGTTCATAAACTCACAAATTTACGAGAAGAGATTAGGACTTACGATTTTATTTTAAAGACCTTTACGACTAAACCGGAAACCTTAGGATTACGTATTTACGTTTTCGAACTCCGTTTTTGATGAAACAATTTTTATTGGATTCGTTTTGTGACGGTGATTCATAATTTATAAAAACGTTTTTCGTAAAACGACCCGAGGGCACGCAAATCGAGGAAACTAGAATCGAGGAGTACCCGTAAATAAATGGGATGAGACAAGTGGGACACTTGTCCCACCCCACTCCAAAATCCGGCCTTAAGTTAGCTACATACACATGAGGTGTCAAAACCTCATCAAACAAGTATCACACTTGTTATGTTTAGCTTAACTAGTAAGCTATTCAAACATAAAACCATCAAACATTACCATTCCACTCATTCCACCATGCAAACAACTTCAAATTTTCTCTCTACACTTCATTTTGGCCGTCCCATATAGCCTCCAAAACACCACCAATTGATCCAAATTTAACCAAGAACATATGTTATAATTAACATATGTTAATCCCCATTCAACAAGATGAAGATTGGTGCAACTTATAACATCCATGGAGGAGTTTTCATGGTGTCATGAGGCTGATTTTCCACAAGGAGTTGATGAAGATTGGAGTTCTTGAAGATGGTGTTGGCTAAGCACAAGTTTCTCCATCAAAAACCATGCCAAACTCATAACCTACAACAAGTTGGTGGTATAAAGATTGTCCTCCTCAACTTCTTATTATTTTGATTATGTAAACTTGTATTTTATTTCCTATTGTATATATTTATGATGATTATATGATGATAAAAATGTTATGTGGGGATTTGTTGTTGATAATCATGGATAAAAAGGTGAAAAACTATAAGAAACAAGGTTAAAATCTTGTTTAAATTACATGGCTGTATAAAACAGTAAAGAAACATGTTATAAACTGATAATATGATGAAATAGAATCCATTTACAGTAAGCTAAATGTCTTGTACACATGTGAGAGTTGGCCATGCAATGGAATCAAAATAATGAGTGAGATATGATCAAAACAAGTTTAGGGTATAAATCTGAAGTTACTGTTTTGGACGATTTTTAGAAAATACTTAAAGGATGATTCAACAGTAGCTATAGAAGAGTTAAATGTAGCAAATATCATGTAGTTTATGTGATAAAAATTTGAGCTTCTATCTCCAGGTAGAACTCAAGATATGGCATTTTTGGTGAAGATGAAGTTAAAAATCAGATTTTTGGAAATTAAAGAATAATACTATTATATAAGCACTCACATTTTAATATATAAAATAAATAAAAACCCACTAACTTATAAAACTTATTTATATAAACATATAAAAGGTGTAATAAGTGTATAAATGATGAAAATGGAAACTTGTTAAGTTTTATAAGTTATAAAACTATAAACATGATTTTTACGACTTTTTCGGCTATTGCCGTAAAATTAACGTTTTTATTAAATAAAACTTAGATGGTTGGACCCGTCTAATGAAAACTTTATAAAACTTATATACTGATATATAGACATTTATAACGAGTAAAAACCAATAAAACCCGAAATATAGGGCATACGGACATTAACAAGTTAAATAAACCTATTGGACTAATAAATGGACTAAATAGGATAAAAACTTGTAAAAAGAAATTATTGGGCTTAACCCATTTAGGCCCAACTTGGAAAGTATACATACTGATAATGTAGATACAAAATGGATTAAAATAAGTTAAATAACTTATAATAAGCTTATTGGACTTAAGACACGTAAACGGGTAAAACTAGTAAACTAATATAAAAGTTATCGACATATAACACTAAAAGGAGTAAACGAGAATATGTAAACCCACTTGATCATCATATATATATAATCATCATATGTATACATAATTGATATTTTTATAAATTCATTGGACAAACGTCTAAGACCGAGTATTATTTGTCTAGGTTTCCGTGATTGAAGCACGCACCGTACGTCCGAATTGCCGATAACCCGCCTTCCCACATCAACGTGAGTTCATAGCCTCGCACTCTTTTAAATGTTTTATAAATGCTTTATAAACCCGCGAGGGAGATAACATGTTAGTTTTTATAAAAGTTTGGACACCATTT
The DNA here is from genome assembly GCA_025667525.1 of Glebionis coronaria. Classification (NCBI taxonomy): domain Eukaryota; kingdom Viridiplantae; phylum Streptophyta; class Magnoliopsida; order Asterales; family Asteraceae; genus Glebionis; species Glebionis coronaria. The sequence continues at coordinate 232,048,216 of CM046876.1, read as the reverse complement.
GTCCCAATTGTTTGTTTATTGATTTTGGACCCGAATGATTGAATGACCCGATTGTATGACCCGATAAATGATTAATGGACCCGATAGATGAAATAAATGGATTATTAAAGTTAGGTTATGTCACTAAAAGTCCCATTAGCATGAATTGTGAACTACCGGGAGTTGGTAGACGCTTATGCATTTAATAGTACTATTTGGGGACGATCACCCCAGTTCGCGCCTTGACGGTTGATCCCCGTCGTGCCACATTGATTGGTAAGCGAATTAATGTATGAGAAGATTTCCAATAGCGTGACCTTTGTGACGACACGCTACTTTAGATGGGCAAAACTGGTATCGGGTTAGCTACCCGTTTTGGTTTAGTAAGGTAACAATGTCATGCGGCTTATAATAATCCAAATCACCAAAATATTACTGGACGCTCCGAATTACGATGTATTGCCTGACTAGCAATACTGGGTCATACTATTGATATTATGTTTGTATTTTGGTTTTCATAACCATATTCATATAACGGTTTTTATTTGATTTTATACAAACGTCATAAGACGTATTGTATGATGTTTTTACGACATTGGCTCGTATATTGATTTTAAGGCAAATGCCTATATTATGATTTTCGATAAGGATTTGTATAAAATGATTTTGGCTATTTTACGGCCTATTACAATGACTTGTACGAATTGATTTTTGGTACTAATTTTTTTACCAAAATTATATTGATGGAATTTATTAAACTCTATGAATTCACTCGGCGTTATCGCTGACCCTTTTCTTTTAACATGTTTTATCTCAGGTACTTGAAGGTAATTCTCGGGAAGACGACAAGAATTCATGGCCCGCACCTAAACTATATTTTCCATTCAAATACTTTGTAAAACTTTGTATAAAATATAATGACTTGGGACCTATGTAACTTTGATGTTTATGAATGGAAATGATTTATTATTAAACGACGCGATTTTTATGCGTTGTCTATGATGTGAGTAATGTGCTATCCCGTAACACCAACTAGTCTTCCGCTGAACTGAGTTATATAAATTTGGGGGTGTTACAGTTTGGTACCAGAGCTCTCGTTATAGAGAACGAAAGATTTTTAAAATTAAGGTTTTGAATAAAACTTTTCAAAATCTTTTAACTATAAACATTTTTCTAAAAATGTCTAAAAATCTTTTGACTATAACGGTGCCGAAGAATTCCCGAGTTACCGACAAGGCCAAGACTGAGAAGTGTTATTTTAATATATATATAACTTGGATTATATATATATGATGTAATTTTATTACATGATTGTTTGATGATTATTTTGATTTTTATACGAGGTGTTTATACGACGTAGATTGTCACAAGTAACCCTAACTTCCCTAGTAAATAAATCGAAGCTATTCTCGTAGGAATTCTAGCTATCTTAGATCTAAACCAAGTTGCGGATATTTATGATCCCAACAAATGGTTGATATTCGTAGAAGTGTAGATATTAGTTGATTGTGATATTGAAAAAGAATTGGCGAGATTAAATCTGATATCGATGTCATGACGATCTTTCCTTATAGAGTGGAGTTTGACAAAACGTTATCACCTGGAAAGATGTCATCTGATTCGTTGTCATCCAATTCTTAAATTTGAAATCGAAAGGGTGAATGTTGCACTTGAGGCTGTTATTGGAACCATTACCCAAAAGCCTCATGTCACTAATACCTTTCCGAGAAGTCTAGTTGAATGATGAAGTCATTTCATATTAATGACTCATTTGATAATTGTTGTTTTAAGAACTAATAGGATTGGAAATTAAGTGTTGATTTATATTGAGATTGTATTGCCTTTACAAGGCCGAAGAATAAGATTGAAAGTATTGGAATATGAGTTAGGATATCGAATTGAGTATAAATTGGTTGAAACTTGAATAAAGTGAAACTTAACCTATATGGAATATGAGATTATTAATAGAAGTCGTTAAGTTTTGTGATTGAATTATAAGGATTTAATTGATTGTTAGTTTGTGTTAAAGGTTGTTCCTAGACCATTGTCCACTAACGAGGATGCCCAGTGTCCAAGAAATAAATTGAAGAAATCTTCTTCTGAATTGAGACCAATGGATCTTCCGGGACATATGGAACACCTAATGACTCTTGTAGATTAGCATTCATTGTGGTATCTTTTAAGAATCCCTAACTTAACTGAGATATCAGTTGGTAGGATGAGTTTTGAGAATTGTATGACATAGTGACATGTAATGTGTTACGGTACAATTTTGACTTGTTTGTGATTAATGAAAAAGACTACCTTTGATTGCTAAATTCTACATGTATCGATGTTATCTATCTCTTATTGCTTCATCCTAATGTTCGCATTAGTGATGCAACCATTGAACAAGTACTCATCTCGATTTGAGTTACGTTGTGGATTATTCTCTTTGTATTCCTGAGTGCCATCGAGATCATGAACCTCATGATTAATTGGCTAAGTTCATTTCCTATCATATCGAAGTTAGTTCTTGGTGAACAACTTTTCATCACTCCTTTGCAGATCACTCACTGTTTTTATAAAGTTAAAACGGTATCTTTTGAGAAAATTTAATTTTCATCACAATAAGGATTATTCAAAGTGAGATTTATAAGTGATTGTTATTTGAATGAAGTTGTTTATAAAACACTTTGGAAAACCTTATTGTTTTCATAACAAAGAAAATCTTTGTAAATTTATTTTGAATTCTTATTTAAGAATTAAGCATGAAAATGTTTTTACAAATATGATGATAAAATTTTGACGAACTGAGTATTGCATCGTTAATCTTGAAATTGTATATAGTTGCGCGCCTACATACAATTTGGAATGGACTATGCAAGGCTGATTAGTAGTCACCATAAAACTAATGGATAAACACTATATTTTCTTTGAAGATTGTGAAAGATTAAAATTTATGAGATCTGCAAGAAGTGAAAAATAGGGACATAATGTTAGGGACACCTACATATGTGCCTGTAGCATCTATTCTTCTGAGTTGAATTTACTCATCTGTGGAAATTGTCTTATTTGACAATTGACAATTCTTTCTTGACCAATTCTCCCGTAGTGAGATTCTTAGGAAAAGTATTTGATTACCGAGTGTTGATACCCGACTGGACGTATCGACGTTCTTATCATTTCTCTTGATTTGATTTCATTTGAATGACCTGGGTAACGATCCGAGGAGCTTTCGAATGCGTACTCAAATTATGAAAACATGGGATATATTCATATCCATTAAATGTTTTCGTTTGTATCTGATTTGAAATTCTCTCGCATAGATTCTGCGTTGACCTTACTCTTTTAATAGTAGTTGTGTATCCTAATATCCTTGAATTTGTGAAGTATTATGAGTTATTATTAGTCTTTTGAGAAGTTCACATCTTATCGACAGCAATACAACTGGAAAGTTGGTAATGCCAGTGGAATGGATTGATTGATTATGACATGACGAAATTGTCTTAATTGATGGGAACTCGAATAGAATTCCCCTAAATGATAAGATGCTGATTATCAAAAGTGATCTAAATAATTCTTGATGGATGACCATATCCTGTATTAAGACTTGAAATAATACCGTGAATGATTGTGAATTAGTAATAGATATTATAATATAGAAGGAACTTAATATGTATTTAGTAAAAGATATTTATCTTATCTGAATTTAAGGAATTACCGTACAACTAAGAAAGTTGTCGGAGAAAGATTTTATTATACCAAGCCTGTCATCCTGAAGAGCTATGGTGTTATCTTTCCTTATATTTATAGATTACCGTGACTGAGTAAATTGACAATCGAAAACGATATCCATAACTCGAAATGGAAGATTTGTTCGATCATTTACAAGGTTCTAGTGTATGTTTTAAAGATTTGATCCATAGCATGGTTATCATCAAACTTCGCATCTGCGAAAGAGATTATCTATTCCAATCACTACATCCAGAACTTGTAATGAACGTTATGAGTTTCACGTGATGTCGTTTGGATTGACCAATCCACATGTAGTATTCATAAATTCGGTGAATCACGTGTGTAGGCTGTAATTTGATAAATTCATGCTTGCGATCATTAAGGACTATTTGTTTGTATATAAGAATAAGAAGGGGTTAATAAATATTTATAGATTGCCCTGAATTGGCCGAACGATAAAAACCTATACCTTGAATAATTAACACGTGATTAAAGACTTAATACTTTACATGATTTGACTATGTGATTAAAAAGATAATGGAATCTATACTGACTCTTCAAATTAAGAGCCCATTTAAGACTTTGGATTTTACCAAAAAGAAATGGAAATATGTTTTGACAAAGGTTTTAACAAAGGATTTTGAAGGGATTATTCCCTTATACACAAACCATTTAACTAAACTTCTGTTTAGGGGTAAATGTTTGTGTATACCTCAAGATAACTTAAGAAGGATTGAGTAAAACCATTTATACCATAACCTGAAAACTTAAAACGACAATTTTTGCTTTTCAACTAAGAAAATTTTGACCAAAGTATAAATAAAGGTTTTTCGAACATTTACGAATCTTATTAATTATTTTCGATAAATCAACAAAAATCTTGTTAATTAAACTCAAATTTATTTTGAACATTTTATATAATTGGTCGAACTAAGAAGTTTAAAACTTTTACGTTTACGCTTCATAAAAATTAACTAATAATTATTTAATTAATTATAATGATTATCGACGCTTTAAAACGTCGGATTGACAAAAACTGATAAAAATGATAGATGAGACGAAACTAAAACTTAGAAAATATGAAGAAAGTTGAACGTAAATACTGACGCATAATATAGAAAGAATATCTGAGTAAATTGTGGACATGATAATTATAACATCATGAGAAGTGAATATAGATACTGACATATTATATAAAAAGGATAAAGAATCGATTAAGATGTATTTCTTAATAATGAAGGTGCAAAATAAATTGCCGAACGATATAAAAATAAACGATGTTTGTAAGAAGGATAATATAGATAATAAAAAGGGGTTCGCGGCTAATATGAACCATTAAAAATTGAGAAGCTAATAGTGTTAAATATTTTAAAAGACCACTTGTGATTGTCTAAAATTGGAAGATTGTGAGATATAGTTATGTTGGAATTTGTAAGTATAAGTATTCTATTTAAGTCATTTTATGACTAAAAGTATCTTTGTCTGAAGAAGTTGTACTGATGACGAATTATGAAGGCATACATCGCCTCATACATTAGTAAACGTCTAGCTATTGCAAAGGTCATCATCTAAATTTGATTCGATTTGGGTCATCGTCGACAGACTGACCAAATCTGCTAATATCATTCCCGTTAATGATAAATGCAAAAGAATTATGTAAACATAGTGTGCCTGTATCTAACATCTTTATCAAGATCCTCGCTTCGCATTGAATTTCTAGAGATTTGCTCAGAAGTCATTGAGAACGAATCTTGATGAGACTACTATGTACCATCCCAAATCGAAGGGACGAGGTAAAGTAACGATACAGAGTAATATAAGTGTTGTTTTATGTTTGAATGAATGACCTTTGGTAATAAACCGTATAATCGTTTTCCTTTGGAGAGATTATCATTGATAATCATCATATTAGGATCGAGATCGAATCTTGTTAAGATTTAGAAATTAGAGCATCTGTAAGCTGGAGTTGAGATGAAGACACCCGACATACACCCATTGTGAGTTGGACATGTCTCTTAGGTTTAAGGTTTCCTATGATGGCGAACCTATCCTTGCAAAATACCCGACCCGCGAGATCTGAAATGATTGTTGAAATTAGGATTTGATTATTAACTGCCGATGGTGGGCAGGAGGTTATGTGGATATGAAATGTAGATCTTGAAGTGCCAAATGGGTAGCGAAGTTATGCCACGAAATTTTAAACTTGGAAAAATGAAGTTCATGATCTGACAAATCATGGGATATGAGTCCCCGTTATATGGGACCATTGAGATGATGTAAAAGATTGGTTTGAAAGGCATATAAGCTGGATCTACCCTAGGACTTCAAAGACTGCGTGAATTATGTTTCGTATATCGAACTTGATGAAATATCTATCAAGTGAAATTATGATTATTCTTAGTAGAGCTTAGATCGGCGAAAAGTTGCATTCATCAAAAACCCGTGAACATCATGGATAGAGAAGCAAGTCAACATTAAGCCTGATCTTATTCCCGTAGTTATGTTTGATGAAACTCGCGTATTATAATGAATACACTTGTGAGAAAGGACCGAATGTGGAGGAAATACCCACATGGCTTTAACTCTATAAGAAGCGAGTAGTAAGGTAAGATGATCTTTGAGGACAAAGATCCTGTTTAGGGGTAAATGCTGTGACAATCCGTCAATTTATGGTCAATATTTTATTCTCCAATATTATTTAAAAACATTATTTTAATGTTACAATATGAACTCACTTATTTTTGGGAAGAAATTTGGATTTACGTCTTGAAGTAGCGTCGACTACGTCTAAACCGGAGGATTCAACGTTACGTGCTTACGTTTACATACACCGTCTTTGGTGACAGTCCGACATTTCAGAAAATAAATTTATCTGAAAATATTATTTTGGAGTTTTAAATTTGTGTTGGTTCATAAACTCACAAATTTACGAGAAGAGATTAGGACTTACGATTTTATTTTAAAGACCTTTACGACTAAACCGGAAACCTTAGGATTACGTATTTACGTTTTCGAACTCCGTTTTTGATGAAACAATTTTTATTGGATTCGTTTTGTGACGGTGATTCATAATTTATAAAAACGTTTTTCGTAAAACGACCCGAGGGCACGCAAATCGAGGAAACTAGAATCGAGGAGTACCCGTAAATAAATGGGATGAGACAAGTGGGACACTTGTCCCACCCCACTCCAAAATCCGGCCTTAAGTTAGCTACATACACATGAGGTGTCAAAACCTCATCAAACAAGTATCACACTTGTTATGTTTAGCTTAACTAGTAAGCTAAACATAAAACCATCAAACATTACCATTCCACTCATTCCACCATGCAAACAACTTCAAATTTTCTCTCTACACTTCATTTTGGCCGTCCCATATAGCCTCCAAAACACCACCAATTGATCCAAATTTAACCAAGAACATATGTTATAATTAACATATGTTAATCCCCATTCAACAAGATGAAGATTGGTGCAACTTATAACATCCATGGAGGAGTTTTCATGGTGTCATGAGGCTGATTTTCCACAAGGAGTTGATGAAGATTGGAGTTCTTGAAGATGGTGTTGGCTAAGCACAAGTTTCTCCATCAAAAACCATGCCAAACTCATAACCTACAACAAGTTGGTGGTATAAAGATTGTCCTCCTCAACTTCTTATTATTTTGATTATGTAAACTTGTATTTTATTTCCTATTGTATATATTTATGATGATTATATGATGATAAAAATGTTATGTGGGGATTTGTTGTTGATAATCATGGATAAAAAGGTGAAAAACTATAAGAAACAAGGTTAAAATCTTGTTTAAATTACATGGCTGTATAAAACAGTAAAGAAACATGTTATAAACTGATAATATGATGAAATAGAATCCATTTACAGTAAGCTAAATGTCTTGTACACATGTGAGAGTTGGCCATGCAATGGAATCAAAATAATGAGTGAGATATGATCAAAACAAGTTTAGGGTATAAATCTGAAGTTACTGTTTTGGACGATTTTTAGAAAATACTTAAAGGATGATTCAACAGTAGCTATAGAAGAGTTAAATGTAGCAAATATCATGTAGTTTATGTGATAAAAATTTGAGCTTCTATCTCCAGGTAGAACTCAAGATATGGCATTTTTGGTGAAGATGAAGTTAAAAATCAGATTTTTGGAAATTAAAGAATAATACTATTATATAAGCACTCACATTTTAATATATAAAATAAATAAAAACCCACTAACTTATAAAACTTATTTATATAAACATATAAAAGGTGTAATAAGTGTATAAATGATGAAAATGGAAACTTGTTAAGTTTTATAAGTTATAAAACTATAAACATGATTTTTACGACTTTTTCGGCTATTGCCGTAAAATTAACGTTTTTATTAAATAAAACTTAGATGGTTGGACCCGTCTAATGAAAACTTTATAAAACTTATATACTGATATATAGACATTTATAACGAGTAAAAACCAATAAAACCCGAAATATAGGGCATACGGACATTAACAAGTTAAATAAACCTATTGGACTAATAAATGGACTAAATAGGATAAAAACTTGTAAAAAGAAATTATTGGGCTTAACCCATTTAGGCCCAACTTGGAAAGTATACATACTGATAATGTAGATACAAAATGGATTAAAATAAGTTAAATAACTTATAATAAGCTTATTGGACTTAAGACACGTAAACGGGTAAAACTAGTAAACTAATATAAAAGTTATCGACATATAACACTAAAAGGAGTAAACGAGAATATGTAAACCCACTTGATCATCATATATATATAATCATCATATGTATACATAATTGATATTTTTATAAAGTCATTGGACAAACGTCTAAGACCGAGTATTATTTGTCTAGGTTTCCGTGATTGAAGCACGCACCGTACGTCCGAATTGCCGATAACCCGCCTTCCCACATCAACGTGAGTTCATAGCCTCGCACTCTTTTAAATGTTTTATAAATGCTTTATAAACCCGCGAGGGAGATAACATGTTAGTTTTTATAAAAGTTTGGACACCATTTGTCCCAATTGTTTGTTTATTGATTTTGGACCCGAATGATTGAATGACCCGATTGTATGACCCGATAAATGATTAATGGACCCGATAGATGAAATAAATGGATTATTAAAGTTAGGTTATGTCACTAAAAGTCCCATTGGCATGAATTGTGAACTACCGGGAGTTGGTAGACGCTTATGCATTTAATAGTACTATTTGGGGACGATCACCCCAGTTCGCGCCTTGACGGTTGATCCCCGTCGTGCCACATTGATTGGTAAGCGAATTAATGTATGAGAAGATTTCCAATAGCGTGACCTTTGTGACAACACGCTACTTTAGATGGGCAAAACTGGTATCGGGTTAGCTACCCGTTTTGGTTTAGTAAGGTAACAATGTCATGCGGCTTATAATAATCCAAATCACCAAAATATTACTGGACGCTCCGAATTACGATGTATTGCCTGACTAGCAATACTGGGTCATACTATTGATATTATGTTTGTATTTTGGTTTTCATAACCATATTCATATAACGGTTTTTATTTGATTTTATACAAACGTCATAAGACGTATTGTATGATGTTTTTACGACATTGGCTCATATATTGATTTTAAGGCAAATGCCTATATTATGATTTTCGATAAGGATTTGTATAAAATGATTTTGGCTATTTTACGGCCTATTACAATGACTTGTACGAATTGATTTTTGGTACTAATTTTTTTACCAAAATTATATTGATGGAATTTATTAAACTCTATGAATTCACTCGGCGTTATCGCTGACCCTTTTCTTTTAACATGTTTTATCTCAGGTACTTGAAGGTAATTCTCGGGAAGACGACAAGAATTCATGGCCCGCACCTAAACTATATTTTCCATTCAAATACTTTGTAAAACTTTGTATAAAATATAATGACTTGGGACCTATGTAACTTTGATGTTTATGAATGGAAATGATTTATTATTAAACGACGCGATTTTTATGCGTTGTCTATGATGTGAGTAATGTGCTATCCCGTAACACCAACTAGTCTTCCGCTGAACTGAGTTATATAAATTTGGGGGTGTTACATTATTGTAGGTTACATTGTAAAAGATGAAGTGAATGTAAAACCTACGTATGTTTTCTTTATAAAGTAGAAAACATAGCTTACAAAGAAAGCTATTAAATTAATAAAAAGACTCCACCAGCTTGTAGTATTTAACTTTGACAAAAATAGTCCTTGTCTTCTTATTTTGTTGTTTTTGACGCATCAACTCATAATTTTGACCCAACAAGTAATTGGGTGTCACTTGGTGGATCAACAACAAATAGTATATAGTCCAATGGTCATAAAAATGTCATTAAAATATTACATGAACCAAATGTGGAATGTTATAAAATTGTCTTAACGAAATATTAAATTGTTCTTATTCCAAAGTAATAAAACCCTGCCCCGATAAGTTTTATGATGCTTCCTACATGATGTTGGGTTCCGGGTACACATAAGTACTTGCTTTAGTTTCCTGAGAAAAAAATGCTTAAATGGGTAATGTAGAGATTTTGCTCGTTGAAAGTTCGTTATTCTCGGTATCTTCTCGAATTGATTTCCGGTTCAAAGTGCGACTCAATTGTTCTTGGTGGAAATGAAAATGGTTTGGTTATCTATTACTAAGTAAAATGAAAATGTAAATTGCGATAAGTAAAAGGAATGCTGAAAGGAATGCTAAAAGGAATGCTGATTAGAATGCTAATAGGAATGCTAATTGGAATGTTGATTGGAATGCTGATTGGAATGTTGATTGGAATGCTGAGTGGAATGTTGATTGGAATGTTGATTGGAATGCTAATTGGAATGCTGATTGGAATGCTGATTGGAATGTTGATTGGAATGCTGATTGGAATGTTGATTGGAATGCTGATTGGAATGCTGATTGGAATGCTGATTGGAATGCTGATTGGAATGCTGATTGGAATGTTGATTGGAATGCTGATTGGAATGTTGATTGGAATATTGATTGGAATGCTGATTGGAATGTTGATTGGAATGCTGATTGGAATGCTGATTGGAATGCTGATTGGAAAGGGGTTTACCCTTTCCGATCTAACTTTTTGATCCGAAAATTAAGCAAAAGCAATAAGCTATGGTTAATAAGCTCAAACTAAAACTTGCACGAATCTAAATCGAAATTGACTTAATAAGCATGAATAACAACTTATCAAACTTAAAAATAAGCAAACTTTCAAATCAAACTTTAAAAAGATGAACTTTTTAAGAAAACTTTAGATCAAATAAGCATTAAGATGAAAACAAATCAAGGATGAACATGAATCAAAGAGAAGCAAGGTAAGAAAGGTAGAAGAAGATGATTAAAAATAAGAACTTGATTAAAAGAAAAGATTCAAAAATTAAAAGACTTACTTGAATTAAAAGTGCATAACATGAAATTAAAAAGCAAGAAAGTAATTAACAAGAAATAAAAATGGTGGAAGTGGTGGTTTGTCAAACCACCCAACAACTTGAAAATGAACTAAGCCTAATCTATATATAGGGGTGATTAGGGAGGAGCTTAGGAAGCTTCCTCCCTCTTTCCTCTTTTCCTTATTTGCACACTTAAGTCCTTTTCTTCTTAATTGTTTGTTAATCTTGGACTTAATGACTTTGTCTCGGGATTTCTTTGAACTCGTCTTGAATTTTCTTCATAAATAAGACTCGAGTTCTTCGGCTTTTAGTAAACTTCCGTCTTTTGACTTTTTCTTCGATAAATCTTCAGAATTGGTCTTGAACTTCCGTTCTTTTCCGACTCTTGATCTTTCGACTTCATCTTTTGTCTTTTTCTTCGATAAAAGCCCGTGAATGCCGTGTTTTCTCCACTTTTCACCTTTTCGTCCTAAATCACAACAAAAACACAAACCACGCATAATTCCGACATAAATGACATAAAATACACGTTTTGGCTCGGTTATTATTGTAATTAAGTGGTAAAAAGGATGGGTGTTTTCACACCTATCAAATCCCCTACACTTAACCATTGCAATGTCCTCATGCAATGCATTAGTTACAAAGTACGTTTTACACTTTCCATCATAATCAACCTACCTTGGCCTTTATTAAACAACTAAGGAAAATCAAAAAGATAGAAAATAAAAAGATGCAACAAGGAAGACATGTAAAGAAATCTAAGACTTACATTAGGGCTTGTGTGTCATGAATGTTCATCACCCTCAAGTTTCACGTTCCCCATGCCAAGCTTAAAAACAAGATCATTGTTAGTACAAGTTAGCATAACAAACATTTACTCATGTGGTTCAATTAATCACTTAAACTCCCTTATTTCTACGAGTATCTCTTATATTTTATTGATGTCTTGAATGATCACGAGGATGCATTGTTGACTTATTTCGATAATTTATTTAGGCTGAAAGCAAAGTAGGACGATTTGATCAATAGTTAGCTAAAGGACAAAATCTCTTAAAACTGCTTCTCGGGATATCAAAAAGTTCATATCTTGGCATAACTTGGTTCACGATTTGAGACCTTTCTTTGGCCGATATTTGGCATGTACTTCATACTTCATATCTTCGAGAGACGTTTTTTAGATAATGGTCTTCTCTTCGTTATAGAGTTTCTTCACTTGGAGACTTTTGAGGGGTACTCCAGCTTTGTTGACCACGACTTCATGATTATTTCTTCAATCTCTAATTGGGATTTTGAGATACAACGATCCGCCTCCTTTTCGGACTTGGATCTATTTATCCTCATACCTTTTTAGGGTCTTTTCGGATAGACTTCTCCATGATCTTTATGGGAGTTGATTGCTTTTCGTCGTGAGTCTTGATCCTTCATATTGATTTTGGGAATAATTCTTTTCACATCACTTTGGATCTTCAGCAATAAAATTGAATCCTCATGCCTTGTTAGGGCCTTTTCGGACTCGCCAATCTTCGCGCCCCGCTTCATAAGTTATGCCTTGGCTATGAACTCTTATCATTACCGAGCAACTTTTAAACGATCTTGGGCTAGAAGCTAAGTAACTTTTCAAATCGTACGACCTTACTTATCGCATTTATTTATTTATAAGCGAGGGGAGAAAAAGATCATAATTAACTTACATAAGTTAATGAAAGAATACCAAACTTGTAACCAACTCTATCATTTCTTGTTCTCCACAATTTAAAATCTCAAGGAATGAGACTCGTGGATGCTTAGCCCAATAAACCAATTAAGGTATACACGGTTAAGGATACTAGCTAGAGTGAACTTGGATAAGTAAACTCGGGTTGAGTCAAAAAATTCACAACGGGCCTAATATATCTAAGATAACTAAACTTGTTAAAACCATTTTATTAAAATAAGAGAAAAATAGCAAAAATAAAGGGAACTACAACTAGGCCAAAATAGATTAAAAATTTTGAAAATGTCGAAAAATCGATTTTCCGGTTAAAATGAGGACAAATACAAGGAAAAGGCCACTTAACTTTGATAGAAGTCCCCCCTACACTTAATATAAACATTGTCCTCAATGTTTAAGCATGTGGGAGTAAACTCCCCTACACTTAGGACATTGTGCACTTTGTTTAAATCTTGCTAAGGAAGAGACAACTAAAGAGATTCATATTTTAATATTGAGAAATATAAAATAGTGAATCGAAAAGATTTTAGGATAGAACCAAGAAGAAGGGAACACGGAATCACGGTTCATCAAAAGTCATCAAGAGTGTGTTTTTGAAGCTCTAATCCCTGCACATGATAAGAAAGAAAGCAAGAAATACCACGGGGCTCCCCCTACACTTATGGTGAAAATAGATAGATAATTGGGTTGCCTCCCAAAAAGCGATTGTTTATATTAACCGAGTCACGAGCCTGACTCGTCCCCGAATTAAATGGTCCATGGGGAAGCGATCATGGAGAGAAAAAGATTTACCCGTAAAAGAAAAACTCTCCATGATAAAGTGAAATAACCTCCCAATTAAGGAAAACCCCATAAATTCCACCCGGGTCAAATACATGGTTTCCATATCTAAAAGAAATAGACCCCAAGGTGGCAATAGCAAATAATTATAAGAAAGATGGGTTTCCTTTAAGCAAAAGTTTCTTACAATTAAGGGTATAGTAAGAAGGTAATGATCCCAATTTTTCAAACATTTTCCTTTTGATTTCATCATTAAGATATTGAGATTTCTCAAAAATGTGTATACCCGGATCAAATACCGTTCCCTTTATGGGAAAATAGCAAGACAACTCGGTGTCAACCATAAAAGAATCACCCTCAAATGTGAAATCAACAAGAGACATCAGGGTGAAAAAGTAGGTGTCAAAACACTAATAGTCGGAACCCTCGGGTCTTTGTTCTCTTTGGCATCATGAATGGGTGGGTCGGGAGGGATAGAAGGTATAGTGTCATCGTGTAATAAATCCTCTAGAAAAAGTATATCTCCCTCCACATCAAAATACCCGGATATGTTCTCTACGAGTGTATCAATATCAAGAAACTCATCGATCTCAGGAATGTGAAAATCATCATCACTAAGGAGTGAAGCATCTGAAAAATCATTAATATCATTATCATGATTCTCAAAAGTCGGGTTTTTCAAAATAGGAGAGTTATCCTCATCCGAGCCCGATAAAGAATTAAAAGTATAGTCGGAATCATAAGATAACACATCCATATCCAGATAACTACTATGAGGAGTAGTATCATTTAGATGAGTAGGTGAAGGAGTCATAAAAGGAATGGGGTCAAATGTAGGCTCAAGTACAATCTCGGGAATTTCCTCACAAGATGATGAAGGGGGAGAGCTAAATGTATCTGTGGGTTTCAACACCGGAGGGGAAGTAAAACTCATGATAATCTCCAGGCCTTGTCTCTCCTTTATTGGCGGAGAGATGGAAGGGTCCACAGTGGGAACATCACTACTAGTAGTGGTGTTAGCCTCAAATTGAGCTCTCAAAGCTTCAAAAAGTTGATATGTAAGACTTTGGTTTTGTTCATGAAGACCATTTATCATCCTCTTTTGTTCCTCAAATATTTCAGCTATTTTGTCCATTTGTGAAGGTTGAATTTGAAAATCCCCTTGATTATTACTTTGAAAATCGTTATGATTTTTAAAATCTTCTTGATTTGGAAAGCCTTGATTTTGAAAATCCACATAACACCCTTCATTAATTTGTGGTGGGTCAGGAGTCAACTCAACTGAGAGTTTCTCAATAACTACTTCTTCCTCAAAATCCGGAGGAGAAGAGTCACTAGTCACAGGAGAAAGGGGACTAGAAGAATCATCAAAAATAGGGTCATCCGAATCAACACATGGCTCATCACTAACTCTCGGAGTATATGAGAAAAGAGGGCCACTCCTATAGATAAGCGTGTTACCGGATACTTCGGCCTTGCTCCATACTTGAGACTTGTTCTCAATAATCATTAAAGCCTCACTAGTACTTCGAGAGTAAAGATTTCCACTAGCAGCCATGTTAAGAGAATCTTGATCGTATTGGGTCAACCCGTGATAAAACGAATCAATCAAATGCAAGGCGGAAAATCCATGATGAGGACAACTACGCACTAAATCCTTAAATCTTTCCCAAGCCTCGGTAAATGTTTCAGTATTAAACTCTTCAAAATTAGATATTTCCAACCGAATTTTTCTCGTTTTAGCATAAGGGTAAAATCAATTTAAGAATTTTGACTCAAGATTAGCCCATGTGAAAATAGATCGTGGTGGTTCCTTTTCTAGCCAAAGTCGGGCTGCTCCATCGAGGGAGAAAGGAAAAAGGTGTAAATAGATAATGTCTTGTGTCACATTGGTGTATTTGACGGTGTTGGCGTATGAACGAAAATGACGGTATGAGTGTAAGGATCATCATCCTCAAATCTGTAAAAAGGACGACCGGATATCAACTTAATCAAATCCGGATTAAGCTCAAAATAATTATCCTCGATATCCGGTATCACGATCGCATTGTCGGGACATCCCTCGTCATGAAACTACAACTGCTCCAATATCGATCGATCATCCATAGCCATGTCAAAAGCACGATACTCGAGATCGGCTTGACTCGTCACGATATTATTTTTTATTATTATTTATTTATTTATTATTTTTTTTATAAAAGAGAATATAATATGTACGTAAAAACGAAGAAGATACCAAGATAGAAAATATATATATATATATATACGTAGATTTTTTTTTTTAATATTTTTTTTAATGCGAAAATAACGTTCACGAGTGAACGGATCCCAAAATCCAACGCGTCACTCACAAAAAACCTTTAATCTTCACGAATAGAGCCGGCAGCGGCGCCATTTTAATGTAGAGATTTTGCTCGTTGAAAGTTCGTTATTCTCGGTATCTTCTCGAATTGATTTCCAGTTCAAAGTGCGACTCAATTGTTCTTGGTGGAAATGAAAATGGTTTGGTTATCTATTACTAAGTAAAATGAAAATGTAAATTGCGATAAGTAAAAGGAATACTGAAAGGAATGCTAAAAGGAATGCTGATTGGAATGCTAATAGGAATGCTAATTGGAATGTTGATTGGAATGCTGATTGGAATGTTGATTGGAATGCTGATTGGAATGTTGATTGGAATGTTGATTGGAATGTTGATTGGAATGCTGATTGGAATGCTGATTGGAATGTTGATTGGAATGCTGATTTGAATGTTGATTGGAATGCTGATTGGAATGCTGATTGGAATGCTGATTGGAATGCTGATTGAAATGCTGATTGGAATGCTAATTGGAATGTTGATTGGAATGTTGATTGGAATGCTGATTGGAATGTTGATTGGAATGCTGATTGGAATGCTGATTGGAATGCTGATTAGAAAGGGGTTTACCCTTTCCGATCTAACTTTTTGATCCGAAAATTAAGCAAAAGCAATAAGCTATGGTTAATAAGCTCAAACTAAAACTTGCACGAATCTAAATCGAAGTTGACTTAATAAGCATGAATAACAACTTATCAAACTTAAAAATAAGCAAACTTTCAAATCAAACTTTTAAAAAGATGAACTTTTTAAGAAAACTTTACATCAAATAAGCATTAAGATGAAAACAAATCAAGGATGAACATGAATCAAAGAGAATCAAGGTAAGAAAGGTAGAAGAAGATGATTAAAAATAAGAACTTGATTAAAAGAAAAGATTCAAAAAGTAAAAGACTTACTTGAATTAAAAGTGCATAACATGAAATTAAAAAGCAAGAAAGTAATTAACAAGAAATAAAAATGGTGGAAGTGGTGGTTTGTCAAACCACCCAACAACTTGAAAATGAACTAAGCCTAATCTATATATAGGGGTGATTAGGGAGGAGCTTAGGAAGCTTCCTCCCTCTTTCCTCTTTTCCTTATTTGCACACTTAAGTCCTTTTCTTCTTAATTGTTTGTTAATCTTGGACTTAATGAGTTTGTCTCGGGATTTCTTTGAACTCGTCTTGAATTTTCTTCATAAATAAGACTCGAGTTCTTCGGCTTTTAGTAAACTTCCGTCTTTTGACTTTTTCTTCGATAAATCTTCAGAATTGGTCTTGGACTTCCGTTCTTTTTCCACTCTTGATCTTTCGACTTCATCTTTCGTCCTTTTCTTCGATAAAAGCCCGTGAATGCCGTGTTTTCTCCACTTTTCACCTTTTCGTCCTAAATCACAACAAAAACACAAACCACGCATAATTCCGACATAAATGACATAAAATACACGTTTTGGCTCGGTTATTATTGTAATTAAGTGGTAAAAAGGATGGGTGTTTTCACACCTATCAATGGGTCAACAAAAAGTTGGTGAATTCACAGGTTTTGTAAATCATAGTTTAGGATCACAAAACATCACAGAAGTAGTAATGCACAAAGCAAATACTATAAATGTTACTGAATTTCATATTGTCAGTAACTAAAGCTAGACTGTAGGAGCCCCGACAGTTGAGGTCTCCCAATTTCCGTACCCATAATAAAAATAAGTCTGACATGGTTAACATCTATTGTCCTGTCCTAGGCACCGTGAGCCCTACTCACCCAGATGGGGATTGTAAAACCCGCATGAAAATGTACGAAAATACCATTAAATAAAAACTTTGAAACAAGTTTCTTCTCCTTTGAAAATACCACATAGGTACTGCGGATATGGGTGTCGGCCGGCTTCTTCTCCTTTGAAACAGGTTTCTTCATATCCAAATGAGGATAAAGAGCATCATCAAAGTCCAAAGGAGGATAATCATTCTCATTTGGGAAGTAGGTATTGAGAAAAGTAGCAAAATCTTCCTCAAATGAGTAATTATCCAAAGTATCAATAGTGTTTGGTGGAGGATCTTCATCAAAAGTAGGAGTAAGGTCATCATGAGAAGAATCACTCGAGAGAGTATCAACATCATCAAAATCATCATAAGTTAGCATGTCTGGATACTCTGAAACAAAAGCAGCAGAATCATCCCCATCGGAACTAGAATCATCATAGATCGGTGGAGAATCATAGATTGGTGGGGGATCCAATTTGGAGAAAGAATCATCAACATCATCCACATCGTCTTGGAAAAGTGGATTATGATGGGAAGACTCGAAAAGAGGATTATCATATACAACAAAGTCATCAAGCTTAAAACTTTCCAAAGTAGAAGTAAGCTCTTCTTGAAGAACATTTATCATTTTCGTAGATTACTTATAATCTTCCCCATCTTAAAAACATGAGCATCATTCCCGACTCTTAAGATTAGCTCACCTTCGGCAACATCGACTAGAGCTTTTCCGGTTCTCAAAAATGGCCGTCCAAGTATTAACGGAATACGAGGGTCCATTTCATAATCAACAACAACAAAATCGACCGGAAAAGTGAAGGTACCAACTTTAATAAACACATCTTTGGCAATACCAACGGGGTAAGAGAGAGTGCGATTTGCTAGCTCAAGAGTCATCTTCGTTGGAGTAAGGTCGGGTAATGATAGCTTTTTCCACACACTTAATGGCATAAAATTAATACTTGCCCCTAGATCGGCTAAGGCAGTAAATTCTTCCTTGTTGTTAAAAATGCAAGGCAACACAAAACGACCGGGATCTCCAAGTTTTTCCGGAAGTTCTTTTAGAATGACTGCATAACAGTTTTTATTTAAGAGTGTGTTGACAAACTCAACCATCTTTTCCTTCTTTCTAAGCAATTCCTTTAATGCTTTCACAAATTTTGGCATTTGGACAAGTGCTTCAACGAGGCTAATGTTGAAATTCATTTGAGAGATCATCTTCATAAAAGAAGTGACTTGAGCATCCTCTTTAGTAAGCAATTTGCATTTATCTAACCGAGAAGGATAAGGGATGTTGGGTTTAGGTGGTGTGGGTGTAGCATGTAAAGGTTGAGATGTTGAAGGTTTAGAGGTGGTTGGTGGGGTTGGTGGAGGGTTTTGCTTGGGTACCTCTTCATTAATAGGTGGAGACGGTAATAGAGAACTAGTACTAGGTGTGGTAGTAGGAGGGATAAATGGGGGTGGAGGAGGTGTAGATGGAGTAACGGGAGGAGGGGTAGAAGGTCCTAAAAAGTTTCTCCACTTCGAGTAGTAATAGAACTCACATTCGCTCTAGGGTTTGTTTCAGTTGTAGAAGGAAGAGCACCTTGGGGGCGAACGGTTTGTAAAATTTGAACAAATTTCCTATCCGTGGACTCTTGAATTTGTCTAGTAGATTCTTGCATTGCTTGCATGATTTTCTCATGTTCATTCAATTTTTGCAAAACCAAGTCTATTGGTGGATGAGGTAAATTGAACCCTTGTTGTTGAAAACCTTGGTTTGGATATTGGTTATAAGGTGGAAAACCTTGAGGATTGAAACCTTGGTATTGAAAACCTTGGTTTTGCATTTGATAGTTACCATGATTTGAATTTGAGCCCCTCACATTGGAATTACCTTGAAAATTAGCTCTTGGTGGCCCTTGGTTGTTTTGATTAGGTTGTGGTGGTCTTTGTTGAAAATCGGGTGGAGCCAAATAATTTGTCGAGTTGTAAGACAAGTGATTAACATCGACATTAGGCTTGAAATGAACTCTCTCGGTGGTGTTGTAAGCATACACTTACTCGTGAGATTGATCATAAGCTTTATCACAATTAACATAAGACTGTGGCCCACCATAAGTTTCACAAGTTATATTAATAGCATTGTTGTTTTTGGCATTGTTAACGGCTTGTAAAGCAAGTGCTTCAACAACCGTAGTAAGCTTATCAAGTCTCCTTTCGGTGTCACTAGTGCTAGCACTAGCCACATTAGCCCGAAACTTTTGGTTTGCGATTTAGATTTATTCTCAATAATATCCCATGCGGCATTATAAGACTTAACCAAAATGTTACCCCCCCGAGGCACTATTTAGTGAATCTTGGTCATTCATGCTTAAACCATTGTAAAAATTGTTAATTTGATGCACTTTTGTGAAACCATGTTGTGGACACTGTTAAAAGTTCCTTAAAACGGTCCCAAGATTCACGAAATGTCTCACCGTACTTTTGTTCAAAGTTAATGATTTCATTCCGCAAAGCGGTAGTACGTGAGGGTGGGAAAAATAGTTAATGAATTTGGTCTCTAAATCCGACCACGTAAGAATACTTTTTGGCGGATCCTTATCAAGCCAATGTCGGGCTTGTCTCTCTAAGGAGAAAGGAAAAAGTTGTAAGCGAATTACCTCTTGTGAAACACCATTAAACTTGACCGTATTAGTGAGTTGAAGAAACCTTTTGATATGGTCATGAGGTTCATCAAGTGTACGCCCCAAGAATGGTTGAGCAGAGACCATTTGAATGAAGCCAGATTTGAGCTCAAAGTTGTTGGCTCCAATCTCGGGTATGACAATAGCATCGGTGTTGCCCTCTAAGTGCGATTGCAAAAGCTCGATCATTGGTCGATTGTCCATGGTGACAATAGGTTGAGTTTCGACTTCGACTTGAGCTACTTTTTTCTTACGAGCACGGGTACGCATACACACCTACAAAAGGAAAAGAAAGATAGACAAGAAATATTTTTGGTTTTTTATGTTTTTCTATTTTTTTGGATTTTTGAAAATTTCATATTCTTAGGATTTTTGAAAATTTTATATTTTTTAGGATTTTTGAAAAATGTTGAAAATTAGACAAGAAAATTAACGTTCAAGAGTGAACGGATCCCAAAATCCAACGCGTCTCTCACAATAAACCGTTAATCTTAACGAAAAGAGCCGGCAGCGGCGCCATTTAATACAAGGTTTTGACCAAGTATAAAAAGTTATCGTCTCGTCTCAATTCGAATTGATTACCAGTTAAAAGTGTGACTCAGTCGTTCTTGGTGAAATATAAAGAAAAAAGGTTATCTATTTATAAACTAAAATGAATGAAAATGTCGTTGCGTAAAGGGTAAAAATAAAGTAAAAACAAAAGCGTGAAAATTAAAACTACAAATAAAATGAATACAAAATTAAATGACAAAGAAAATTAAACTAATGAAAAGAAAAGGCGTCGTTGAGTAATTAAAATAAAAATAAAGCGAGAAAATATTAAACTAAAAATAAATACTTTTAAAAATAAAGGACGAGAAATTAAGACGTAAAGAAATGAAAACTTGAAAATAAAACACGTTTCAAATTAAACTAAGACAAATAAGTAAAAAATAAAGCTAAGTTAATTTAAGACAAAACAATTAAAATAAAGCTAAGTAAAAATGGCGGGAAAAATAAATTTAAAAATTAAATTTAACTAAAAGCTATTTAATTTCGCAATACAAAAAAAACCATTAATTTCGCAATAACAAAACTCAACAATCCGCAATATCTAAATAAGCCTAATTCCGCAATCTGTTGACCATAATACCGCAATTCATGGAGAAAGATTTCACAATTCTGACCAAGATTTCACAATTCAGGCAATGACACAAATTCACAATAATTAAAAAAACAATAATTTCGCAATAATTGCGGAATCAATGATTCCGCAATGCAAAATGGGAAGATTCCTCAATGGGTACAAGGAACAAGTTTTAGCAATAATGAAAGGTTAAGAATTCGCAATTGCTAAAGAACCAAGATTTCGCAATTATGAAAAAGTTGCGAAATCGAATCAGAAATTCCTAAAAACTAGGGACACTAAAAAGGAGGAAAATGAGCACTTAAAACTTAACCTTTTAAGGACAATAAGCAAAATAAAACACCAATAATCTAACTAAACATCCTAGATTAATGATAAAACTTATAAAAACTTCAAAAACAAGCCACGAAAATTAAAAAGATTTAAACTTTATATAAAAATTTGATGAAAAAGATTATGATTAAGATATAGCTAATAAGAAAAGTAGAATGAGATTAATTAAAAGATCAAAATTAATGACAAAGATTTAAGATTTAAGATTACAAGATTTAAAGATTAAAGATTCAAGAAAACTTCAAAGAAAACTTAGAGAGAGAAAATTAAATCTAGAGAGAGAAAGTACTTACCTACTCCTAATACATAGAAATATACTAAAATCTACCACTAGCTAAAACCCTCCTAATGACACATTAGGAGGGTATATATAGGAGGTGGGAAGTGCATGTGTTGCTTCCTTCTTTCTTTCTCTTTCTCGTCTCGACATGATTTAAATTCTTTTTCTTTCTCGACGTCGTCTCGGGATTTGTCGATATAAATTGAACTTGTCTTATAATTTCTTCATTTATTAGACTTGAGTTCTTCGACTTTATTAAACATCCGTCTTTAGACTTTTTCTTCGATAAATATTCAGCATAGGCCTTGGACTTCCGTTATTTTTGCACTCTTGATCTTTTAACTTCGTCTTTTCTCATTTTCACTGATAAAAGCCCGTGAAATCCCGTGTTTTCCTCCTTTTTCATCTTTTGGTCCTAAAACACAATAAAAACACAAACCACGCATAATTTCGACATTTACGACATAAAATACACGTTTTGGCTTGGTTATTATTATAGTTAAGTGGTAAAAGGATGGTTGTTTTCACACCTATCAACGAGTCAGCTTCTCCAGTGAGAACTGCTCTTTAACCGGAATGAAGTGTTCTGATTTGGTCAGTCTGTCGACAATGACCCAAATCGAGTTATTTCCAGATGATGTTCTAGGAAGCTTGGTGATAAAGTCCATCGTAATTCGCCCCCACTTCCATTCAGGAATCTTTGGTTGTTGAAGTAGTCCTGATGGCTTTTGATGTTCAGCTTTGACTCTTGCACAAGTCAAACATTAAAGAACATACATAGCAATATCAGCTTTCATATCGGCCACCAGTACAACTTCTTCAAATCATGATACATTTTATCAAATCCAGGATGAATGGAATAATTAGATTTATGTGATTCCAACATGATTAAATCTCTTAAGCCTCCAAACTTAGGTATCCACATACGACCTCTTAAGCATTTCACTCCATCTGCCCTAATCTCTAAAGGATCTTCTTCTCCTCGAAACCCTTCATTAACAAAATTTTCTTTCTTACAGGCTTCTATTAGCGCATTTCTAATTTGCTCAGGCAAATTATTGTGCACGGTCAAGACTAGAGAACGTACCCTGATAGGCTCTCTATATTTTCTACTTAATGCATCAGCAACAACATTTGCTTTTCCCGGGTGATATTTTATATCACAATCATAATCACTTAACAGTTCTATCCATCTTCGTTGCCTCATATTTAATTCCTTTTGATCGAGAATATACTGTTGATAAAGAGATTTTGCAATCCTATTTTTAACAATTAAGTTCGTTTTTCCTCGATTCGACTCGAATTTGATTTTCGGTTTAACGTATTGACTTAACTTTGTTTTTGGTAAAAAGTATTTTTTTGTATTTTTAACTAATTAAAACTATTTAATATTAAAATCTAATTTAAATAAATCTATTTTAAAACTAATTGAAAATATAAAACTTAACTTGAATATAAATCTAATTTAAACTAATTAAAAATATAAAACTTAAAAACTTTTTAAACTAATTTATTGAAAATAAAGACTTTTAAATAAAAACTATTTTAAAAATAAAACTAAATAAAGAAAAATTTTAAATGAAAACTATTTTTATGAAAACTTAACAAAACTAAATTTTTAAACTTAACATAAAACTATTTAATAAAAACTATTTTTTTTTTAAATAAACAAAACATAATGAAAGGTATTTAAATCTTACGAAAATAACTAAAGTTAAAATATTTTTTAGGCTTTTTATATTTAATAAAAAAAACTGAATTAAAATAATACTTTGTAATTAAAATTAAAACTAATAAAACTACGGGAGGTCTGGGGTTCGAACCCCAGCCCAGACGTTATTTTTTTTGCTATTAATTTTTTTGGACAAATTTTAAAACAAACAGACCAAAGTATTTGTGTCTGTTTCTTCTCAGTAGCAAAACTAGTAAACAAATAAGCCCATACATATAAGCTGACGAAAGCTAATAAACTTATAAAATAAATCAGAAAAACAGGAAAACAAATAAGCTAATGCAGATAATCTGAAAAACCAAATAAGCAATACTGCTAAACCAAAAAGCAATCAATAAGCATAAGGCAAATAAAGCATGTAATCAGTAATATTAAAAAAAAACATACAAATAAAATCAGTAACTTAAGCAATTCTAATTCATTAAACAGATTAAAATTAAAATCAAGCAAATCAGTAAAAACTAAATCAAGACTTAAAATAAAGAAGATGAACCTATTTGACGATTTCCGTTGTGACGAAGGTAGGCGCTGTGCCTCCTTATGACCCGAAGCTAACACCACCGTCAATCATCTCGATCATCATCATCATAAGCCAACCGAACCAAACACAAAACTCGAATAGTAGCAGTATCCTTCTCGAACAGTATTATTATTTATTTTATTTATTTTTTATTTTTTATTTTTTATTTTTTTCTTTTCATCAACCGAATATAAAAACAACAGTTATATAAAAAAAAGAAGCAGATTAAAAATTGAAAGAAAATTTAACTGAAATTAAAAGAGACGAATTCAACAAAATATATAACTTTTCATTAATCATAAAAAATTACATTATTGAAAATTAAAATACAATAATAAATCTAAACCTAATTTTGCTGAAAATTAAAGCTAATTTACCCTACTCCTAATTTAATTAAAAAAACTGAAAATAAAGAAAAAGCTTAAAAAAATGGACTAATCTTCAAACTGAGAATCTCTCCCTATTTATAGATGAACCATGAGCTTGGGTCTTCGTTCTCTTTCTCCAAGGGATTCTCTCTCAACCGTTTGATTAAGCTTGAGAAGAAAGCTAAAAATTGAACCGTTGGATCTTCTATTTCTCTTTCTTCACGCGGATTGCCACGGTGGAATATTATGATTGGGAGATTTGAGGACCTCCTTGTAGTGCTTGCCTCCGAATTTTTGGGGGATTTAATTTGATTTGGGTGAATTACCTATTAAAAGTAAAACCCCCAATTCTTTTGGTGTAAAAATCATGGTGGGTAAATTAGGGTTTATGTAAAAATAATGGTGGCTGTGGGAGAGAAGGTAAACAGTAAATGAGTTTTTTCTTGGATATATCGATTGAGGGTTGGGAGTGGGTAGAATGGGATATTGACCAGGTTCATTTATTTAAAATGTTGGGATAAATGTCAAAACGTGGAACGGGGGTTGGGGTAATTTTTTTATTAAATAATGTGAGTGGGAGGTTTTGGGTAAATGAGTTTATTTAACGTGTGAGTGGATTTTCGGGTGAAGTGAGGAAGTGAAACTGTGTGTACACGTGTAATTGAGGGGATAGGTATTGACCAAAACGTGTGGGAGTTTGTGAGGGTGCAGGGTAAATAAAATGCCTTTTTATTTGTATGTAAGGGTGAGAGAGTGCACGTGGGGAGCGGGAAAGAATCGTGTGTATGTGAGGTATTGCTTTGACCAAAAACATTGACTAGTTGTACCGTTCCTTTTGTTAAATAAATGGGCTTGGTGGCCTTTTTATAAAACTCCCACCAGTCTATATTCGGAGCTTGTTGGATTTGGGCTTGGCCCAACTAAAAGCATTTCCATCCGTTTAATATGTCATCTTTATGGGCTTGTTGGGCTAATTAGCCAATTGTGGATACTTAAATCCTTAAATGGGCTTTTGAGCTCATTTAACCAATGTGGGGCCCACAAGACAAAAATTCTTCAAAGACTCGAATCCGTGAACGAATTTGAACTTGATTTTCGGCTTCCTCGATCATTTCTTCAAATCGTATCGATTTTGTCGGGTTTCGTGATCTTCGGCACACTTTTGATCTTTTGACTTTGTCTTTGTCTCTTTATGGACTTTTCTTCAACATTTGACCGTGAAATCCCGTGTTTTCTCTTCTTTTGAACATTTGTACCTATTTTAACACAAAGGCACAAAACCACGCGTAATTCCGACTTTTACGACATTAAACACATGATTAGGTATAGTTTTTCCTTGATTTTAGTGGTAAAAGGATAAGTGTTTACACACTTTTTTAGGATTTTTGAAAAATGTTGAAAATTAGACAAGAAAATTAACGTTCAAGAATGAACGGATCCCAAAATCCAACGCGTCTCTCACAATAAACCGTTAATCTTAACGAAAAGAGCCGGCAGCGGCGCCATTTAATACAAGGTTTTGACCAAGTATAAAAAGTTATCGTCTCGTCTCAATTCGAATTGATTACCAGTTAAAAGTGTAACTCAGTCGTTCTTGGTGAAATATAAAGAAAAAAGGTTATCTATTTATAAACTAAAATGAATGAAAATGTCGTTGCGTAAAGGGTAAAAATAAAGTAAAAACAAAAGCGTGAAAATTAAAACTACAAATAAAATGAATACAAAATTAAATGACAAAGAAAATTAAACTAATGAAAAGAAAAGGCGTCGTTGAGTAATTAAAATAAAAATAAAGCGAGAAAATATTAAACTAAAAATAAATACTTTTAAAAATAAAGGACGAGAAATTAAGACGTAAAGAAATGAAAACTTGAAAATAAAACACGTTTCAAATTAAACTAAGACAAATAAGTAAAAAATAAAGCTAATTTAATTTAAGACAAAACAATTAAAATAAAGCTAAGTAAAAATGGCGGGAAAAATAAATTTAAAAATTAAATTTAACTAAAAGCTATTTAATTTCGCAATACAAAAAAAACCATTAATTTCGCAATAACAAAACTCAACAATCCGCAATATCTAAATAAGCCTAATTCCGCAATCTGTTGACCATAATACCGCAATTCATGGAGAAAGATTTCACAATTCTGACCAAGATTTCACAATTCAGGCAATGACACAAATTCACAATAATTAAAAAAACAATAATTTCGCAATAATTGCGGAATCAATGATTCCGCAATGCAAAATGGGAAGATTCCGCAATGGGTACAAGGAACAAGTTTTAGCAATAATGAAAGGTTAAGAATTCGCAATTGCTAAAGAACCAAGATTTCGCAATTATGAAAAAGTTGCGAAATCGAATCAGAAATTCCTAAAAACTAGGGACACTAAAAAGGAGGAAAATGAGCACTTAAAACTTAACCTTTTAAGGACAATAAGCAAAATAAAACACCAATAAGCTAACTAAACATCCTAGATTAATGATAAAACTTATAAAAACTTCAAAAACAAGCCACGAAAATTAAAAAGATTTAAACTTTATATAAAAATTTGATGAAAAAGATTATGATTAAGATATAGCTAATAAGAAAAGTAGAATGAGATTAATTAAAAGCTCAAAATTAAGGACAAAGATTTAAGATTTAAGATTACAAGATTTAATGATTAAAGATTCAAGAAAACTTCAAAGAAAACTTAGAGAGAGAAAATTAAATCTAGAGAGAGAAAGTACTTACCTACTCCTAATACATAGAAATATACTAAAATCTACCACTATCTAAAACCCTCCTAATGACACATTAGGAGGGTATATATAGGAGGTGGGAAGTGCATGTGTTGCTTCCTTCTTTCTTTCTCTTTCTCGTCTCGACTTGATTTAAATTATTTTTCTTTCTCGACGTCGTCTCGGGATTTGTCGATATAAATTGAACTTGTCTTATAATTTCTTCATTTATTAGACTTGAGTTCTTCGACTTTATTAAACATCCGTCTTTAGACTTTTTCTTCGATAAATATTCAGAATAGGCCTTGGACTTCCGTTATTTTTGCACTCTTGATCTTTTAACTTTGTCTTTTCTCATTTTCACTGATAAAAGCCCATGAAAGCCCGTGTTTTCCTCCTTTTTCATCTTTTGGTCCTAAAACACAATAAAAACAAAAACCACGCATAATTTCGACATTTACGACATAAAATACACGTTTTGGCTTGGTTATTATTATAGTTGAGTGGTAAAAGGATGGTTGTTTTCACACCTATCAACGAGTCAGCTTCTCCAGTGAGAACTGCTCTTTAACCGGAATGAAGTGTTCTGATTTGGTCAGTCTGTCGACAATGACCCAAATCGAGTTATTTCCAGATGATGTTCTAGGAAGCTTGGTGATAAAGTCCATCGTAATTCGCCCCCACTTCCATTCAGGAATCTTTGGTTGTTGAAGTAGTCCTGATGGCTTTTGATGTTCAGCTTTGACTCTTGCACAAGTCAAACATTGAAGAACATACATCGCAATATCAGCTTTCATATCGGCCACCAGTACAACTTCTTCAAATCATGATACATTTTATCAAATCCAGGATGAATGGAATAATTAGATTTATGTGATTCCAACATGATTAAATCTCTTAAGCCTCCAAACTTAGGTATCCACATACGACCTCTTAAGCATTTCACTCCATCTGCCCTAATCTCTAAAGGATCTTCTTCTCCTCGAAACCCTTCATTAACAAAATTTTCTTTCTTACAGGCTTCTATTAGCGCATTTCTAATTTGCTCAGGCAAATTATTGTGCACGGTCAAGACTAGAGAACGTACCCTGATAGGCTCTCCATATTTTCTACTTAATGCATCAGCAACAACATTTGCTTTTCCCGGGTGATATTTTATATCACAATCATAATCACTTAATAGTTTTATCCATCTTCGTTGCCTCATATTTAATTCCTTTTGATCGAGAATATACTGTTGATAAAGAGATTTTGCAATCCTATTTTTAACAATTAAGTTCGTTTTTCCTCGATTCGACTCGAATTTGATTTTCGGTTTAACGTATTGACTTAACTTTGTTTTTGGTAAAAAGTATTTTTTTTGTATTTTTAACTAATTAAAACTATTTAATATTAAAATCTAATTTAAATAAATCTATTTTAAAACTAATTGAAAATATAAAACTTAACTTGAATATAAATCTAATTTAAACTAATTAAAAATATAAAACTTAAAAACTTTTTAAACTAATTTATTGAAAATAAAGACTTTTAAATAAAAACTATTTTGAAAATAAAACTAAATAAAGAAAAATTTTAAATGAAAACTATTTTTATGAAAACTTAACAAAACTAAATTTTTAAACTTAACATAAAACTATTTAATAAAAACTATTTTTTTTAAAAAAATAAACAAAACATAATGAAAGGTATTTAAATCTTACGAAAATAACTAAAGTTAAAATATTTTTTAGGCTTTTTATATTTAATAAAAAAAACTGAATTAAAATAATACTTTGTAATTAAAATTAAAACTAATAAAACTACGGGAGGTCTGGGGTTTGAACCCCAGCCCAGACGTTATTTTTTTTGCTATTAATTTTTTTGGACAAATTTTAAAACAAACAGACCAAAGTATTTGTGTCTGTTGCTTCTCAGTAGCAAAACTAGTAAACAAATAAGCCCATACATATAAGCTGACGAAAGCTAATAAGCTTATAAAATAAATCAGAAAAACAGGAAAACAAATAAGCTAATGCAGATAATCTGAAAAACCAAATAAGCAATACTGCTAAACCAAAAAGCAATCAATAAGCATAAGGCAAATAAAGCATGTAATCAGTAATATTAAAAAATACATACAAATAAAATCAGTAACTTAAGCAATTCTAATTCACTAAACAGATTAAAATTAAAATCAAGCAAATCAGTAAAAACTAAATCAAGACTTAAAATAAAGAAGATTAACCTATTTGACGATTTCCGTTGTGACGAAGGTAGGCGCTGTGCCTCCTTATGACCCGAAGCTAACACCACCGTCAATCATCTCGATCATCATCATCATAAGCCAACCGAACCAAACACAAAACTCGAATAGTAGCAGTATCCTTCTCGAACAGTATTATTATTTATTTTATTTATTTTTTATTTTTTATTTTTTATTTTTTTCTTTTCATCAACCGAATATAAAAACAACAGTTATATAAAAAAAAAGAAGCAGATTAAAAATTGAAAGAAAATTTAACTGAAATTAAAAGAGAGGAATTCAACAAAATATATAACTTTTCATTAATCATAAAAAATTACATTATTGAAAATTAAAATACAATAATAAATCTAAACCTAATTTTGCTGAAAATTAAAGCTAATTTACCCTACTCCTAATTTAATTAAAAAAACTGAAAATAAAGAAAAAGCTTAAAAAAAATGGACTAATCTTCAAACTGAGAATCTCTCCCTATTTATAGATGAACCATGAGCTTGGGTCTTCGTTCTCTTTCTCCAAGGGATTCTCTCTCAACCGTTTGATTAAGCTTGAGAAGAAAGTTAAAAATTGAACCGTTGGATCTTCTATTTCTCTTTCTTCACGCGGATTGCCACGGTGGAATATTATGATTGGGAGATTTGAGGACCTCCTTGTAGTGCTTGCCTCCGAATTTTTGGGGGATTTAATTTGATTTGGGTGAATTACCTATTAAAAGTAAAACCCCCAATTCTTTTGGTGTAAAAATCATGGTGGGTAAATTAGGGTTTATGTAAAAATAATGGTGGCTGTGGGAGAGAAAAGTGGGAGAGAAGGTAAACAGTAAATGAGTTTTTTCTTGGATATATCGATTGAGGGTTGGGAGTGGGTAGAATGGGATATTGACCAGGTTCATTTATTTAAAATGTTGGGATAAATGTCAAAACATGGAACGGGGGTTGGGGTAATTTTTTATTAAATAATGTGAGTGGGAGGTTTTGGGTAAATGAGTTTATTTAACGTGTGAGTGGATTTTCGGGTGAAGTGAGGAAGTGAAACTGTGTATACACGTGTAATTGAGGGGATAGGTATTGACCAAAACGTGTGGGAGTTTGTGAGGGTGCAGGGTAAATAAAATGCCTTTTTATTTGTATGTAAGGGTGAGAGGGTGCACGTGGGGAGGGGGAAAGAATCGTGTGTATGTGAGGTATTGCTTTGACCAAAAACATTGACTAGTTGTACCGTTCCTTTTGTTAAATAAATAGGCTTGGTGGCCTTTTTATAAAACTCCCACCAGTCTATATTCGGAGCTTGTTTGAAGGCCTACGAAATCTAAGGATTTGGCAAATGATGGATTAGATCTATGGATTTGGTGGAAGAGATGGGGAAGAAGGAAGATTAGGTGTAGAGAGAGAAAGGAGAGGATGGAAAAGTAGAGAGAGAAAGTAAGATTAGATTAATGAAAAGTGTTAATGAATGAATGACCAACCCCCTCCTAACATGCTAGGAGGGGTATATATATAGCCCACCCTACATGTGGGCTATATGGACTATACATCATTAAGTAGACCACGAGCCCATTACATAATTATCGTTGGAGCGACCGATCCTTCATAAATACGTAAAACGTATTTCCAACAATCTCCCCCTAAGGGAGGTCGCTCCAAGTTACAAAGTTCTAAATATTCTATAGCTCGTGATCTATGCTAATAATGATGTGACCGAGACTTTCTTTGGGAAAACACATTTCCAACAATCTCCCCCTAAGGGAGGTCACACCATTTTACAAAATCTTAAACCTAGCATCTATGCTTGAGTCTTCGATCTTGTTCTTGTGAATATGCTTGAAGTGATCTTTGACTTTAGTTCTTGAGCATGTTTCCTTGCCTTGACCTTGTGCATTCATCACTTGTGAAATTTGCCTCTTTGTGACTTCATGTTCCACATACTTATACCTTTAAATTCTTGAAAGCTTCAGAGTTTGATACAGCGGAAGACTTGACCTTCAGACTTTCTTGAATTTGTTGAAGTACTAAGTGTATGTAGTACAAGCATGTGGTGACGACTTCTTCTGGATTATACACCGCAAGGCCACCTTCTTGTTATGCTGCATAAGACAGTTAGCAACAAACAATATACACGGATGAAATGACCTTGAACATTTCATTCTAATTCGGTAGCATTTTACCTCCGGTCGGTGAAGACCGTTGGACAATATTAAATATCGTACTTGTGGCAGGTAGTTTCAATTAAGAACCTCCTTGACAAGATTTCGCGGGTAAACCCGTTCTCTTTACTCGACCGTCCAAAGCTGACTGCGAACGTAAAGAGTGAATCATTTGGATAATATTATCCGCATGATTTGAAGCCGTCAATTCATGTTCCTGGAACAAGTGAAGTTCGATTAAGAACCGCACCATCGTTGCTTTCCAGTTGTCACTAGCTTGATTCATATAGAATCTTGCAAGTTACCTACCAAGTGCTGTTTGATGTTAACACTAGAAGGATTTCCACTCGTCACTGTGATCAATAAAGAGTCACTCTGAATGTTCTGGCAAGATCATATGATAATGCGTAGAGGCCTGGAACGTGTTTAAATTCATTTAAGAATTAAACCACTGTTGCTTTCCAGTTATCACAAGTTTGATTCATAAAGAATCGCACAAGTCACCTACCATGAGCTTTTTGATATTCGCTCAAGAAGGATTTCCATCTTCATTGTAAATACTTTCGTATTACTCGGATGTTCAGGCAAGATCATGAAGATTTTGCGTAGGACTCTTAAGAACTTTCTTACTTTTCACAGTGTGTGAAGAAGCAAGTAGATATGAAAGTGTGTCCTAATGAGATATTTGATGATCTCAAATGGCTCTAGACTCAATCGTGCATTTTGGATTTTTGTGATCGGAGGCTGGAGAGGAGTGCCACCTTTTCAATACCAATTTATTCGGAGTGAATAAATCAATAGATAATGTGTTGTCTCCGTGTGATTAAAACAAATATCTTTTAAGAGATATCTGAGTTAGCTGGGAAGGGTTGTGCATTGCATCACTGGGTCCATGACGTCTTTCTTCAATATCGAGAATCATTAACAAAAATGATCTCAATAGCATATGTATTGACCCGGTTTCTGCCTAAAGTTGTAAGGAGGGCTTCTTTCTTTACACCCTTTATCTTTACAATTCTTTTTCATTCTTCAACCCCTTCAATGCTTACCAATACGTCATCACTAACACCTTGTTGTGATTGTTCCAGTGCTAACTTAAGTACTTGGTCGGCATTCAGCTACGTTCACATTCTTTCTCCATCTTTCCTAAGGACTACTATTTCTAGCTATGGAATGTCCTTGGGAAGATTCCTCCGGTTCTAGAGAAATCATTGGACTTTAACCTATCCTACCATCCTTATGTCACCACAATCTTCACCGTCGTGAATAGAGATGTTTTGGGTAAGTGTATGTCACCATGAAATCCATTTTGAAGTGCAAATCCATTTTGCTCCCCCTTAACATATGCTACGATATTCGAAAACATTTCGCACATGTCGGGATGAGCTAACACGTTAAGTCAAACCATTTGTGATTAATCATTTCCCATATTAAATCACATTTTCTCCCCCATATTAAAAATATTAACCCAATCGATGTTTTTAATATCAATTGATTTAATAGCCTTTTAAGAAAATTTGGGAAGAAAAATGTAAATCCAATTATCTTCGTGATATTAACAAGCTCCCCCTCAAATTAATGAGGGTGTACTTGAAACGTAAATTAAATACCTTTTAAACACAAGTGTAAGGTATTTATTACGTGCAAAGATCAGATATAATAATGAATTCACAAGATTAGCAATGTACGAGGTTGGACCTGAATAATGGAGAACAACATATGAAAGAAGCACATGGTTCTTGTTCACGAATGTTGGTCACCTCGTCACGTCCCCGAGAAAATTAATTCTCGTTGTAGAGTCAAAGCTTTCCGGTGAAATGCTTGACTTGATTATGAAAAGCGGGTTGCTATCTGAAATAATAGCAAACCATTTGGAGCATGTTTTAAATCTTTTAAACTTCTGCTCGAACTTTATTTACAACCCCGTGTCATTATTGAATGACATTTCTAGGTTCGTAAATATTATCGATTCCAGAAGACATGCTCGTTTTATCAAAACGTTTTTGAACACACAATTTTGAAAGATTTAGAAAAACCTTTTGAGAAATTCTCGAAAAATTGTGTTCAAAGTTTTGAAAAACAATTACTTGAGCTTAAGATGTTGAATATCTGAAAGCGAGCTCAAGTCCGAGAAGTTGTAAACTTCCCGTTGTTAAGGATAAGTTTATCATCGGCGATAAACTTTCCTTTTATCTGAAGAACGAGTCCTAAGCTGACATTTACTTAGAAGTCGTTTTCATGAGCTTGAAAACTTTGACTGTTTTAACGGAAAGCTCATGACCGAGAAAGGTGAATTTCTCGTTATGAGGAAAAGTTCTCTTATTTAAAAGATACACTTTCCTTTCTGAGCTTAAAACTTCGAATGTTTTAAAACAAGCTCATGACTGAGAAAGGTGAATTTCTCGTTAAGAGGATAAGTTATCATAAAAGATAATCTTTCCTTTATTTTAAGTTCGAGTTACAGTCTGACATTTAACTGTAAGTCATTGTGCATGAGCTTAAAAACTTCGAATGTTTTTATTATTAGCTCATGCCCGAGAAAAATTAATTTCTCGTTGTAAGGATAAGTTTATCATCGGCGATAAACTCTCCTTTCTTTGAAGCACGGGTTACCATCTGATATTTAATGATAAGCCTTAATGCATGAGCTTAAAAACTTTGAATGTTTTTGATATAAGCTCATGCCCGAGAAAAAATGAATTTCTCGTTTTTAGGATAAGTTTATCTTCGGCGATAAACTTTCCTTTCTTTGATGATCGAGTTACAGTCTGTTATGTGACTAATAAACCCTTATTCGGAATAATGCCTATTCGGAATAATCCTATGCTGAAAAATACCCTATTCGGAATAAACTCTATGCAGAATAACCCTTATGCGAAAAAACCCCTATTCGGAATGTTTTCTTCAATTCGGAATATTTTGGCAATTTGGCCTATTCGGAAAAACTAGTCTATTCGGAATGATGGCAATTCGGAATATTTCCTAATTTTGGCTATTCGGAAAATTGGTGTCTATTCGGAAAAATTGGCTATTCGGAAAATTGGTGTCTATTCGGAAAAATTGGCTATTCGGAAAGTTTGTTGCTATTCGGAAAAAATATTCTATTCGGAAAATATGTGGCTATTCGGAAAGTTTCTTCTAAACGGAAAGTCTATTCGGAAAAACCCTTCTATTCGGAATACTATCCTATTCGGAACTTCTATTCGGAATAAACCTTCTATTCGGAATACTATCCTATTCGGAACTTCTATTCGGAATAAACCTTCTATTCGGAAAACCTTCCTATTCGGAAAATCCTATTCGGAATAATCTGGTGAAATGTTTCCGAGACTTCTAAAACAGCTTAAAACCCCGATTTTTGATCCAAAACCACAAAAAGTTTTATGATTTTTACCAAAATAAGCTAAACCCAATCCTTATCAATCAATCCCAATAACAAAAACACCAAAAATAACAAGATTCAAGATTGATTTTTCCGAAAGATCACTAATAGATTCAAAAACTAAAAAAGCAACACAATCCTTACCTTAAATCACCCCATAGCTCTTGATACCAAATGTAGGCCTACGAAATCTAAGGATTTGGCAAATGATGGATTAGATCTATGGATTTGGTGGAAGAGATGGGGAAGAAGGAAGATTAGGTGTAGAGAGAGAAAGGAGAGGATGGAAAAGTAGAGAGAGAAAGTAAGATTAGATTAATGAAAAGTGTTAATGAATGAATGACCAACCCCCTCCTAACATGCTAGGAGGGGTATATATATAGCCCACCCTACATGTGGGCTATATGGACTATACATCATTAAGTAGACCACGAGCCCATTACATAATTATCGTTGGAGCGACCGATCCTTCATAAATACGTAAAACGTATTTCCAACATTGTTGGATTTGGGCTTGGCCCAACTAAAAGCATTTCCATCCGTTTAATATGTCATCTTTATGGGCTTGTTGGGCTAATTAGCCAATTGTGGATACTTAAATCCTTAAATGGGCTTTTGAGCTCATTTAACCAATGTGGGGCCCACAAGACAAAAATTCTTCAAAGACTCGAATCCGTGAACGAATTTGAACTTGATTTTCGGCTTCCTCGATCATTTCTTCAAATCGTATCGATTTTGTCAGGTTTCGTGATCTTTGGCACACTTTTGATCTTTTGACTTTGTCTTTGTCTCTTTATGGACTTTTCTTCAACATTTGACCGTGAAATCTCGTGTTTTCTCTTCTTTTGAACATTTGTACCTATTTTAACACAAAGACACAAAACCACGCGTAATTCCGACTTTTACGACATTAAACACATGATTAGGTATAGTTTTTCCTTGATTTTAGTGGTAAAAGGATAAGTGTTTACACACTTATTAAATCCCCTACACTTGACCATTGCAATGACCCCATGCAATGCATTATTTTAAAGCATAAGATTACATTTTCCTCATAATTAATCCATCTCGGCCTTTATTACTATTACTACTATTACTACGATGAAAAGATAAAAATTTAAAAGGAGACAAAAGTTATAATGATTTATTAACTTGAAAATTATTTGATGGAAGGAACTCGTAAAGAAATCTAAGACTTGATTTAGGGCTTTGGTGTCATGAATATTAATCACCCTCAAGTTTCACGTTTCCCATACCAAGCATAAAAACGAGATCATTGTCATTACAAGTTAACACAACTAACACTTAATCATGTGGTTTAGTTAATCACTTAGACCCCCTTATTCCTACGGTGTATCTCTTGTATTTTATTTTTGTCTTGAATGATCACGAGGATGCATTTTTGACTTATTTCGATAATTTATTAAGGCCGAAAATAAAGTGGGACGATTTAATCAATAGTTAGCTAAAGGACAAAATCTTTTAAAACTGCTTCTCGAAACCTCAAAAAGTTCATATCTTGGCATAACTCGTTTCACGATTTGAGACCTTTCTCGGACCGATATTTGGCTTGTACTTCAAACTTCAAATCTTGAGAGACAATCTTGAAATTATGGTTTTCTCTTCATTTTGGTATACATCTTCATAAGGAGTGAAAGATGCTTCAAACGTTGACCACGACTTCTTCATTTATCCTCTTCTTTATTTTGGATTTTGATATACAACGATCCGCCTCCTTTTCGGACTTGGATCTATTTATCCTCATACCTTGTTAGGGTCTTTTTGGATAGACTTCTCCATGATCTTTAGGGGAGTAATTGCTTCTCGTCGTGTGTCTTGATCCATCATATTGATTTGGATTAATGATCTTCACGTCATCTTTGGATCTTTATCAAAAAAGTGAATCCTCATGCCTTGTTAGGGCCTTTTTGGACTCGGGTATCATCATGCCTTGTTAGGGCCTTTTTGGATAAGCCAATCTTCGCGTCCCGTTTCAATAAGTTATGCCTTGGCTATGAACTCTAATTAATACCGAGCAACTTTTAAACGATCTTGTGCTAGAAGCTAAGTAACCTTTCAAATCGTACAACCTTATTTATTACAAATATATTTATTAACAAGTGATGGGAGAAAAAGCTCATAACTAACTCACATAAGTTAATGAAAGAATACCAAACTTATAATTAACTCTTTCATCTCTCGTTCTCCACAATTTAAAATCTCAAGGAATGAGACTCGTGGATGCTTAGCCTAATAAACCAATTAAGGTCCATATGGTTAAGGATACTAGCTAGAGTAAACTCGATAAGTAAACTCGGGTTGAGTCAAAATATTCACGACGGGCCTAATATATCAAAGATATCAAAACTTGTTAAAACCATTTTATTCATTTATTTATTTTATTCTTGAAAATAGAAAATATAAATATGATGCAAAGAAAAGAAAATAAAAGAAAAATACTACAAGGCCAAAATAGATCAAAAATTTGAAAAACGTTGAAATTTTTTAAAAATTTTCCGGTTAAATGGGGTCAAATTCATGGAAAAGGCCACTAAAATTTTGATAGAAATCCCCCCTACACTTAATATAAACATTGTCCTCAATGTTTAAGCATGTGGGAGAATAAACTCCCCTACACTTAGGACATTGAGTACGTTGTTTAAAATCAAGCTAAGGAAAGGACAACTAAAGTGATTACATTTATTCGTTTTATTTATATACAAGATTGAATCACAATAGCAAAAACTTATCGAAGGAACCGGGTACACGGGAACACTGGTCACGTCAAAAGTACCAAAAGTGGATCATCAAAGCACATGTACCTACACAATCACAACACACAAAACAAACAACCTACACGGCTCCCCCTACACTTATTGTAGAAAATAGATAAAAGATAGAACATCGGGTTGCCTCCCGAGAAGAGCTTGTTTTTGTTAACCGAGTCACGAGCCTGACTCGACCCCCTTTTAAATGGTCCATGGGGAGCCCTCGAATGTAATACCAGGATCAAAGATCTTGTCCTCGGTCCCGGATGAACATAATAAATGAGAGGCAGGAGGATAAGTCATAGAGGGTAAAAAAATCCGCTCAACAAACGAGAAGTATGTGAGGTCGTGATCCACGGGAGGTGGGATGGGTAAAGGAGACAAATTGTCATCCCCCAAAGACATAGGATGGTCACTATTCGGCAAAGCCGTAAAGGTATCAATCAAAGAATGGTCAATGTCACCTCCCGGGTCAAAGCATTCATCCTCATGAACGTGAATCTCTTCGATTTCTTCATCATAGATAGGCTCGTCAAACAAAGGTTTGTCGTTCCCTTCATTGAGGATTTTAGAAATTCTCTCGAAAAGATCACGATCAAGTACGAAACCATCATTCATTTGTGGGATTTGTTGATAAGTTAAATCCTCAGGAATGTGGTAAACGTAATTCTCATTAGAGGAGTGTTTATTAGGTAACTCCTCGAGAATTGGATGCGTGGTCATGTGAGTTGGTTCGTCATTATTATTATAAATAAGACGTTCCAACTCATCAAGTTCGGCCTCGATATTAGAAAAATCGACCTCACTTGTAGGTGGAAGTGGAGGTAAAAGAGCTAGCTCTCGGTTGATAATTTCCTTAATCTCGGGCTCGAAGACGAAATCATCATACTCACCACATATAGAACTCTTATTGGAAGAATTAATTTTCGCATTTGGATTTGTGAGTATGTGATCGTGGACTAGCGGAACGACCGTGTCCGTAAGCTCAGCAAAAGTCGGCACATCATAAACTTCATCAAAGAATTTGTCCAGCCCAAAATCACTAATCTCACTCGATGTATCAAAATCCTTAGATGAATTCGGGATATTGAGAGAAGGAATTACAATTGCACTAGGACATTGAGCACAAAGATCACTCCAAGAAATAGTAGTCTCATCGTCATCATAATAGTAAGAACGCACAAGAGGATGAGTAGAAACACTAAGAGTAGATACTTGCTCTTGTTGTCTTTCGTCATGCAAGCTAATTTTGAGTTGTTTTAAGCTTTCGAGAATTTCATCCAAACTAGTGCTTTGTTCCTTAAAAGAAGGTTGATGAACGACGGAGTTTTGTGGGGGTTCAAAATTTTGAAAACCGGAATTATAGCACGGATGTGGCTCATAATTCATCGGTTGACAATAAGAAGTATCGTGAGGGCCCCCACAATGATTGCAACACGGGTATTGAGAAAAACCCGGTGCATGTTGAAGATAGGGATTGTCATAGACGGGAGGAGGGGAGAAATTTGTGTAAGAGGAGAAGTACGAATTTCTAGAATTGCACAATGGACAAAATCCAAATTGTGTATTGTCGATATCGGAACCACACTTCGCGCAAGTACACCATGGACATATTGGAAAACCGAGCCATGGTCTCCCACACCGAACGCAAGACAAATCCATGAAGAATTATAAATAAGAGGGGTTGAGAAAAAGAATTAAACACAATAGAGGAGAAAGAATAATATTTTTGTATTTTTATAGAAAAATATATATATACAAGAAAAATCGATAGAAATCGAACTAAAAATTAACACTAATACGTAATATTTTTGGTGTAATACTTTTAGGAAAAATTATTACTTTTGATTTTTTTAATTTTTTTGGTGCAATTCTTAGGAAAGAAATTGCTTTTGTGATTTTTTAATTTTTTTTGTATTTTTAAGTTTTTGATTTTTTTTGTATTTTTGATTTTTTGTGCAAGAAAATTAACGTTCAAGAATGAACGGATCCCAAAATCCAAACGTCTTCACGAAAAATCGTCAATCGTACGAGCGAAGCGGCAGCGGCGCCATTGGATAAAGAGATTTTGGAATCCTATTTTTAACAATTAAGTTCGTTTTTCCTCGATTCGACTCAAATTTGATTTCCGGTTTAACGTATTGACTTAACTTTGTTTTTGGTAAAAAGTATTTTTTTGTATTTTTAACTAATTAAAACTATTTAATATTAAAATCTAATTCAAATAAATCTATTTTAAAACTAATTGGAAATATAAAACTTAACTTGAATATAAATCTAATTTAAACTAATTAAAAATATAAAACTTAAAAACTTTTTAAACTAATTTATTGAAAATAAAGACTTTTAAATAAAAACTATTTTGAAGATAAAACTAAATAAAGAAAAATTTTAAATGAAAACTATTTTTATGAAAACTTAACAAAACTAAATTTTTAAACTTAACATAAAACTATTTAATAAAATTTTTTATTTTTTTTTTTTAAATAAACAAAACATAATGAAAGGTATTTAAATCTTACAAAAATAACTAAAGTTAAAATATTTTTTAGGCTTTTTATATTTAATAAAAAAACTGAATTAAAATAATACTTTGTAATTAAAATTAAAACTAATAAAACTACGGGAGGTCTGGGGTTCGAACCCGAGCCCAGACGTTATTTTTTTTGCTATTAATTTTTTTGGACAAATTTTAAAACAAACAGACCAAAGTATTTGTGTCTGTTGCTTCTCAGTAGCAAACTAGTAAACAAATAAGCCCATACATATAAGCTGACGAAAGCTAATAAGCTTATAAAATAAATCAGAAAAACAGGAAAACAAATAAGCTAATGCAGATAATCTGAAAAACCAAATAAGCAATACTGCTAAACCAAAAAGCAATCAATAAGCATAAGGCAAATAAAGCATGTAATCAGTAATATTAAAAAAAGCATACAAATAAAATCAGTAACTTAAGCAATTCTAATTCATTAAACAAATTATAACTAAAATCAAGCAAATCAGTAAAAACTAAATCAAGACTTAAAATAAAGAAGATGAACCTATTTGACGATTTCCGTTGTGACGAAGGTAGGTGCTGTGCCTCCGTATGACCCGAAGCTAACACCACCGTCAATCATCTCGATCATCATCATCATAAGCCAACCGAACCAAACACAAAACTCGAACAGTAGCAGTATCCTTCTCGAACAATATTATTATTAATTTATTTTTTTTATTTTTTTTTCTTTTCATCAACCGAATATAAAAACAACAGTTATATAAAAAAAGAAGCAGATTAAAAATTGAAAGAAAATTTAACTGAAATTAAAAGAGACGAATTCAACAAAATATATAACTTTTCATTAATCATAAAAAATTACATTTCTGAAAATTAAAATACAATAATAAATCTAAACCTAATTTTGCTGAAAATTAAAGCTAATTTACCCTACTCCTAATTTAATTAAAAAAACTGAAAATAAAGAAAAAGCTTAAAAAAATGGACTAATCTTCAAACTGAGAATCCCTGCCTATTTATAGATGAACCATGAGCTTGGGTCTTCATTCTCTTTCTCCAAGGGATTCTCTCTCAACTGTTTGATTAAGCTTGAGAAGAAAGCTAAAAATTGAACCGTTGGATCTTCTATTTCTCTTTCTTCACGCGGATTGCCACGGTGGAATATTATGATTGGGAGATTTGAGGACCTCCTTGTAGTGCTTGCCTCCGAATTTTTGGGGGATTTAATTTGATTTGGGTGAATT
This sequence comes from Glebionis coronaria, assembly GCA_025667525.1. NCBI lineage: Eukaryota > Viridiplantae > Streptophyta > Magnoliopsida > Asterales > Asteraceae > Glebionis > Glebionis coronaria. The sequence continues at coordinate 232,006,481 of CM046876.1, read as the reverse complement.
ACCTATTAAAGGTAAAACCCCCAATTCTTTTGGTGTAAAAATCATGGTGGGTAAATTAGGGTTTATGTAAAAATAATGGTGGCTTTGGGATAGAAAAGTGGGAGAGAAGGTAAACAGTAAATGAGTTTTTTCTTGGATATATCGATTGAGGGTTGGGAGTGGGTAGAATGGGATATTGACCAAGTTCATTTATTTAAAATGTTGGGATAAATGTAAAAACGTGGAACGGGGGTTGGGGTAAACTTTTTATTAAATAATGTGAGTGGGAGGTTTTGGGTAAATGAGTTTATTTAACGTGTGAGTGGATTTTCGGGTGAAGTGAGGAAGTGAAACTGTGTGTACACGTGTAATTGAGGGGATAGGTATTGACCAAAACGTGTGGGAGTTTGTGAGGGTGCAGGGTAAATAAAATGCCTTTTTATTTGTATGTAAGGGTGAGAGGGTGCACGTGGGAAGGGGGAAAGAATCGTGTGTATGTGAGGTATTGCTTTGACAAAAAACATTGACTAGTTGTACCGTTCCTTTTGTTAAATAAATGGGCTTGGTGGCCTTTTTATAAAACTCCCACCAGTCTATATTCGGAGCTTGTTGGATTTGGGCTTGGCCTAACTAAAAGCATTTCCATCCGTTTAATATGTCATCTTTATGGGTTTGTTGGGTTAATTAGCCAATTCTGGATACTTAAATCCTTAAATGGGCTTTTGAGCTCATTTAACCAATGTGGGGCCCACAAGACAAAAATTCTTCAAAGACTCGAATCCGTGAACGAATTTGAACTTGATTTTCGGCTTCCTCGATCATTTCTTCAAGTCGTATCGATTTTGTCGGGTTTCGTGATCTTCGGCACACTTTTGATCTTTTGACTTTGTCTTTGTCTCTTTATGGACTTTTCTTCAACATTTGACCGTGAAATCCCGTGTTTTCTCTTATTTTGAACATTTGTACCTATTTTAACACAAAGACACAAAACCACGTGTAATTCCGACTTTTACGACATTAAACACATGATTAGGTCTAGTTTTTCCTTGATTTTAGTGGTAAAAGGATAAGTGTTTACACACTTATTAACTGTAGGCTTTTATGATTGGTGAATACCGTACACTTGGTGCCATACAGATAATGTCTCCACAACCTAAGAGCAAAGATTACAGCTCCTAACTCAAGATCATGAGCAGTATAATTCTCCTCATTTTTCCTTAATTGCCTAGAAGCATAAGCTATCACCTTTTCTTGCTGCATCAAAACAGCTCCATAACCTCTAAGAGATGCATCACAAAATACTACAAAATCTTCACTTCCGCCGGGTAATGATAAAATTAGTGCACTACATAATTTTTTATTCAATATCTGAAATGATCCTTCTTCTTCACTTACCCAAACGAAAGGTTTATTTTTCTAAGTTAGCTTGGTAGGGGTTTAGCTACTAAAGAAAATTCTTTAATGAATTGCCTATAATAGCCAGCCAATCCTAAAAATTGTCGCACCTCCGTTGGCGTTGTCGGTGCAGACCAATTCTTAATGGCTTCAACCTTTGCAGGATCAACATGAATTCCATCTTTGTTAATCACATGACCAAGAAATTGCACAGAGTCCAACCAAAAATCACATTTCAAAAACTTAGCATACAACCTTTCATCCTTTAACAAACTCAAGACAATCCTTAAGTGTTCTCCATGTTCCTCTTTATTCTTAGAATAGATTAGAATGTCGTCAATAAACACGATCACAAATTTGTCGAGGTAGGGTTTGCACACTCGATTCATTAGATCCATGAAGACCGTAGGTGCGTTAGTTAACCCAAATGGCATCACTTGAAATTAATAGTGTCCATAACGAGTTCTAAATGCAGTTATAGGAATATCTTCTTCATGGACGCGAAGTTGGTGATATCCAGACCGCAAATATATCTTAGAATACACACTAGATCCTTGTAGTTGATCAAATAAATCATCAATCCTTGGTAAAGGATATCGATTTTTAATCGTCAACTTATTCAGTTCCCGATAATCAATGCACATACGGAAAGATCCATCCTTCTTCTTAACGAACAAGACTGGAGCTCCCCAAGGCGACGAGCTTGGTCGAATAAAACCTTTATCAGACAACTCCTTAAGTTGTTCGGATAATTCCTTTAATTTAGAAGGTGCTAATATGTAAGGCGCACGTGCCACCGGTGCAGCACCAGAAATTAGATCGATTCGAAACTCGACTTGCCTTATCGGCGGAAGTCTGGTTAAATCATTAGGAAATACCTCTGGAAAATCACAGATAATATGTACATCTTCCAACCGTTTCTCCTTAGACTCATTCCCGGTTACTTGAGCTAAGAATAGCTCGCAACCGTTCCTGATGTACTTTTGGACGTTAATACATGAAACAATTTTCAAACGGGATTCACCTCGATTTCCAACAATTACTAACGTCCTATTCCTAAGAGGAATCTTAACCTTCTTTTCTCCACATAAAATAGTAGCATTATTCACGATAACCAATCCATACCAATAATAATATCAAAACTACCTAGTTCTATCAACATCAAATCAATCATAAACGAATAGTTTAAGAGATTTAGAGAGCATCCTTTTAACAGCTTATTAGTTTTCACTCATTTACCATCCGCCAATTCCACTCCGTAACTGGTATTTATCTCAACAGGTTTGTAACACCCTATTTTGATAACGGAATGTCACGCGTAATTATGGCGTGTCATCAAAGCATACAAGGAAAAATGTCTAAACATTACATGACCATAAAAGGAAAATACCGGAATCAAACATCGGTAGTCCAAAAGGAAAGCTCATCTCACACAAACATATGTAATGTAAAGGAAAGGACTAAACAATGTCCATAGCAGAGTATCAAAGTAAAGATAATGCATAAAGTAAAGAAAGGCTAGAAAGCTTCCAGTCCATATGCACGTACGCTTGAAGTCTACGAGCGTCCCTGAGTACCTGCCGTTTTGGGAACATAGAAAAGAAAAACGGCTGAGCAATACGCTCAGTGCACGGAGGTACAATAAAGCATGAATAGGATAAGCATATAACATATAACAGCGGAAGAAACTAAGTACCGAGTAACTTGGTTAAGTCTTGGTAAAACTGGTTTTATAGTTTGAAAAGCCTTATGTTTATCTTATAAAAACTGTTTAACATGTTCTACCATTACCCAATATCGGTCATGAAAATCCACCGTGCATGAATACTTGGAGGGGTGACCTCATCATGCAAATTAGAGGGGCTGCCTCTAATTTAATATACTGGTTTGGGTAGGAGGGATCAACTCCTTGTGAAGGATGCAAGGAACACACCACATTCACACTGAGTAATCTGCTAAAAAACATGTAACTAGGATGCACCCATACACCCCACATGATAAATAAATAATAATATGGCCAAAACTTGAAGGGACGCCACGAGCAATCACTCCGCCGTGGTGAAGTCATAACATCAGTGCCTCTAATGTTATGGTTATGGTACCTCCATAACTAGGTGAAACTGATCATGCATGTATATGGCTATAGGTATTCTAAATTAAACATAAGCAAATCAAACATATAAACTTATACTACGGGAAAACATTTCGCTGCATACGGGGAATCCTAATAAGGAAAGAATGTCCATACTGAAAGGACGGGAATCCGTACCTTATGTCTAGTGAACGAAGAAGATGAACTGAGGAAAATCCTACTTCGGTATCAATAATGCTACATAAATACATACATGAGTAGTATCTGCTTACTAAATACGTAACTGGTTCTATGTCATGTCTTAGCTTATTTTATATGTTCATATCATGTTTTATTGTTTAAAGCCTTAAACTGTGTTTATCTTATATTCTGTCTATTCTGATTAAGTATTTCTGGTATTTCATGTATTATTATACTTACTGTGTAATAAAAAAGTAACTTTCCAAAAATAGCAGGTTTCCTAAAATAGAAAGTTTCCAAAAATAGAAAGTTTCCAAAAATAGAAAGTTACGAAAAATAGAAAGTTTCCAAAAATAGAAAGTTTCCAAAAATAGAATGTTTCCAAAAATAGAAAGTTTCCAAAAATAGAATTACTGCTTAAAATAGATAAGTTTCTAAAAATAGAAAGTTTCCATAAATAGATCAGCTGCCTTAATTAAATAAGTTTCCATAAATAGATTAGCTGCCTGAATTAAATAAGTTTCTAAAAATAGAAAGTTTCCATAAATAGATTAGCTGCCTTAATTAAATAAGTTTCTAAAAATAGAAAGTTTCCATAATTAGATTTAAGCTGGTTAAATAAGCTAAGTATATAAGCCTAAGTGTTTTTCTTTTATTCTCTAAGTCATAACGATATTATGTATAGTTTATTAATTATTACATGTAATTTGTATAAACTATAGGTTAAAAGTATTTAATTAAAATATATCATGTTTTTAATTAAATAAAGTTAAATACTTAGGTTAAAACATGTATTATTATGTATTAATAAAATAACCTAAGTCATGTTAATTAATTAATTATAACCATGGTTTTTAAATAATTAATTAATTATAAGCCTAGAAAATATAAAAAATACTTAGGTTAATAATTCCATGATTCAAATAATTAAATTATAACGTAAGTCATGTTTATTAAATTAATCATGTCATATTTATTAATTTAATTTTAACATATGATTATATATAAAAAAATAATCTTAACATAAACCGTGAACCGGATCTTGACTAGAAACCATGAACCGGACATGAAATCGACACCATACCCCGAACCACTTCGGGGTTCCCTTTGTTTTGCTGCTGCCGTGGGACGCACACAACCAAACCGGGACCATATGGTCTCGGTGGTGGTCTAGTAGCCAAACCGAGACCCCCCTTGGGGTTCGGTTTAGGCGCCGGCCAAACAAACACCCCTAAAAACAACCTTTTTGATTTACCCAATAACCATTTTCATGATTGATTAGGTTTTTAAAAACATCATGTTCTTAATTATTTATTAGATCAAATAAAAAAGAAAAGGATTAAAAGAATATACCGAATGCGTGGATCTAAATGAGGATGAACAAACACGAACACTTGCACCAAAAACCAAGATTAAAATCAAACAAACACCCCCCTTGGTGTGTTTATATGCGACGGCCAAAAAAGAAAAAGAGGAGAAGGAGAAAACTTTTTAGGTTTTTGTTTAATTTCCTGTAAAGTGAAAAATGACTAGCAAAATTTACCTTAACCCCTTCTTAGTAAGTTTTGAGATGGGCTTGGCCCATCTCCTTAATGTTGCCGCGGGTAGGGGGCCCCACATGGGGTACCCGTACCGTTTTCCGTGTCTCGTTGTTTAATTGTCCGTTCGTGTTTAATTGTGTTTGCGTTTTGTGTGTTCTCGTTAAATACTTACCGTGACCTCATATATTTATTCACGCTCGTAATAAATATATATACGTAATTAATAATAGTTCATGATTTAATTACATTCATTTTTTCATGATCGCATGCTCGTGATTAATTATTGTTAAATAATTATTGCGTGTTCGTGCGTAGTAAATACTTATCGTGTTCTAACACGTACATAATACGTAAAATCCTAACATGTAAACGTAATCATACTATAAAAGGAAAGTTTTAATCTAGTACATACAATCTTAAGAGTACTATTCATGGTAAAAGCATGCGGGTTTTACAAGGTTCAATGTCAATAAGGGCACTAAATTTAGTGGATACAAAGCTCCTATCAGCACCCGAATCAAATAAAGCAACAACATAATGATTGTTGAGTAAAAACATACCAGTAACAACATTCGGATCCTCTTTCTTAACCTCAAGTTGATAAGCACCACCCTGGGGGTTTCTTCCAGGTACAATCGCTTTCAACTTAGGGCAATCCGATTTCTTATGACCTTCTTCATTATTGTTGAAGCAAATAACTCCCCTCTTACACTTTTCAACTTTGTGTACAAGCTTTCCGCAATTTTGGCACTTCCAGCAGTCGCCAGCATGCCTCTTATTGCCACACTTAGGACACTTTTCATCATTGCGTGGTATGTTGTTGGTAAGAGCATTTGCATTCCCCCTTCTTTGGTTTTGACGGCGATTGAAATTCTGCCTATTATCACATCGACCTCCACGATCGCCATCACCCTTTCTTTTCTCACCAGCATGTGCTTCATCCTCCCTATCCTGAATTATTTGGCCAATGAGTTGGTAAGCCATTCGAACATCATCATCAATGGTCAATGGTTTTGATGATGTCACGTCCCCTCGGATGTTCTTGGTCAACCCTTTAATGTATTTTTCGATTCGGATCTCTTCGGGTTCCACCAATCGAGGACACAACAAGGCCAACTCATGGAATCGGTTTGTGTAGCTATCAATGTCCACACCTTTCATTCTCAAGGGAATCAACTCTTGTTCCAACCGTATAATCACACTACGGGGACAGAACTCCAGATTCATCCACTTTTTAATTTAAGCCCAAGGAGTAGCATTAGCAACATCAATACCCATAAAAGCAATTCTACCATTCCACCAATTCAACACACGACCTTTAAGAGTATACATAGCAAAAGTCACCTTATCTTCCTCCTTACACTTACTAATCCGAAACACCGACTCAATCTTCTCAATCCATTGGCTTAGTCCTACAGCACCTTCAGTTCCATTAAAAGGTAGAGGTTCACACTTCATGAACGTCACATAAGTACAACCAACGACTTCAGGCGTATTAGTTCCAAGTCCTCCTACATTTCCTCTAGCATTAACATTCAAATTATTAGCATTCACATTCACATTAGTACCACCAATTCCACTACCGCCAGCTCCACTGCCGTCAGCTCCACTACCGCCAGCTCCACTACCGCCAGCTCCACTACCGCCAGCTCCACTACTGCCATCTCCATTTCTAGCAGTGGCTATAAACTCAGTCATAGATACAGCAACTTGCTCTGCAACGATACTACGTACATGATCCTCAGTCACAGCTTCCTTGGGCGGCACGGTTCTATAATTTCACAATTTCAAAGTATATTAAGCATTCACCCAATGAGGGATTCATATAAGATGGATTGAATTCATAATCAAGATACAAATAAGGCACGATATGGAATTCAAGACAAAGATACATATTTCTTTGGATTAGAAACAACCACATTGTCTTAATTTACATTCCACATCAAGGTTTCTAGCACTATACAGGCCCAAAATTCGTGCCAGATCTACTAGCTAATAAGTCAGTTTAGTCAAAGTTACAAAAGATACAAAAGATACAAAGGTGACTACTAAATATAGACTGGTCTACTGAGAACTGATAGATGGTCCATTATTCATCGTCTTCGGTATCTTCTTCGGACGATCACAAGACATATCTTCAGCTGGGCGCTTACGAATCACTCTTTTCTCACAATCTCAGTATAAAATCTACTGTTCCAACCAACAGATATATCCAACTCTTTCTCAGCCTTCTCACGCATCGCACGAGCTACGCTCAACTGAATCTCCATAGTATTCACCTTTTTCTTCATCTCGGTATACTCACCACTTTCCAACACAAACAATCTCCTAAATGGCTCATACATACCACGCTGCACATCAGTCAAATCCAAATTAAGCAACTCCTGCTCTTTCTTACCAATCTTAGTCTTCGACTCAAAATAAGCAACATGAGTCTGAACAACACATAAACCAACCTCTGTCATACTACCTCGAACACTGGTTGCATCTAAATCACCTCTCAAGGCCCAAGGTGCAAGTCCATCAATATGAGTAGCCTCTCGAACCCTAGACGACTCTCCTATCACATGCCTACTAGTAGCAACATTATCATTATCATCTTCTACAACATCAACCTGAGGGGCAATCTGATCTCCTAGTCCAATCTCGGGCTCGGGATCCTCAAATTGTTCCTCCTCTTCATCATCCATATCCTCATCTACATTATAATCCACTAAGTCTAAATAAGGGTTGTCATCTACATTAGGTTCGAGAATAGTATGGTTCTCTACAGGAATATTAGGGTCTGCCATGACAATCTGCATTTATATAATGTATCTCGTATTAGCATAAAAATAATTATTAAACAGTTACATACTTAATTCACGATATATACATATATATAAATTAAATTATATATATCAAAATATATATTTTCTCAATAAGGCTTGTTGGTAACGTCGGAGATCTTTGGCACCGTTATAGTCAAAAGATTTTTCAAACATTTTAAGAAAATCTGTATAGTTAAAAGATTTTGAAATGTTTTGTTCAAAACTTTGGTTTTAAAAATCTTTCGTTCTCTGTATAACGAGAGCTCTGATACCAAACTGTAACACTCTCAAATTTTGTATCGGGTCAGCGGAAGAGTCAATAGAGTGTTACGGGATATTACAATAACTCCAATTATAGACAACACATAAAAATTGTTGTACAAGGTTTAACATACATTCATTCGAATAAAAGTCTTAAGTTTACAGCAGGTCCCAAATTACACAGTCATAAAGTTTACAAAACATAGATCAAATGAATAATTTTATTATGTGGGCCATTAGAGTCGATCTCCATCCAAGTTACCTTCAAGCACCTGAGATAAAACATGCGAAAATTATATCAGCGAATGCCGAGTAAATTCATAGAGTTTAGTAAAACCGTTACATAAAACAGTCATAAAAATCAGAACACAAGTATAATATCAGAAGTAAGTCCTCGTATTGCTAGTCAGGCAATATATATAAATCAAATCATACATCTTAAACCGTCCACGAAACCATAGTTTTAATATTATCGTTATTTGCATTTCATTATTTGGATTACATTGGATTGTATTGTTGGATTATTATTAGCCGCATGACATTGTTACCTTACTATTACAAACAACGGCCGCGAACCCGACAAACAATTTTCACATCTAAGTTAGCGTGTCGTCACAAAAATCACGCTATGTAAATCATCTCATACATAAATTCGCTTACCAATCAATGTGGCACGACGGGGATCAACCGTCAAGGCGCGAACTGGGGTGATCTTCCCCAAATAGTACTATTATATGCATATGCTTCTACCAAATCTCGGTAGTTCACAATTCATGCTAATGGGACTTTAAGTGACATAACCTAACTATAATAATCCTTTTCATCTCATTCATTGGGTCATAGCATCATTCGGGTCCATATCATTAAGCATACCATCAGGACTACTTGTGTTCTATTTTTATCAAAAGCATGTTATCTCCCTCGCGGGTTTACAAATTTTTTTATAAAACATTTAAAAGAGTACGAGGCTATGAACTCACGTTGATTAAGAAAGGCAGGTTATCGGCGACGGGCGTGCTTCAATCACGGAATCCTATATAAATAATACTCGGTCTTAGAATTAGTCCAATGACATTATAAAAATAATGGTTGTGTATATATATAATGATTTTATAAGTATCATGATGATCAAATGGGATTTTATATCTTTATCCACTCATTACAGTGTTATGTTTTGGTAAAATTTTAGACTAGTTACACTAGTTTTAACTTGTTTACACATTGAGGCCCAGTAAGCCCATTATAAGCCCAATACATTATATTAGTCCAATTATACTATTAATATCAGGCCTATACTCATATGTTGGGCCCAAGTGGGTTAAGCCCAATGAGTAAGTCCATTAGTGTTTAGCCAAACTAGTTGGTGTTAATAGTCCAATAAGGCTACTTTGGCCCGTTAATGTCCATAAGTTATAAAGATCGAGTTTTATCGGTTTTTATTTTTAAAATGTACTTATACATCAGTAGATGAGTTATAAAAAGTTTACATTAGACGGGTCCGACTGTCTAAGTTTTAATTGACGAAAATGTTAATCTTTCGGTTTTAGTCGAAAAGACGTAAAACTTATATGTATAGTTTTATAACTTATAAAACATATCAATTTGTAATTTTTTAAAATGTCACATTTACTTATCAAAGTATATAACTTATCTATAAGTATATATAAGTTAGTGGGTTTTAGGTATGTATTTTATATTAGTTTTACTTGAGTGCTTATTTTATAATATATACTTTTATTTTCCAAATCTGATTATGAAACTCACTTTCACCATTTTTACCATATCTTGAGTTCAACAAGGAGATAGAAGCTCAATTTTGGGCAGCACAAACTACATAATATGTTCTACAATTAACTTGCGTTTAGCTACTTCTCATTCATCCTCTAAGTGTGCCTAATAATTAGTCCAAAACAAACTATACAGATTTGAACTTTAATAATGTTTTGATCATATCTTACTCATTTTATGGATTCCATTGAGTGGTCAACTCTCACATGTGTAAAATCATATACCTTACTGTATATACAATAATCCAAGTAACTTTATCAAGTTATCATATGGTTCTTTACTGTTTTATACAGCCTACAATTTTAGTCATGATTTTAACATCTTTTCATGTAGCTTTTAATCATTTTAACTAAATTTATCAACACAAGATCCCCACATAATACTGTGATCATCATATATCATCATATACATATACATTTAGAAAGAAAATACAAAATTACATTTACAAAATAACAAGGTAATGGAAGAAATGATCTTGTTACCAACCAAGATAGTGAAAGTTATGATCAAGGCTTGGTTTTTTATGACAAATCTTGTGATAAACCAAGACCACCTTGAAGATCATCCAACTATTATGAACACCTTGATGAAAATAAGCCTTAGAATCCAAGGAAACTCCTTTGTAGATTCTAGTATCACCTCCAATCAACAAGACTTCAAAAGGCCTTCATTTTATGCAAGATTAACACAAGATTTATGGTTGAATTTAGATCTAATGGGGGTGTTTATGGTGAAGAGTAGACAGCAAGGAGGGAGAGAGTGAGAGAGATTGTGTGAATTTTGCATGTAGAAAATGAGTAACTTGTTTAGGTTTAGATGGTTTTGTTAAGTAAATGGTTTGGTGGCAAAACTAGTACAAGTGTCCTAGTTTTTACCTAGAAAGTTGACACACATGAGGTGTGTTGGCTAAGCTTTTGGCCGTCCTATTGTGGGGGTGGGGCAAGAGTTATCTTGTCTCATCCCCATTAATTTACGGGTACTCCTCAATTCTAGCCTCCTCGATTTACGTGCCCTCGGGTCGTTTTACGAAAAACGTTTTTATAAATTATGAATCAACGGCACAAAACGAATCTAATAAAAATTGTCTCATCAAAAACGGAGTTAAAAAACGTAAATACGTAATCTTAGGGTTTTCGGTTTAGTCGTAAAGGACGTTAAATTATGCACGTAAGCCCAAATTTGAACCCGTAAATTGTGAGTTCATCAACCAACACAAAAATAAGATTCAAAATAATATACGAGAAAATAATTTACTACCTGAAAATGTTAGATTGTCACAAAAGAATTGGAAGAAAGATGACTATCCATAGCAAAGAGACTGCTAGATTTGATAAATCCAAAGTTGAATGTTACAACTGCCATAGAATGGGTCACTTTGCTAGAGAATGCAGATCTCTCAAAAGGAAAGATGGTGAACAAAATTCTAGACAGATCATCAAGGTTGAAGATGTCAAGCCTAAAGCCATGGTAGCTATGCAAGGAAATGATGGAGTTGGATTTGATTGGAGCTATCTAGACAAGGATGAAGTGGAGAATCAAGCATTGGTTGCTTAAAAATATGTAGAGCATGTTCAGTATGCACTCATAGCCAGATCTTCGTCTTTATTAGACAATGAGGTATATGATGATGCCTTTTGTAGTAAGGGTTGTAGACTTAATACTGATAAACTTAATAAATAAATTTAAAGCTACAATATGATATTCTTAGGTTGAATATCACTATTTCAAACTATAAAAGGAGGCTTGCTCAATCTGATGGGATGGTTAAGGATTATAAGAAAATGGAATTTGACCTTAAAGATCAAATTAATGTTCTTAAAAGGGATCTAGCTCTTAGTTCTGAAGCAAAGGCTTCTTACATAGAAGCTAATAATGATTTAAAACTAAAGCTAGTTGAGGCCATTCAAGTTAGAGGGAATGTACGGTTTCAAATTGAAAATTTTGAAAAATCTAGTCAAACCCTAGATAAGGTATTAAGTGAAAAGAGAAACCCTAAAGATATGTCTGGGGTTGGGATGAACTCTAAAGAGTATGCTGCAGTTCCACCTCTAACATGTGACTTTTATGGAATTCTTAAGAAAGACTTGTCTTGGACTAGTATTTCAGAGTTCCAAGTGGAGGAATTTACTCCTCCACCACGTGTTTGCTCACCAGTTGAAGAATACAAGCAAAGGTTGACTGACCTAGAACAATGGAAGAAGGTCAATCCTTTTCTTTTTGTTAAGGGTGGACTTCTTGATAGTGAATCAGTTGACCATACACCCATTGTTGTGACCAACCCTACTACTGGAAAACCTATTGACCTAGGCTCAAAATCTAAAAGCAAATCTAGTGTTAAGTATGTAGAGATGTATAGACAACCTAGATCAACAAAGAGTCAAGTTAGTGTTAATGGGACTGGATTTTATGAACCTAGGCCTAAGGTTATGTCTAGAAAGGCTTGTTATTCATGTGGGAGCTTCTCACATTTGGCTTATAGATGTGTCAGTGGCTACAAACCAGCCGCTGAAAATAAGTCAATCATGGTCAACCAAAAGTCTTATGTTCATATTAGACCATAGGCCACTAGAACAACTCCTTATTTCACTAAGGCAACTAAAAACCAAGGACAAAGACCTTTCCAAAAGACAAACACTTGGTCTAACAAACAATGGGTTCCTGTAGCAAACCCTAATTCAAACGCTGACAGGAACAACTCATCCACTGACAGGGCAAAATAAGCCGCTGATAAAATTAGGTTTGGTATGAAAAGCCACAATTAGCATCTGTCAGACCTAATGTTAGACCCAGTAATAACAAGTATCTACAATCTAAGGGAAAGGGATCTATCCAACTTCACTTGGAGACCTAAATAAGACCAGACATCAACTTCTAACGGGGTCTCCATGACATGCAACATGTTTAAATATCTTGAAAAGCATGTTAGAACAAACTGGGTGTTTAATGTTCAAAAAGATGAACAGGGGTTGTTACAAGAAACAAGTCTATTCTTGTTGAGCAACCAAATGGATCTAAGTCTACTCAGGATTGGATTCCCAAAGAAAACTGAATTGGTTTCTTTATGTGCAGGGCATTCCAAAGCAGGTTAATGATTATGGATATTGGGATTTTGGATGCTTAAGGCACATGATTGGAAAGGAGGACTACTTGAAAAACTTTACTCCTAATCCAGATGGTGATAAAGTATACTTTGGAGGAGGATATGACACTATATCAGGCAAAGGCACTCTTATCACCAACAACCTGCATTTTGATGAAGTCTTTTTGGTAAAGGAACTTGACTATAAGTTGTTTAGTGTGTCACAAGTTTGTGACAACAAAAATAAAGTTCTTTTTACTAATACAGAATGTTTGGTTTTAAGTAAAGACTTTGAGATACCTGCTAATAAGTTCATAGAGTTTAGAACACCTAGACATAAGGACATTTACAATGTCAACTTATAAGGAATTAAGATGAATAATAACTTGTCATGTCTATATGCCAAAGCTTCAGTAAATGAAAGTAACTTATGGCACAGGTTAGGGCACATTAATTTTAAGAACATGAAGAGACTTGTGAGGCATTATCTTTTGAGAAGGATTCCCTCAAAAGCATTCCACAATGATCATAATTGTGTTGCATGTCTCAAAGGCAAACAACACAAGTCTTCATTTAAGTCTAAGAGTGTTCAATATAGTTCTAAACCTCTACACCTACTTCACATGGAACTATTTGGACCCACTAATATAGAAAGTTTAAATGTCAAGTCTTATTGCTTTGTGGTTACTGATAACCACTCAAGGTTTACATGGACTTTCTTTTTAGTTAAAAAGAGTGATACTACCAAAACCATAATTAGTTTTATTATTCAAATGGAAAAGAAATCAGGGTTTACAGTTAACATTCTTAGAAGTGATAATGGTGGAGAGTTTAGGTATGACTTATTATATTCCTTCTGTGCGGATAAGGGGATTAATAGGAAGTTTAGCATAGCTAGAACTCCACGGCAAAATGGTGTAGCTGAAAGGAGAAATAGAACTCTTATTGAGGAAGCTAGGACCATGTTAGCAGATGCTAAATTACCCATTGCATTTTAGGCTGAGGCTGTGAATACTGCTTGTTATGTTCAGAATAGGGCCTTGGTCAACAAGATTCACAATAAGACCCCCTATGAGCTCTTTTGGAATAGAAAACCTAATATAGATTTTCTTAGACCATTTGGATGTCATGTAGTGATTTTGAATACTAGTGACAACCTAGGTAAGTTTAATTCAAAAGGTGACGAGGGTTATTTTGTGGGTTACTCTATGAATAGTAAATGGTATAGGGTTTACCACAAGAGAGATAAAGTCATAACAGAGAAAATACATGTTGACTTTTTGGAGAGTAAACCTAGTGATCCTTTTAATGGACCAGACTGGATTTTTGATTTAGAGCCATTATCTAGGTCCATGAATTATTTGTCTGTTACTGATACAGTTATCTTGGAGACTTCTCCAAAGATTGTGGAAGAAACTTTTGTTGATAATGCAGGTATACATGATACAAAGGTGCAAGGATCACAAGCAGATGATGTCACTCCCACACTTTCTTTTGTGGAATTCCTAATTTGGACTGAAGAATTCATTTAGGCATCTGCTGCTGAAAAGGAAGTGGAGAGAAAGCAACAAGAAGAAAAAGTCAGTGAAAGTGTTTCATCCGCTGACAAAAGTAGTTCAGCCGCTGACACATCAAATTCAAGCGCTGACACATTGCTTTCATCTGCTGACAAGAATGAGTCTGAACTTGGTGAAAGTTCCACACTCAATGAAGATGTCAGCGTCATAAATTTAAACACTGACAATGTGCTTCATAGTTGTGAAAATCCGTCAATTTATGGTTGATATTTTGTTCTCAAATATTATTTAAAAATATTATTTTAATGTTATATTATGAACTTACTTATTTTTGGGAAGAAATTTGGATTTACGTCTTGAAGTAGCATCGACTACGTTTAAACCGGAGGATTCTACGTTACGTGCTCACGTTTACATACACCGTCTTTGGTGACAGTCCGACATTTCAGAAAAAGAATTTATCCGTGAATATTATTTTGGAGTTTTAAATTTGTGTTGGTTCATAAACTCACAAATTTACGAGAAAAGATTAGGACTTACGATTTTAACTTAACGTCCTTTACGACTAAACCAGAAACCCTAGGATTACGTATTTACGTTTTCGAACTCCGTTTTTGATGAGACTAGATTCGTTTTGTGCCGTTGATTCATAATTTATAAAAACGTTTTTTGTAAAACGACCCGAGGGCACGCAAATCGAGGAAACTAGAATCGAGGAGTACCCGTAAATAAATGGGGATAGGACAAGTGGGACACTTGTCCCACCCCCACTCATAACCGGATATATTAAGCTACCAAAACCATGAGGTGTCAAAACCTCATAAACAAGTAGTACACCTTTTACTTCATGCTTACAAAGTAAGCAAACCTTACACAAAATCACTAACACTAAACTAGCTCCCATTATCATACATGCAAACACTCTCATCTCTCTCTCTAACCTCCACCATTTCCGTCCCATTTCCACCTTAAACCACCATCATTGATCAAATGTAACCATGAAATCTTATGTTATTTACACACATGTTGAAGCCCTTTTGAAACCCTATTGATTGGTGGTGATTATAACATCCAAGGAGGAGTTTCCATGGAGTCTTGGGGCTGATTTTCCACAAGGTGTTCATGAAGAATGGTGGTCTTGAAGATGGTCTTGGTTTATCATAAGTTTCTCCATCCAAATCCATGTTTTGATCACAACCTACATCATGGTGGTATAAAGATAGTTCTTCCCATCCTCTTGTTAATTTTGATTAAGTAATCATGTATTTTATTCTTAAATGTATATATGTATGATGATATATGATGATAAAAATATTATGTGAGGATTTGGTGTTGATAATCATGGGTAAAAAGATGAAAAACTATATGTAAAAAGGTTAAAATCATGCTTAAAAATGATGGCTGTATAAAACAGTAAAGAACCATGTCATGAACTGATAAAATGGCATAGATTAATGGATATAAAGTAAGTAATATGTCTTGTACACATGTGAGAGTTGGCCATCCAATGGAATCATTAGGATGAGTGAGATATGATCAAAACAACTTTAAAGTACAAATCTGAGTTCACTGTTTTGGACGAGTTTTAGAAAAATACTTAGAAGCTGATTCAACAGAAGCTATAGTAGAGTTAAATGGAGAACATATCATTTAGTTTATGTCATAAAAATTTGAGCTTCTATCTCCATATAGAACTCTAGATATGGCAGTTTTGGTGAACATGAAAATAAAAATCAGATTTTGGAAATTAAAGTATAATAGTATTATATAAGCACTCAAATAAAAATAGTATAAAATGTGAATTAAAACCCACTAACTTATATAATACATTTATATAAATATGTATAAGGATAAATAAATGGACATTTTATAAAAATGGTAGTTTGATAAGTTTTATAAGCTATAAAACTATAAACATGATTTTTACGACTTTTTTGGCTATTACCGTAAAATTAACGTTTTTGTTAAATAAAACTTAGACGGTTGGACCCGTCTAATGTAAACTTTTATAAACTCATATACTGATATATAAACATATATAACAAGTAAAAACCGATAAAACCCGAACCATACGACATACGGACATTAACGGGCTAAGTTAACGTTATTGGACTAATAATACAACCAAATGGGCTAAAACACTTATAAACTTATTTATTGGGCTTAACCCATTTGGGCCCAACATGTAAAGTGTAAATACTGATAATACAAGTATAAAATGGATTAATACAAGTTAAATAAATTATAATAAGTTTATTGGACTTAAAATATGTAAATAGGTCAAACTAGTAAACTAGTATAAAAATTATCGACACATAACACTAAAATGAGTAAATGAGAAAATGTTAACCCACTTGATCATCATATATATATATAATCATCATATGTATACATAATTGTTATTTTTATAAAGTCATTGGACATGAGTCTAAGACGAGTATTATCTGTCTAGGCATCTGTGATTGAAGCACGTACCGTACGTCCGAATTGCCGATAACCCGCCTTCCCACCTCAACGTGAGTTCATAGCCTCACACTCTTTTAAATGTTTTTATGAAATGCTTTATAAACCCGCGAGGGAGATAACATGTTAGTTTTACTAAATAGGACATCATTTGTCCCGATTGTTTGTTTATCGATTTGGACCCGAATGTTTGTATGACCCGATGAATGATTAAATGACCCGATAGATGAGATAAAATGGATTATTAAAGTTAGGTTATGTCACTAAAAGTCCCATTAGCATGAATTGTGAACTACCGGGATTTGGTATACGCTTATGCATAAAATAGTACTATTTGGGGACGATCACCCCAGTTCGCGCCTTGACGGTTGATCCCCGTCGTGCCACATTGATTGGTAAGAGAATTTATGTATGAGAAGATTTCCATAGCGTGACCTTTGTGACGACACGCTATTTAGATGGGCAAATTGAGTTTCGGTCTAGCTACCCGTTGTTTGGTTTAGTAAGGTAACAATGTCATGCGGCTTATAATAATCCGATTAATGAAATACTGCTATATGCACCGAATTATGATGTATTGCCTGACTAGCAATACGGGGTCATACTATTGATATTATGTTCGTGTTTTGGTTTTATATAACCATATTCATATAACGGTTTTTATTTAATTTATACAACGTTATAAAACGTATTGTATGATATTTTTACGACATTGGTTCGTATAATGATTTTGAAGGCGAAAGCCTATATTATGATTTTGACAAGGATTTGTATAAAATGATTTTGGCTATTTATGGCCTACTACATGGATTTGTACAAAATGATTTTCGGTAATAATTTTATACCGATGTTATATTGATTGATTTTATTAAACTCTATGAATTCACTCGGCGTTATCGCTGACATTTTCTTTTAACATGTTTTATCTCAGGTACTTGAAGGTAATTCTCGGGAAGACAACAAGAATTCATGGCCCGCACTTAAATTATAATTTCCATTCAAATGCTTTGTAAAACCTGTATGATATATAATGGCTTGGGACCTATGTAACTTTGATATTTATGCTTTATTATTAAAACGACGCGACTTTTAAGCGTTGACTATGATGTGAGTAATGTGCTATCATGTAACACCAACTAGTCTTCCGCTAAACTGAGTTGTATAAATTTGGGGGTGTTACAGTTTGGTACCAGAGCTCTCGTTATAGAGAACGAAAGATTTTTAAAACCAAAGTTTTGAATAAAACATTTCAAAATCTTTTAACTATAAACATTTTTCTAAAAATATCTAAAAATCTTTTGACTATAACGGTACCGAAGAATTCCCGAGTTACCGACAAGGCCAGACTGAGAAGTGTTATTTTAATATATATATAACTTGGATTATATATATATATATATATGATGTAATTTTATTACATGATTGTTTGATGATTACTTTGATATTTATACGAGGTATTTATACGACGTAGATTGTCACAAGGAACCCTAAATCCCCTAGTAAATTAATCGAAGCTATTATCGTAGGAATTCTAGCTATTCTAGATCTAAACCAAGTTGTGGATATTTATGATCCCAACAAAATGGTTGATATTCGTAGAAATGTTGATAATTAGTTGATTGTGATATTGAAGAAGAATTGGCGAGATTAGAACTGATATCGATGTTATGACGATCTTTCTTTATAGAGTGGAGTTTGACAAAACGTTACTACCTAGAAAGATGGCATCTGATTCGTTGTCACCCAATTCTTAAATTGAAATCTAAAGGGTGAATGTTGCACTTGAGGCTGTCATTGGAACCATTACCCAAAAGCCTCATGCCACTAGTACCTTTCCGAGAAGTTTGATTGAATGTGTGAGTCATTTCATGCTAGTGAATTATTTGATAATTGTTGTTGTAAGAGTTATAGGATTGGAAATTAAGTGTTGTTCATATCGAGCTTTTATGGCCCTATTAAGGTCTAAGAATAAGGATTGAAAGTATTGGCGAATGAGGTAGGATATCGCATTGAGTATGATTTGGTTGAAACTTGAATGAAGTAAAATTTAATTCGTATGGAATATGAAATTGTTAAGAGGAAGTCGTTAAGTTCTGTGATTGAATTATAAGGTTTTAAATGATTGTTTGTTTGTGTTAAGGGTTGTTCCTAAGCCATTGTCCACTAACAAGGATGCCCAGTGTCCAATAAATAAATCGAAGAAATCTTCTTCTGAATTGAGACCGATGGATCTTTCGGGACATGTGGAACACCTAATGACTCTTGTAGATTAGTATTCATTGTGGTATCTTTTAAAAATCCCTAACTTAACTGAGACATCAGTTGGTAGGATGAGTTCTTTGAATTGTATGACATAGTTACACGTAATGTGTTACGGTACAATTTTGACTTGTTCGTGATTAATGAAAAAGACTACCTTTGATTGCTAAATCCTACATGTATCGATGTTATCTATCTTTTATTGCTTCATCCTAATGTTCGCATTAGTGATGCAACCATTGAACAAGTACTCATCTCGAATTGAGTTACGTTGTGGATTATTCTCTTTGTATTCCTGAGTGCCATCGAGGTCATGAACCTCATGATTAATTGGCTAAAGCTCATTTCCTATCATATTGTAGTTAATTCTTGGTGAACAACTTTTCATCACTCTTTTGCAGATCACTGATTGTTTTTATAAGATAAAACAGTATTCCTTGAGAATAATTGTATTTTCATCACTATATTGGATTATTTAAAGTGAGATTTATAAATAATCATTATCGAAGTAAAGTTGTTTATGAAACGCTTTGGAAACTTAATTGTTTTCATAACAAAGAAAATCTTTGTAAATTTATTCTTGATTCTTATTTAAGAATTAAGCATGAAAATGTTTTTATTATAAACATGATGATAAAATTTTGACGAACTGAGTATTGCATCGTTAATCTTAAAAATGTATATAGTTGCACGCCTACATACAATTTGGAATGGACCATGCAAGGCTGATTAGTAGTCACCATAAAACTGATTAATAAACACTAAATTTTCTTTGAAGATTGTGAAAGATTAAAATTTATGAGATCTGCAAGAAGTGAAAAATAGGGACATAATGTTAGGGACAACTACATATGTGCCTGTAGCATTTATTCTTCTGAGTCTAATTTACTCATCTGTGGAAATTGTCTTATTTGACAATTGACAATTTCTTCTTGTCCAATTCTCCCGTAGTGAGATTCTTAGGAAAAGTATATGATTGCCGAGTGTTGATACCCGACTGAATGTATCGATATTCCTATCATTTCTTTTGATTTGGGTTCATTTGAATGAACTGGGTAACGATCCGAGGAGCTTTCGAATGCGTACTCAAATTATGAAAACATGGGATATATTCATATTCGTAAATGTTTCGTCTGTATCTGATTTGAAATTCTCTAGTGTAGATTATGCGTTAACCTTACTCTTTTAAGGTTAGTTATGTCTCCATATATCCCTGAATTTGTGACGGATTATGAGTTATTATTAGTCTTTTGAGAAGTTCACATCTTATAACGGCAACGAAACTGGAAAGTTGATAGTGCCAGTAGAATGGATTGATTGATTATGACATGACGACATTGTCTTAATTGATGGGAACTCGAATAGAATTCCCCTAAAAGATAAGATGTTGATTATTAAAAGAGATCTAAATAATATTTGATGGATGACCATATCCTGCATTTAGACTTGAAATTATACTGTGAATGGTTATGAACTAGTTATAGATATTGTAATCTAGAAGAACCTAATATGAATGTATTAAAAGATGTTTTTGTTATCTGAAACATTAGGAGGTATTTGTTGATGAATTACTTAGACTTTTGCCATTAAGGCAGATTGAAATTGGTATTGATTATATTCCTGGTGCTGCACCTGTGGCATGTGCACTATACGTTGGCACCATCCAAATTAAAGGAATTACCGTACAACTGAGAGAGTTGTCGGAGAAAGATTTTATTCAACCGAGCTCGTCATCATGAAGAGCTATGGTGTTATCATTCCTTATATTTATAGATTACTGTGAACTGAGTAAATTGACAATCGAAAACGATATCCATAACTCGAAATGAAAGATTTGTTCGATCATTTACAAGGTTCTAGCGTATGTTTTAAAGATTTGATCCACAACATGGTTATTATCAACTTCGCGTCCGCGAAGAAGATTATCTATTCCAATCACTACATTCGGTACTTATAATGAACATTATGAGTTTCACGTGATGTCGTTTGGATTGACTAATGCACAGGTAGCATCCATAAATTTGGTGGATCACGTGTGTAGGCTGTAATTTGATAAATTCATGCTTGTGATCATTAAGGACCATTTGTTTGTTTATAAGAATAAGAATGAGTTAATAATTATTTATAGATTGCCCTGAATTGGCCGAACAATAAAAACATGTACCTTGAATAATTAACATGATATTAAAGACTTAATCCTTTACATTATTTGACTGTATGATTAAAAGATAATGGAATCTATATTGACTCTTCAAAAGTTCGAAGTCATTTAAGACTTTGAGTTATACTAAAAAGAAAGTGCAAATATATTTTGACAAATGTTTTAACATAGGATTTTTTAAGGGATTATTCCCTTATACAAAAACCATTTAACTAAACTTCTGTTTAGGGGTAAATGTTTGTGTATACTTCTGGACATCTTAAGAAGAATTGAGGAAACTATATAAATTATGACTTAAAATTTGAAACGACAATTTTTGCTTTTCAACTAAGAAATTTTTTGACCAAAGTATAAAAAAAGATTTTTCAAACATTTACAAATCTTATTAATTATTTTCGATAAATCAACAAAAATCTTGTTAATTAAATTCAAATGTATTTTGAACATTTTATATAATTGGTCGAACTAAGAAATTTAAAATTTTTACGTTTACGTTTCATAAAAATTTAATAATTATTATTTAATTAATTGTAATTATTATCGACACTTTAGACATCGGATTGAGTAAAACAGATTAAAAGTAATAGTTGAGACGAAACTGAAACTTAGAAAATATGAAGAAAGAAATTTTGAATAAATACGGTCATGATAATTATTTCACCAGGAAAGGTGAATGTAGATACTGACACATAATATAGAAAGGGTAAAGAACCAATTAGGATGTATTTCTTAATAATGAAGGAGCAAAATAAATTGCCGAACAATTTAAAATATAGCCGATGCTTGTAAGAAGGATAATATAGATAATAAAAAGAGGTTCGCAGCTAATGTGAACCATCAGATTTGAGAAGCCGATAGCGTTGAATGTATAAAAGGTCGTTTGTGGTTGCCTAAATATGGAAATTGTGAGATATAGTTATGTTGGAATCTTGTAAGTATAAGTATTCTATTCTTGTCATTTCTGATTTAATGTATCATTATCTGAAGAAGTTGAACTAATGGCAAATTATGAAGGCAGAAATCGCCTCATACATTAGTAAACGTCTAGCTATTGTAAAGGTCATCATCTGAATTAGATTCGATTTGGGTCATCGTCGACAGACTGACCAAATCTGATAATATCATTCCGTTAATGATAGATTCTCGATGAAGAAATTGACTCTTTTTGTATTTAAAGGAGTTATGTAAGCATGGTGTGCCTGTATCGATCATATCTATCAAGATCCTCGCTTCGCATCGAATTTCTAGAGATTTGCTCAGAAGTCATTGAGAACGAACCTTGATGAGAGTACTATGTACCACCCCAACCGAAGGGACGAGGTAAAGTAACGATATAAAATACTATAAGTGTTGTTTTATGTTTGAATGATTGGCCATTGGTAATAAACTGTAAAATCATTTTCCTTTGGAGAGATTATCATTGATAATTATCGTATTAGGATCGAGATCGAATCTTGTTAGGATCTAAATATTAGAGCATCTATAAGCAAGAGTTGAGATGAAGACACCCGACATACACCCACTGTGGGATGGACATGTCTTTCAGGTTTAAGGTTTCCTATGATGGCGAACCTAACCTTACAAAATACTCGACCCGCGAGACCTGAAATGATTGTTAAAATTAGGATCTGATTATTAACTGCCGGTAGTGGGCAGGAGGTTATGTGAATATGAAATGTAGATCTTGAAGTGCCAGATGGGTAGCGAAGTTATGCCAAAAAATTTAACCATGGAAAATGAAATGATGATCTGGAAGATCATGGGATATAAGTCCCCGTTGTATGGGACCATTGAGATGATGTAAAAGATTGGTTAGAAAGGCATATAAGCTGGATCTACCCTAGGAATTCAAGAGCTTCGTGAATTATGTTTCGTATATCGAACTTGATAAAATATCTATCAAGTGAAAATCTGATTGTTTCATAGTAATGTTTAGATCGGCGAAAAGTTGCATTCATCAAAAACCCGTGAACATCATGGATAGAGAAAGTAAGTCAACATTAAGTCTGATCTTATTCATGTAGTTATGTTTGATGAAACTCGCGTATTGTAATGGATTACACTTGTGAGAAAAGACCGAATGTGGAGGAAATACCCACATGGCTTTAACTCTATAAGAAGCGAGTAGTAAGATGATCTTTGAGGACAAAGATCCTGTTTAGGGGTAAATGCTGTGACAATCCGTCAATTTATGGTTGATATTTTGTTCTCAAATATTATTTAAAAATATTATTTTAATGTTATATTATGAACTCACTTATTTTTGGGAAGAAATTTGGATTTACGTCTTGAAGTAGCATTGACTACGTTTAAACCGGAGGATTCTACGTTACGTGCTCACGTTTACATACACCGTCTTTGGCGACAGTCCAACATTTCAGAAAAATAATTTTTCCGTGAATATTATTTTGGAGTTTTAAATTTGTGTTGGTTCATAAACTCACAAATTTACGAGAAAAGATTAGGACTTACGATTTTAATTTAACGTCCTTTACGACTAAACCGGAAACCCTAGGATTACGTATTTACGTTTTCGAACTCCGTTTTTTATGAGACAATTTTTATTAGATTCGTTTTGTGCCGTTGATTCATAATTTATAAAAACGTTTTTCGAAAAACGACCCGAGGGCACGCAAATCGAGGAAACTAGAATCGAGGAGTACCCGTAAATAAATGGGGATGAGACAAGTGGGACACTTGTCCCACCCCCATTCATAACCGGATATATTAAGCTACCAACACCATGAGGTGTCAAAACCTCATAAACAATTAGTACACTTGTTACTTCATGCTTACAAAGTAAGCAAACCTTACACAAAATCACTAACACTAAACTAGCTCCCATTATCATACATGCAAACACTCTCATCTCTTTCTCTAACCTCCACCATTGCCGTCCCATTTCCACCTTAAACCACCATCATTGATCAAAAGTAACCATGAAATCTTATGTTATTTACAAACATGTTAAAGCCCTTTTGAAACCCTATTGATTGGTGGTGATTATAACATCCAAGGAGGAGTTTCCATGGAGTCTTGGGGCTGATTTTCCACAAGGTTTTCATGAAGAATGGTGGTCTTGAAGATGTTCTTGGTTTATCACAAGTTTCTCCATCCAAATCCATGTTTTGATCACAACCTACATCATCATGGTGGTATAAAGATAGTTCTTCCCATCCTCTTGTTAATTTTGATTATGTAATCATGTATTTTATTCTTAAATGTATATATGTATGATGATATATGATGATAAAAATATTATGTGGGGATTTGGTGTTGATAATCATGGGTAAAAAGATAAAAAAACTATATGTAAAAAGGTTAAAATCATGCTTAAAAATGATGGCTGTATAAAATAGTAAAGAACCATGTCATGAACTGATAAAATGACATAGATTAATGGATATACAGTAAGTAATATGTCTTGTACACATGTGAGAGTTGGCCATGCAACGGAATCATTAGGATGAGTGAGATATGATCAAAACAAGTTTAAAGTACAAATCTGAGTTCACTGTTTTGGACGATTTTTAGAAAATACTTAGAGGCTGAGTCAACAGAAGCTATAAGAGAGTTAAATGGAGCACATATGATTTAGTTTATGTCATAAACATTTGAGCTTCTATCTTCATATAGAACTCTAGATATGGCAGTTTTGGTGAACATGAAAATAAAAATCAGATTTTGGAAATTAAAGTATAATAGTATTATATAAGCACTCAAATAAAAATAGTATAAAATGTGAATTAAAACCCAATAACTTATATAATACATTTATATAAATATGTATAAGGATAAATAAATGGACATTTTATAAAAATGGTAGTTTGATAAGTTTTATAAGTTATAAAACTATAAACATGATTTTTACGACTTTTTCGGCTATTACCGTAAAGTTAACATTTTTGTTAAATAAAACTTAGACGGTTGGACCCGTCTAATGTAAACTTTTATAAACTCATATACTGATATATAAACATATATAACAAGTAAAAACGGATAAAACCCGAACCATACGACATACGTACATTAACGGGCTAAGTTAACGTTATTGGACTAATAATACAATAAAATGGGCTAAAACACTTATAAACTTATTTATTGGGCTTAACCCATTTGGGCCCAACATGTAAAGTGTAAATACTGATAATACAAGTATAAAATGGATTAATACAAGTTAAAGAACTTATAATAAGTTTATTGGACATAAAATATGTAAATAGGTAAAACTAGTAAACTAGTATAAAAATTATCGACACATAACACTAAAATGAGTAAATGAGAAAATGTGAACCCACTTGATCATCATATATATATAATCATCATATGTATACATAATTTTTATTTTTGTAAAGTCATTGGACATGAGTCTAGGACGAGTATTATTTGTCTAGGTTTCCGTGATTGAAGCACGTACCGTACGTCCGAATTGCCGATAACCCGCCTTCCCACCTCAACGTGAGTTCATAGCCTCACACTCTTTTAAATGTTTTTATGAAATGCTTTATAAACCCGCGAGGGAGATAACATGTTAGTTTTACTAAATAGGACACCATTTGTCCCGATTGTTTGTTTATCGATTTGGACCCGAATGATTGTATGACCCGATAGATGAGATAAAATGGATTATTAAAGTTAGGTTATGTCACTAAAAGTCCCATTAGCATGAATTGTGAACTACCGGGATTTGGTAGACGCTTATGCATATAATAGTACTATTTCGGGACGATCACCCCAGTTCGCGCCTTGACCGTTGATCCCCGTCGTGCCACATTGATTGGTAAGCGAATTTATGTATGAGAAGATTTCCATAGCGTGACCTTTGTGACGACACGCTAATTTAGATGGGAAAATTGAGTTTCGGGCTAGCTACCCGTTGTTTGGTTTAGTAAGGTAACAATGTCATGCGGCTTATAATAATCCGATTAATGAAATACTGCTATACGCACCGAATTACGATGTATTGCCTGACTAGCAATACGGGGTCATACTATTGATATTATGTTCGTGTTTTGGTTTTATATAACCATATTCATATAACGGTTTTTATTTAATTTATACAACGTCATAAAACGTATTGTATGATATTTTTACGACATTGGTTCGTATAATGATTTTGAAGGCGAAAGCCTATATTATGATTTTGACAAGGATTTGTATAAAATGATTTTGGGCTATTTTATGGCCTACTACATGGATTTGTACAAAATGATTTTCGGTAATAATTTTATATCGATGTTATATTGATGGATTTTATTAAACTCTATGAATTCACTCGGTGTTATCGTTGACCTTTTCTTTTAACATGTTTTATCTCAGGTACTTGAAGGTAATTCTCAGGAAGACAACAAGAATTCATGGCCCGCACTTAAATTATAATTTCCATTCAAATGCTTTATAAAATCTGTATGATATATAATGACTTGGGACCTATGTAACTTTGATATTTATGAATGGAAATGCTTTATTATTAAAACGAAGCGACTTTTAAGCGTTGTCTATGATGTGAGTAATGTGCTATCCCGTAACACCAACTAGTCTTCCGCTGAATTGAGTTGTATAAATTTGGGGGTGTTACAATAGTTCAAGTGAGTATGGAACTAATGATGGTGAGGATCATGGTACTTTGGAATCTACAGTACATGATAACACATTGTTTGGGGGAGGAATTCTTACAAAGGTGTCCAAAGCTCACCCTCCTACACAAATCATTGGCCCCATTAATTCACCTGTTCAAACAAGAACGACAAGGAATCCTAAAGAAGGATTCATTGCAAACATTCACAAAAAGGATGATACCCCTTTGGTTCAAGAGAGTTTGTTTACTTGCTTTCTATCACAGGGTGAGCCCAAGAAAATTTTTGATGCTCTCCAAGAACCAAGCTTGGTTGAATCAATGCATGATGAGCTTCACCAGTTTGTAATTCAAGATGTTTGGGAGCTTGTGTATTGTCCCAAGCATGTGAGACCTATTGGAGGACGTTAGGTTCTAAGAAACCAGAGAGATGAGAGAGGTATTGTGATTAGAAACAAGGCAAGATTGGTTGCTCAAGGTTATACACAAGAAGAAGGCATTGACTATGAAGAGGTTTTTTCACTTGTTGCAAGAATTGAAGCAATAAGGATTTTCCTAGCCTATGCTTCTTGCATGGGTTTCACAGTCTACTAGATAGATGTCAAGAGTTCTTTCTTGTATGGCATAATTCAAGAGGAAGTGTGTGTTATGCAGCCTCTTGGTTTTGAAGATTCAGAGCATCCAAACAAAGTTTATAGAGTTAAAAAGGCCGTGTATGGTCTTCATCAGGCCCCTAGAGCTTGGTATGGTACACTTTCCACATACTTAGTGGAAAATGGTTTCAAAAGGGGTACCATAGATCAAACATTGTTCATAAAACAGGAATGGAAGGATTTTCTTTTTGTGTAGGTCTATGTTGATTATATTATCTTTGGTTCTTCCAACCAAAGGATGAGTGATAACGAACCACTCAAGGGTGGCCTAGTGGCAAAAAGATTTGTGCCTATCACTCCAAAGTGTGTGAGGTATCAAGTTCAATTCCCACTACGTGCAAACAACCTAGAAGTGGCCACGCCAACCTCCTAAAAGGGAGGGTTTTACCTAGTTTGAGTCTGTGTGGAGGTGGGCTCAAACCCCGTGGATTAGTCGGACAATGAGTCGGAAATCACGGTTACAAAAAAAAGGATGAGTGATAACTTCTCCAAGCTAATGACTGATAAATTTCAAATGAGTGCTATGGGAGAGATGAATTTTTTTCTAGGTCTTCAAGTTCAACAGAAAGAAACATGTATCTTCATCTCACAAGACAAATATGTAGCTGAAATTTTGAAGAAATTTGGTTTTCCCCCTCATGAAAAACGGGCTAGCACACCCATGAATAGGGAACATCCCTGGGGAAAGCTTGGAGATGGAAAGGATGTTGATGTCAGGCACTATAGGCCAATGATTTGGTCATTGATGTATCTTACTGCTTCTAGACTTGATATCATGTTTGTTGTGTGTGCATGTGCACGTCATTAAGTGACTCCCAAAGAGTGTCATCTTCATGCTGTCAAAAGGATCTTTAGGTATCTATGTGCTATCCCACTTTGGGATTATGGTACCCTAAAGATTATCTATTGGATCTTGTAGGCTATTCAGACAGTGACTATGGAGGAGGCAACAATGATAAGATATCCACAACCGGTGGATGCCAATTTCTTGGGAGCAGGCTTATATCCTGGCAATGTAAGAAGAAAATTGTGGTAGCCAATTCAACAACTGAGGCTGAGTATGTAGCAGCTGCTGCATGTTGTGCACAAGTTCTAGGGATTCAAAATCAGCTTTTGGATTATGGGTACAATTTTATGCATACTAAGATTTTTGTAGATAATAACAGTAATTTATGCATTATTAAAATACATGTACATCATTCTAAAACTAAACACATAGAAATAAGGCATCATTTTATAAGGGATTGTTTTGAAAAGGGTTTAATACATCCAGATAGAGTGGATACAGAAGAAAATGTGGCTGATTTATTAACTAACAATTATTGGAATGATCAATCCATAAATTATGTGTTTTTGAGATTATTGTATAATATGTACAGATATGCATACTTATTATCTCATGTAAAAGTATTTGATTTTCCACTATATTTTCTAACGCTGACAAAGGCATTTTATCCGCTGACAAGAGGATTTTGGCCGCTGGCAGCCTATGTTAGTTTTTGTGGTTTTTGATCTAATCATGCAGGCATTTATGAGCATTGTGCAATAGGATACAAAGTTGCTTATGGACTTCATATCTTGAAGGATTTTTATTTATATTTATATTCCTATCTTCAAATAAAAATTTATCATCATTATTTATTTGCAATATGTGTAAGTTTAAGGGGAGGTTTAGGAAACCTTTAGGTATTTGGGTACTCATATAGTGCTCTTATCACAATTCTAGATTGTGTCCACTGGTGAGTAGGATTTAGAAATAATGAAGGCTTCTCTTTTTAAGAATCATTGGAATTTCTAGTTCTTGTGCCACTGTAGCATGAAAAGTTGATATATTGTGCATGTTGCTAAGACATTTGGCCTAGAATTGGGATTGGTTGGTTAGGAGACTTGGTGTAGATAAAAATAGGTTTACTTGGGAGTTACAAAGGGTTTATATGAGATTTCTTCACTCTTAAGAACTTTGGTTAACAAGGGACACTTGAGGACAATTATGTCTATCTTGCTTTTGCAAGTGTGCATGATTAGACAGTGCTTGCCAAACTTCAGTCATTTTCAGAGTTTGAGTTATCTTCATTACGGTAAACCTCTTTGTTAAGGTCCTTTTATTTTATTACTTTTTATTTTTAGCCGTTGATATATAGTGGTTCACCCGCTGACAAGCACATTTTTGAACGCTGTCATGGCCAATTTTAACGCTGAAAAAATATAGTCGTTCCCCGCTGACACAAACATTTTGACCGTATAAAAACATTCGGCCCCGCCTAGTTGTTAATTTTACAATATTATGGGCCGTAATTTTATGGGATTTGGTAAATTCTTTAATTGCTAAGAGATAAGTTATTATCTTTCAAGATTTTCATCATTATATTTTTAATAACTTACCTCTTATTTCAACCAATAGTGTCCTAGTTTCAATCCTATATATACGGATCTTACTATTTTGAATAGGGTAACTTGCTTGATTGTCTTCTATTTTCTCCAAAATTCAAACCTGTTGGTGCTACTTTGGGCTTTAGGGATCAACACAACATGATCGCCTATCTTGAGGCTGACAACACACATCATCCTCAATACACAGGAATGATTGAGTATATCTTGGCTTCAAACTTAAGGTACGCTTTGACTCATGCTCCATTCATTCCTATCACACACATCAAACAGTTTTGAAACACTGCTAGTTCTAAAACATTTGATGGAGTGATTACATTGTCAGGGACTATACATGGGGTAAAATGGGTGGTCACTGAAGCACTAATTCGTCATGCCTTAAGGCTTGAGGATGCTGATGGTGTGACTACCCTTCCCCAAGAACATTTACAAAAGGGAATTCGAGGGTTGGGTTATGAATTTCCACCTGAGGGCAAACTTAATAAATATTCTAAACAAAAATTTCCCCCAGCCTGGAAGTTCTTGATACACGTCCTCTTGCAATGTCTTAGTCCCAAGTGTACTTCTTTCAATAAAACAATCATTCTTTTGGTTGTATTCTTGTTTGTTTGTCCACTGGGCAAAAATATAATTTTTCCCATATAATTTTTTAGGGCATGTTGAAAAACAAGGGTAACAAGATGACTCTTTCTTACCCTATATTTTTACAAATGGTTTTTGAGCACCGAGGTTATTGTCGTAGGGATCATGATGGTTTTTATAAGATCCCTACTCATAAAGCAAAAAAAATTCTTTCCATGAATACTGCACCTTTCAGACCTTTACCTTTGACACCTTCTATGTTGGTTGTTATTGAGGCAGCCAACAACCCTCAACCTCACCCAAAACCTGAACCGGCCCAAGAACTAGAACTACCTTCACCTCACCAAGATGATCCTATGAACCTTGACCCCTCAGCCGCTGACACTCGAGTTTCAGCCGCTGACACACCCATTTCACCCGCTGTCACCTCACCACCACTAACACATATTCACCAATCCACTTCATCTTCTAAACCTGGTGATTATAGAATTGAGAAAATTTAAAGGACTACTAGAGTCTTCTCTAGTGGTTCAAGCCATACAGCTGAGAGAACTATGCCTGATGAATCCATCTTTGGGAGTCAAATCCCAATTATGAAGGAGGGCAGTCTGCAACCACTAAATAATTTAGAATTGACGGCTATCTTCTTAGGCTTGAAAAAGTCTAATGCAGACTTTGTACAGAAAGTCACAAATCAAGACCTTGAACTCAAGCAATTGAGGGAGAGGTTTGTTGTTTTGGAAGCTGCTGGCTCAAGGAGAAGGAGAGACATGGTTGTGTCCTCTGAAGACGATTCTTACAAAGGGCAGGATGATCCTAATTTGAGTAATAAGGGGTCCAAAGGTTCGTATGAGACTAAGGAGATAGTTGAAGCATTGTCTGGTATTAAGAAACAAGCTACTCCCTCTCCTTTTTTGATCACTCCCATGAAGCAGACTTTCACTGAAATGATGATCAAAGCTAATGGATTACCAAGTATGATTGGTGTATCCCAACCACCGCTCATGATTCAGGAGCCTTCCACTCAGGTACAGTCTTCTAGTTTTCCCTCTATTGATCCATTGGATAAGGGTAAAGTTGTGTTAGTAGTAGAAGATGTCCCAAAAGATATAGCCCATAAACAATTTGATGAAATGCTTGCTCATCAATTGCAAGAGCAAGAAAAGAACGGGCTTAAGAAGGGTAATATTGAAGCACAGATTCTCATCAGAATATGAAGGTGATGAGAATAATGAATCTGATGATGAAGAGGAGGAGCGTGATCTTGGGTCTAATATTTTGGAAGAAGACCCAGAAAGATTGGAATATGGTGACAATGATGAGCTAGCTATGGAAAAGCTCAATCAGATGAAGATGCAGGTAGATTTTGATATGCCTAAGGTTGTTGCAATGTATTTTAAGTGGGAAGAGAAGGTTACAGAAAATCCAGACATGACTTTGTCAGAGAAGATATGGGGTTTGGAAATTCTATTGAGAGTTCAAAGTGATTGCAAGATCATTTTGAAGCATAGAGCCAACAAGGTACTTTATGAGAGAAAGAGTGACAGAAGGGAGTTGTATTACATGCTTCTTAAGTGTCATTAGACTGGATGGACATATGCCAAGTTAAAGAAGCTTTCTTTTGATCAGTTGGAGTACTATGCATTTCCCATTTGGGAACGTGTTTGTGAGGAGAATATCCTTAGGATGCTTTTTGTGGAAATACATGAAGAGATTAAGGAAGATATGCAGATTGAAAAATCTTCCATTTTACCAAAGCCAAGGAAGATGGGATTCAACCTTAAATTTGAAAATCTTGATTAGTTGAATCCACATCAGGTTGTGTTGAAGAGAAATATGGTTCTTTCTCTTTTGGAGGCCTCACATATGGCTGTTGTTGTGCCTCTTGACTTCAAGAATCCCATCATCTAGTATGAGGAGGATTCTATTGGTTTTTGGATGATTACCAGGGCTGGAGGGAAGGTTCATACTTTTACTTCATTCATTTCTTTGTTTGCCAGCCTGGATAGGGAGGATGTAGAAACTCTTTGGAGTTTACTAAAGGAGAAGTATGAGGCAGAATCTTCTTCCTCCTTGAATGGAATAAAGATTTGGACAACATTCAGAAGAATGTTTTCCCATGATGATGCTGATCCAATATAGTTGGATCTGGATGATTTGAGCAGTTTGAAGTGGCATTTGTATTCTGTTGCTGGGGTGTTTTATTTGAGTACTACAAAGTTTGCAGAGTTCTTGTTGATAGATGTGAAGTATCCATTTTCACAAGACTTATTGAAGAAATTAATCACCACCAGACTTGAAGTTGACTACACTAGTGATGTTAGCATGGACTTTATGAGATTCATATATTCTTAGATTCATGAGTAGGTTTTTGTTTGTAAGAATCCTCTTTGTATTTTGTTTTATTCAGAAACTTGAACATTAGTATAAGTATCAAGTTTATGGGAGGATTGTTGGGAATAAAATTAGCTACATAACTATGCCGCTGACAAAGGGATTTCAATCGCTGACAAGAGTAAATCAAGCGCTAACAGAATGAACACTAACAAGAGAAATTCAAAAGCTGACAAGAGAAGTCCCTGCTATATCATAATACTTAGTCAACATATTTTTATATTTTAGTTGACAAGTTTGATTATTATACAAGGCTCCTTAATCTATAAAAGGAGGCCTTTAGATTTAAGTTTGATACACGTTCATAATACTTTCATTGTACCTCATTGATTATCAATACAAGTGAAAGTTTGATATACATTGTGTTTTGCTTTGTTCTTCATTCTAAGTGTTAATTCCGCATAACTCTTAGATTGTTATAAACACAAAGTTTCTCTAAGAGTTATACTTGATTCAATGTCGATAACACGAAGCTAAATCGATCTAAGTTTGGGTTCAACAATGTCTCACGTGTAATTTCTAAAGACACAAGTCAAGACACATGTCAAACGTATATTCCTCAAAACATGAGTCAAGACACATGACTCACGCATAACTTCTGAACTAGGAGTCAGTAATTCAGGGTACCGTCCAAGGGGTATACCCATCCTGTTGTGCCATATGTGAATCAAATCATTAGAATTTCAGTACTATCTCTAGCGTATTGTTCATGTTTGGATACGCAGTGTTTGTTCTGTGTGAGACGGGCAAAACACATTCAGTGAGATCTACCATGTTTACTACGTGTTTTGACGTGACACTTTCAATTCTCAATTCCATATTGCATACACTCATGTCCATCAAAGACGCCGTTATGCCAGCCATGCGTACCAAGGATTTCCTTCCAGTTCGATGACAAGATCCATTCTGCTAACGCACCTTCCTTGGACAGATGCGAGTACGATATGATTCTGATTATGGATTGATTAGCAGAACGTCATGCTACGATTGATCGCCTTCATATCAGATTATATTCAACAATGTTCAGGCTCCTGAATATATTCATCAGGATTTTTCTACCAGGAAACATCTATACAAATTATTTCTGTTTTATCAGCACGTGCTTATTATCCCATGGCTATGAAGATTTTCTAGATATCACTTATGATGCGATTCTGAAGATTCTTAAACCATGACTAGCCGATTGTTTCAGAATTTCCCCGATGCATTTCCAGAAGAACTACATAGTATTCCACCCATTCGTGAAGTGAAGTTTGACATTGAGGTCAAGGAGTTGGAGGTACAACCGCAAGAGTTGCTGGAACGAGGTTTTATTCGCCGAGTGTATCACCCTGGGGGAGCCAGATCTGTTTATCAAATAAGAAGGACGGTAGCATGGAGTTATGCATCGATTACCGTAAATTGAAAAGGATCACCATTCATAATAGTTATTCCCTCCCAAGTATTAATTATCTATCTGATCAACTACCAGACTCTAAACACTTTCCAAGATCGATTTACGATTTCAGGCTATCATTAGTGGCGAGTGAAGGAGCAGGACATTTATGTGACTGCTTTTCGCACACGTTATGATCAGTGTGAATTCGTGTTTACGCATTTTTTACTCACGAATGCCCAGCAGTAATTGTGGACTTGAGAAATCGAGTTTTCATGAATTCTAGACAAGTTCGTCATTTTGTTCATTGCTAACATTCTGACCTCCTCCAAATCTAGAGAAGAGCACGAAGACCGTCTTCGCATTATGTTACAAATTCTACGACAGAAGAAATTTCACACTAAAATTTTCCTGTGCGAATTTTGGTTGATTACAGCGACATGCTGAATCACATTGTTTCTCACGGTTAAGTTTTATCATGACCAAGCTTACGCGTAAAGGATAAAATCTTGCACTAAATTATGTGTTCTAGAGGATCCTACGCTAAGAGAGGTCTATATTACCGAGACTCATAATCTTCCAAAACTTCTATGTATCCAGTTTCTACAAAAATGTACCATACTCTCAAACCACATTTGATCGAGCAATGTGAAACAAGATGCAGTTACGTTCATATCTAAATGCCTGACATACTAGTAGCTTAAGATAGAATGCCAACATGCTAGCAGTTTATTTCAACCTTTAGAAATTTCCAAATGGAAATGGACAAGATCTCCATGGATTTTGTTACCGGACTACCGCATACTCAGAAGAAACTTAATGCCATTTGGATCGACATTCGACCGTTTAACCTAGTCTACACGTTCTCTTTCATCCCGAAGAATACACAGTTAGCAGATCTACGAGAAGATCAACAAGAGATAGTACGATTTCATGGTATTCCATCAACACAGAAAGTTACGTTCACATTCACAATTACGTTCACATTCACGTTTTCGTTCACGCTCGCGTTTACGTCTCACATTCGCATTTACAACCTTGTACGCGTTCATGTCCTTATTCCAACTCACGATTTGCTTTTCGCCCTCACATTCATGACGTTGTTCACGTTCATGATTGTCTTCCATCTTATGACTTACATTTCTCTTTTCATTTTGGAAAGATCTGAAGGAAGCTTGGGAGACCAGACTCAAGCTTAGCACAAATTTCCATCCTTAGACAGACCTTTCACGTCACATTTCACGTCTCATCTCGTATCGTTTGGCCTTACCTCCTCAATTATCGCATGTCGATGATATGTTTCACATATCATGTTCACTCTACGTTTCTCGTATCACGTTCACGATATGTTGCACGTATCACGTTCAGCATACGTTCTACGTATTACTTTCACTATATCTCCACGTATCACGTTCACAATTGTTCACGTATCACGTTCAGAATTGTTCACGTACTACGTTACCTATATGTCTCGCATATCATTGCTCAGAGGTTATTAATGTCATTTATTCTAGGTTATTTTCGCATCCTAACGTTTCATTTATATGTGCACTTATTTTATTCACTCGAACAGATTCCTGAGGATCTATCATACGTTGATGAACCAAAAACTTTTTCTGTATCGTCAAGATAGGGACATAAAAGACCAAGATTTATTCTTTTCATCAAGATCCTTTTAGAGGAACCATTCCGAGTGGGAATCCACTTTGGAGATGGAGGAGTCCATCTGGATTATCCTCACTTCCTTCATAATCTGAGTATATTCTTTTTAGCCACGTCACATTCCATACTCTCTTCAGCTACGTCACGTCCATGTCCTTTTCAACATAGGGTATCTCTAATTCAAGGACGCATTATTCTTTTTATAGGGGAAGAGTTGTAAAACCCGCATAAAATAAAAATAAACATTTAATACATGAAAACACGAATAAATTAAAACTTTAAAAATAATTAAAACACGACACGTATCATGAATGTTTAATACAAGTATTACGTATATTTATTATTCACTAACTACAAGTATTACGTATGTAAATTATTACACTATAATCATTTACGTATAATACTAAAATCATGACGAGAATTAACACGAAAGTAAAAAACGAACTCACGTTAAAAGAAATAATACTTGTGATTTATTAAAAACCAAAACGAAAACATATATATGTTGAGGGTGTTTGGATGACACAATAAGGAAAAGAACAAGGGCATTGGCCCGGCCCATTAACTAATTATATGTGATAACTCGAACCCGCGGTCATTATTTGATATTATTTTATGAATATTTTTGAAATTGTTAATGAGCTTGTATGTGGTGTTAATATTATTATAGTTAAAATTTTGAGTGCTTGCATGTATAAATTTTAATGGTGATTTATAAGAGAATGATCATTCAAGGGTATTAAGGGTTTTATTACTTGTTTAAGATGATTGTGGGGTAATATTAGGGTATGAGATTAATTTAAATGGGTTGAAAAATTGAGTTAGTGTGATTTTTAGAAAGGTGTTTTACATCAGTGAGTTGTAAGGCAATTTTGGAGCTATTAATGTTAGAAAATGGGCAAACTAATTAGATAAAGTTGTAGATAATTCAAATAGCTTCGTTTTGATATAAAGTAGAGCTTCTAACTCTAAACGAGTGTGAAGTTATGATGATTTGATTATTCGTGTACCGGGAGACGAGTATCGGCACGACATGTAGTTATTGTCGATATATGGATCAAATCTCGGGGAGTATAGAATGAGTTCTGAAAGGAGTCAAGGTCTGATGTTAGGTTCGAAACCCTAGGTTGGGAGTCTCTTTTCAATCCAAGGAGTCGCTTTGTAAATGGAGTCGTTTATAAAAGTTTAAATGGTTAGTGTTGATGACGTAAAACTGTCCGGTTTTTGTAGTTCAAAGATGTGTCGGACAGGGAACTTTAAAAGTAAAATCTTTTGATGGGATTTTAAGAGGAATTTCTATAGATAGTAAGTGAGGTCTCTGTGTAGTACCATGAATATTTGACGTGTTTAAATGGGGTAAATGATCTTGTATATTTGGTATGTACCGGCAGATTTTTATCGAGTGTATTGTCTAATAAAGTAAACATATAGAAGAAAGTAATAGGTCACTTGTATTGTTTTTCTTTTGGGGTTGTTGTGATTTTATTATTTTGAGTTGGATGTTATTAAGTATGAATTTTACTCGAGTTTATTATTAATGAACGCGCCTTATTTGATAGGTTGCGATTTTCGTTTTTATCGGGCATCAACTATCGTCGAAGATTATCTTGCTTCTTCTATTACTCAAGGTGAGTCTATAGCCTCTCTTTTGTACAAGTTGTTTTGAATGATTTTAAAACCCGCGAGGGGGTTAAATTCTATTTGAAAATAAATGGAACACAAGTCATGAATAATTGTTTGGACCCGTATGTTGCCTTTGGATAATAACTGGTTTTTTAACCAAGTATAAAATAATTTCATTCCAATCTTTTCGAATTGATTATTGGTAGAAAAATGCGACTCAGTCGTTCTTGGTGGAAAAATAAGAAAGGGTTGGTTATCTAAAACTAATTAAAAGAAAAGGAGTCGTTAAGTAATTAAAATAAAAACAAAGCGAGAAAAGATTAAGCTAAAAATAAAGACTTTTAAAAGTAAATGACGAGAAATTAAATAACATAAAATTAAAACTTGACGAAAAGTAAATCTGACAATTAAATAAAAATGCAAAACGTAATTAAAACAAGCTAAAAACAAATCGAGAAAAACTGTCACTTTTTCGGAAAAATAAGAAAACTACAAATCTAAAAAAAATCTTCGTTCGGGAAAAATTCCTTCGTTCGGGAAAATCCCCTTCGTTCGGTAAAAACACCTTGGTTCAGGAAATCTTCCTTCATTCGGGAAATATTCCTTCACTCGGGATAAGTTCACTTGTTCGGAATGTTTAGCTCGTTCGGGAAAATCACCTTCACTCGGAATATTACCTCATTCGGGAAAATCTAGCTTGTTCGGTAAAACCAACTCATTCGGGAAAACAAGTTCATTCGGGAAAAAAGTTTGGTTCGGAATAAAAAACTCGTTCGATAAAACTGCCTGGTTTGGAATACTGATGAACTGGTTCGGGAAAACTGGGCAAAAAGAAACAGTAACGAAAACTGGGTAAAGAACAAGGCACGAATTTAACTAAAAATTACCATAATCAATCTAAAACCTAAACCAAACTAACCACTAATAATCAACTATCAATAACAAATCAAACAAAATCAATAAAACTAACACTAATAACCAAATCAATCAAAACCCACTTAATCAAATCTATAAAAACTCAAGAACACAACCATAAACATAAACTAAGATTAAACCATAGAAAACAAGAAAGGAAGAAGGAGATGAATTAAAGCTTGATTAAAAGAAAATATTCAACAATAAAAACTTAAAGATTTAATGATCCTACAAATTAATCTAGAGAGAGAAAGCATAAACTATAGAGCGAAACTTAAAATACTACTCCTAAAAACTAAAACTAACTCACTCCCTAAAATTGGGTCTTCATTCTTATATTTATAGGGGAGTTGGAAATTTGGTAGGTGGTGACTTGTCTTCTCTCTTTTCTTCTGTCTCGTCTTTAAATTAAATTAAAGTCTCGACTTTGGCTCGGGATTTGTCGATAAAAATCTTGAACTCGTCTTATAATTTCTTCGTTTATTAGACTTGGGTTCTTCGACTTGTAAATCTTCCGTCTTTGGTCCTTTTCTTCAATAAATCTTCAAAATAGGCTCATTGACTTCCAATCTTTTGCACTCTTGATCTTTTGACTTCGTCTTTTGTCTTTTTCTTCGATAAAAGCCCTTGAAAGCCCGTGTTTTCTTCCCTTTTCACATTATGATCCTAAAACACAAACCACACATAATTCGACATTTACGACATAAAATATACGTTGAGGTCTCGTTTTTATTATAATTAAGTGGTCACAGGATTGGTGTTTTCACACCTATCAGACCCGAATGTTGCCTGAATTATGTTGAGTACTTAGTTGTAGAAGGCCCTAAATTCATGAACCGTTAACTATTGTCTTGCCCTTGTGTGGGTCGGAAATAGCCGCTTAAACAATTGATAGTACTATCGGGGTTGACACCCCTATCCGTGACGAGAGTTAGTACGCTGAGTGCGCTGCTCGGACGGATAACTTGAATAAGAGACAAGGTAAAATTTACAACGATTACCTTAAGATGGGAAATT
Organism: Glebionis coronaria; assembly: GCA_025667525.1. NCBI lineage: Eukaryota > Viridiplantae > Streptophyta > Magnoliopsida > Asterales > Asteraceae > Glebionis > Glebionis coronaria. The sequence goes on along the minus strand of CM046876.1, from coordinate 231,966,772 downwards.
GTTTCACTTTTATCATGCTGGCCTTTTGGCAGATGATTGGTCATAACTGGTTGGGTTCATGAGCTTAAACACAATTGTATAGCTTATGCTATAAGATGGAATGCCTGATCAATAGATTGTGACAACAATTCTATTAAATGATTATGATTGATTTTTCTCTTGTGTTCAAATGATGATTTGATAAACCTATAGACTTGCTCAACCGTTGTGTTGATGATTTTAAGCATGTATTTCAGGTTTGAAGTTGACTGATGGTGGAGCTTGTTGGGGAAGGCTGCGGGTTGCTCTTGTGGTAGTTGAGTCTAAAACTGATTTCTTTCCCTGTTTGTCATAAAAATAATTATGAATGGTCATGTACTTTAGTAAAAATGTTTGTTGATTGGTTGAAATCTTTGGGGGACCGAAACGCTACCCTGATTGTTAAACTCTTGTTTTAATTGGGATCGATGGTTTTAGACAAATGGTTAAATTACTTTCTTTTATATTTGAAATGTCTCAATTTGAGATCGTTAAAAGTGTGTTTTGTAATGATGTTTGAGTTTAGCACCGAAATGTGTATTTCTGCTGCGCAATGTAATTTGGGGGTCTTAAAGATCGGTAATCAGAGCTTTTTAGTTATAGGGAATTAGGTTGATTTTGAAAAATGTCCTAAACTATAACTTTGGTGTCGAAAATATTTGACAAAAGCACGCAACTTCTCAGCAAGGCTCCGATAAGATTAATTTAGTTTTGTTGTTGTATTATAGATGTATCCCTTAAAACTGAAATGATTTTTAGAGTATTTATTAAGTAAATACTATGATGATATATTGATGTTGTTGAAAGTACGTTGAGTACTTGTATCGTTATTTCCTTTATGCAATGCATATGTATATAATTTTAAACCTTACCAATAACCACAATTCCAAGGCTCCAAGCCTTACCAATAACCATGGTCCCATAGGCGCCCATACACCTATGAACCAATCCCAAGGCCCCACCTTGTCAACATCCCCTTGGTACCAAGTCAAACCACAATAACTGAGACGGTACGTGTCCCCCGATCAAAATCATAAACACAATCAAGAATCACATAGCAGTTAATCACGTAAGTGTACACACAAGTCCATCACAAACCATAAAAACATTCACATCATTATTTACAAAACCATACAGTGTCTCTTCCATCCCATCTGGAATTCAAAACATTTATAAATCATAGAACATGGGACTATGAAACTCACCTAAACAAGCTTCTCCAAGTCGCGCTCTAGCAAAAATCTAAACACACAAACATATAAAATCAAGACATGAACCACATACAAAAATGGCTCATCAATATATGATGGATATCTAACCTTCTCCTACAACTTAACCCCATTTATATGCCATAAGCATCTCATTACACCACTCTATAAAGCCCTTAACTTAGTTTAGTTCATAATTCGTCCCGTTAACATTTAACCCAAAACAGTCCCGTTTTTCACACTCCGTATTATGAGCCAAACGTCCACCAAACCTAAACCACATTCCTTGCAATGAAAACCCCATAAACTTATATGTGATATCTAAAATCTCAGCCCTTTCCCCAACATGAAAGCTAATCTTAAGTCCCCGATATACAACTTATACTTTCGCCTATCCATATTTTACCGATTTTGAACATATGAAATATTCATTTAATATAAATCTCATGTTCATTTGAAGTCCAACTATAACCCTAGGTACCCCAAACAATTCAAAACATAAAATGAAAACAGGCTGATCCAAAAACTGTTTTGACACCCGACTGATGTAACCTATTTTTGACCCACTTCCCAACCACCAATTTAGTTATAGTTTCTTTCATTTGGAAGCTAAGTCACTTACCTTTCCAGGGACATAAGATCCGAAATTTAAAAGTTTGAAGAACTCTATATATGATCAAAACAGTGGACCAAAAATTCTGCCCAGTTTTTAAAAACGAATTTAAACATGATTAAACCCTAATTACGATCACTAATCTTCATAATGACCAAAGTAATCAACTCATATGAACCCTAATCTCACTAATCTCAGAAAACTCACAAACTCTAATCCATCGTAAGATCAATTACATGATTAAATTGATTAAAACCAATAATAGAACAAGGGTTTTGAAGGTTTTACCTTAGAAATTAATGGAAGAACTTTATTTTAGAAACCCTAATTGGACACCATTGTTGAATTTCGGCTAGGAGCTATTATGGAGGTTAAAAATATGATTACTTTGGTTATGGGTTGGGTTTGGTTAAGTCCTAAAGGCCCCCTAATCCCATTACAAGTCCATTGGGCCTGTTTTGGGCTTTTCCTACTTTCTTTCTTTTAGCCGCCCAACCCAAAGCCCAAAACCCCTATTTAGCCGACTTTTATACTCTACCTACTGTTATTTATTCGTAATTAAACTTAGTGGTACCCTCGGGTTACCTCCGGGCCAAAGCCCGAAAGCCTTACGTTAATTTTTTTTCTTCTTACGCGATTACCGTAAAATACATAATTTTATTGGAACTCTTAAAATAAGTCTAAAATAACCTAAATCTAACACGTAAATTACTCTCAAAACTGAATCCTTAGTCCGAGATCTCTAAACGCTAAACCATCGCATCGTAAATATACGATTTACTATAATACATATACGTATATATAAAAAAATTAAAATAACACTGTTTCATTTCATAGTCACTACCACGTGAGCTGATGAATATGAAATAACCACACATCGTTTCACTTACAGCGTACCCCGTACCCGTAAACGATGTCCAAACCACACTATATTCACACCAATTAAAACATAAACACATAAAGACACATAATTTCATGAAATATGCACAAAATAAAACTAAGTGATGAACCTCAAAACCGCGGTTGTCACATCACTCCCTCCTAATAGAAATCTCGTCCCGAGATTTAATCCTTAGGATCAAACACACAAAAAACAAATCACGTGAGGATAATTGTGCAAAATGAAATCTTCTCATTTCCATGTGTACCTTAGTTCATGACTCAATATACCACATATACTAATCAACGATATTTAAATTCATTCCCAAACTCTTGACCTCACAACCAATGAATCTCACAAATGATTCTTTGATAGAACGAAGACTCTTATTAACACAAATCCCGAATAACCATACATGCAAATACGCATTCTCAAACAACATTTACCAATCTTAATACATGAAATATATGATTTATACCATTCAATTTCCTAGGTGATTCTATACCCATAAGATACTATTCCAATCTTTTCAAATATCATAAATGGACTTACAAAACTCGTCATCAACTTTTCCCTTTAACCAAAACATGCCACCCATTACTATAGGTGAAACTTCCTACATAACTTTGTCACTAGACTCTATTGATTTCCTCTTTTTCAACATATCATCTCTTGTTACTCTCATCCTTTCCACAAACACCATTTCTACATTAGTAGTCTCTCTCACGAATTTTAGTCCACCATAAGGACAACTCACCCTATCCTTCCATATAGTGCCTCAAATGGCATTCATCGACTTCTAGTATGATAACTATCATTATATGAAAACTCAGACATCGGTAACGAGTTTCCCACATCCCTCTAAATCAGTCACCCAAGCTCTCAACACGACTCCTATACTTGTATCAATTTCCCACTCGGTCCATCATTTTCTAATTAGCTGGATATACTCATATCCAATCATTTTCATCAACTCCCTTTAGTCCATAACGCAAACTACTTAAAAATTCCAATTTCCTTACACAAGTGACCTATGACGATATTTCACATATTGATTAGTTTATCTCAATGAGACTCTTCCAATCCAAATCAACTTATGATCTATACGTATCACCAAGAGGACAGTTATCTCAGTTAGTCTATCAACTTCCATCCAAACCCATGTTACAACTACTTCCATAAAATTTAGATAGATCATTAGTAGCACCTATACACTTCTTTCTCACTTTTCTCCATGAAATATTTTTTTCCCTGATACTCAACACTTCCTTTATACCTACACAATCTCTTACCTTCAAGGTCATAGCGCTCCTCATCTTGTCTGAATTAGACCAATCCCTTCATCTCTCATGACACATCAAATCTATAACTCCTCAACCATTCGATTATTGATTCTAAGCCTTCCAATCAAACGGTATAGGTCAGTACCATTTCCTTTCCACACTACAACAATATTACCATTCTTAGTGCCTTAGTCTACTCATTAGGATATACCAAAGTTTTACCTTCGGTTCCTATCTCGGACTATTTCATTCATGATTCGCATCTATCCACACTTCCTTCTTCTTCCTCAGCTCATGACATACATCACGATGTTATGCTTCCCGTCTTTCAAGTCATCTATACCTCAAAATTTTTCCAAGTAGCTTCACTTGTTTTTCCTCACAATCAGTTCTCCTACTCCCTCCTAATAGGGACATACTAGAGTTTTATGTGATCCCTTGCGGATCACACTCTCATCATATACCTATATTAGTTTCCATTTGTCTACACTAATCTATATTATAAATTCTTATTCAAATCTCATACTTCTATTTTGATCTTGCACCCAACATGAGGTACTTTCAATCATCATCTTATAGGAATACTTGGTTCTCTCCTTCCATGGTTCTCCCTAATTCCTACACTATCCCATCCAACATAAATTCCATACTTCATTCATCAATTCTATGAAAGTCGCTAGTGCATTGGATAATGTATAACTGTGTCTTCCAAAGATCTTTAATAACACCTTCACAAAACCAACTCTCTAATCACTTCTCCATGAACTTATTCAGCTCAGCTTCACTACACATCCCTCGATATTGAGTGTCACAAAAATGCTATCCGCGTAGTCACTCGACTCCCCTTGTTACCTCCACGAGTTCTTAATCTCCCATGTTATGTGTTCAATTCATCACGATCTACTAGTTCAGCTCTTTGTAACTCCACTCTGGTACTCGATCTGTCCTTCTTCGTCACGAACCATACGGAGATTCCCATCATAGTGATTGTCACCTTTCCAGTCCTTGCAACTTCTGTGACTCCTTCGAAATCTCTTGCTTCCTTCTAGCAGCCGGCGCGTAGTCCTTTCAGCTCCTTGATTCACGATGTAGCTCTTCACGCACTCCTTCTAGTCCCTATGATGTTACCTAGGAACTTTACACTACCCAGTAGCCTCTAACTTCAACTCATCTACCACAATATTTCTAAAGGTACTTCAACCCCTCAATGGGTCACTCTTCCTTACTTGTTTTAATCACCATTAATCAGCCTCCTACCAACCATTCTTTCACATCCATGTTTTCCTTCACGTGTCTACTACTACCTCGCCTCTATAACTATACCAATTCCCTTGCGTGTTATTTGCCCAATCCTTCCATTAGTAGAAAATGTCTACTCTACCCTCACATCCGCTGGTACTTTCACCAATCTCCTAATGGTACTTCAACCAACTTCTCATAGCATGACATCTCGTTCCCACGACCAGTCAAGTAACTTTACTTACTCCCTTATTCCCGTAACCAATCTAAGTTTCAAAACTCCACAAATCTTAATTATTCTCTCAACACAACCTTTAAACCAAAAGACATCTCTCAATTCTAATATCTAACCATAAGTAATGCTACCCAACTCTATCATGTCATCCTAACATTTCCGCAACCGCATAACTAAATCAACCATGATGTGTACCAAAAGAATTCTAAACAATCGCGTCCCATAATAAATATAGGGTAAACCGAAAGATCAACCATAATGAACCCTAGCCAAAACAGCTAAAAACGAAACAATGTGATCCGAAAGATCAATGGAGTGTGCCAACAACGAAAAATTAGACCCGTCACGATTAGTATCACCAAATTTCGATACCTTAGAAAATTTTAAAATTTCGCCCCAATTAGTTACTTCTCGTAAGAACCAAACTTCAATAATACTAAAATCAATCATACTCATTTTTAATCATAAACTCATATTTTATCTTCATTAATTTAACAAAGATATCAATTAGTTAGTATACTACAATCTTATTCTAACAATTATCTTGTTTACTCATATTAAAGTTATTTCACTTGTTATTATAAAACCAATACATGTTTATAAAATATAGTGTGTTTTTTTTATTTTATTCTATATTATTATTATTATTATTATTATTATTATTATTATTTTATAAAATCCATTTAGGCTGGTTATAACTAAACTATTACACGTTTACAAGGTGTGGTGTTATTATTATCATTACTAAAATAAAATCTCCCTTTTTACTTTTTCTGTCTAGTTAAATACTTCTAAAATTTTAACTTTACTTAAGAAAATTTTTGTAAAATTTCTTTACCCCTTTAAAATGTATGATCACATGTTACCTAGAAAACTAATCCAATCATTTTCAAGATTTGTTTTTAACTTACTACCACAAACTTAAAGAAGATATGTAAGTCACGATATCATACCATACACTTACAAATTATTTTCAAAATCGATTTCTTGTAATTAGCCAGACTTATTTGCAAGAAAATTTAGTAGTTCTCGTTAATTAAAATACATACCCGAATGTAGACACACATATAAAAAATTCAAAACGTCGTTGGAACTCCATCAAACTCAAGCACCATTAAACACGAGCAAACACAAGGTACGTTCAAGTTATAATAACTACTGAACGACTATATACCATAACTAAACACATACTAGTATATATACATCCGCATATATACACCTATTAAATCACCCAAAACATACTCGTTACCATACATGTCAGATCAATCAATCGCGTCATACACTCGTTTTTTCCATACGAGTAATCATCATCTTACACCAAGGCATCAAATCCACCACAAAAACCAGTCCATATCGTGTGAACACATAATCACACAACATGAGTACAACCCAAAACATATAACACACTAAAATATAGCCATATTGTAGGCAACCGTTACATAAACCCATATATTATACATATACCCAAAATCCACATGTCATCTATACAAGCATGTACTAACCCTCTTTCATGCAATCATACTTAAGAACCCATTGAAGTTGTGGTACTTGTATAACTATGTTGGCCACCATACTTATACAATTACCCTTTCCTCAATGCACTCCCTCCTATGATGACACTTACTAGAATCAATATAACATATAACACATAAATCCATCTACTCACATAAGATCATAACCACATAAACAATAAGGTCCAAAACTCCTTCTATTAAAATAATATAGTCAAACTCTTAGAATACATAAATCTATAGTATAGCTAAAACAGCATAGACAAACTCCAACACAACATCATAATCAGTTATAAGTCATGTCGCCCATAAGAGTGGAAACAACTTAAAATCCTTCCTATCTACATACTCCTAGTAACTCGAATCACCACATGATTCTTAGGGAACATGACTTAAACATCAAAAGAAAAATACTATACATTAGGTACACCAAATAACTTACTATAGTGAAAGTAATTTATATATCAAAAGCAAAACAGAAATTAATAGGTTACTAAGTATGGGCAACTACAGTTCAACTCATACTAGTCAAAATTAACTAAAAATAAAATTTAGGAAAATACAATCAACACCACACGTAATCCTATGACGCCTATATGCAGGGATCCTTAAGCTATAGACTAGGCTAGGCAACCTAATTCTTTATAACCATTGTCTCTGATACCATTTTGTCACACCCCACCATGGCGGAATATGGGGCGCAACGTATGGATATCATCACAACAATAGCGTGTCTATAGAGATAACTAAATGAAATGGAAATATCATAAATGGTGACACAATGTCATGAAGATATCTCAAACAATGCAGGCGTCTAGGTAAGTAGGTAACAGGTCTACCTCTTACCAAAGACATACAATTAACAAATAACAAACATATAGGTGTCTACAAAGTATCACTTATTCAAACATAAATAAAGAATAAGAGGAAAGGGGGTTCCTCCAAATGCAATCCTAAGCCTTCCAGCTAGCTACTCCTATTCTCACCCTTAACCACATTCTCACCTAAAAGAGACACTAAAACACGTCAACATAAAGTTGGTGAGAGTCATAGGTTTAGAATCCAACGCCAGATCAGTTATAAGCTGTGAATAACAACCATTAACAAAAGAACATATGGGCAACGTGCTACAATTATGTACTAACAACTAGCATTCAAGATTAACCAATCATCACAAATCCAAGGCTCCAAGCCTTACCAATAACCACAATTCCAAGGCTCCAAGCCTTACCAATAACCATGGTCCCATAGGCGCCCATACACCTATGAACCAATCCCAAGGCCCCACCTTGTCAACATCTCCTTGGTACCAAGTCAAACCACAATAACTGAGATGGTACGTGTCCCCCGATCCAAATCATAAACACAATCAAGAATCACATAGCTGTTAATCACATAAGTGTACACACAAGTCCATCACAAACCATAAAAACATTCAAAACATTCTTTACAAAACCATACAGTGTCTCTTCCATCCCATCTGGAATTCAATACATTTATAAATCATAGAAACATGGGACTATGAAACTCACCTAAACAAGCTTCTCCAAGTCGCGCTCTAGCGAAAATCTAAACACACAAACATATAAAATCAAGACATGAACTACATACAAAAATGGCTCATCAATATATGATGGATATCTAACCTTCTCCTACAACTTAACCCCATTTATATGCCATAAGCATCTCATTACACCACTCTATAAATCCCTTAACTTAGTTTAGTTCATAATTCGTCCCGTTAACATTTAACCCAAAACAATCTCGTTTTTCACACTCCGTATTATGAGCCAAACGTCCACCAAACCTAAACCACATTCCTTGCAATGAAAACCCCATAAACTTATATGTGTTATCTAAAATCTCAGCCCTTTCCCCAACATGAAAGCTAATCTTAAGTCCCCGATATACAACTTATACTTTCGCCTATCCATATTTTACCGATTGAACATATGAAATGTTCATTTAATATAAATCTCATGTTCATTTGAAGCTCCAACTATAACCCTAAGTACCCCAAACAATTCAAAACATAAAATGAAAATAGGCTGATCCAAAAACTGTTTTGACACCCGACTGATGTAACCTGTTTTTGACCCACTTCCCAACCACCAATTTAGTTATAGTTTCTTTCATTTGGAAGATAAGTCAATTACATTTCCAGGGACATAAGATTCTAAATTTAAAAATTTGCAGAACTCTATATATGATCAAAACAGTGGATCAAAAATTTTGCCCAGTTTTTAAAAACGAATTTAAACATGATTAAACCCTAATTACGATCACTAATCTTCATAATAACCAAAGTAATCAATTCATATGAACCCTAATCTCACTAATCTCAGAAAACTCACAAACTCTAATCCATCGTAAGATCAGTTACATGATTAAATTTATTAAAACCAATAATAGAACAAGGGTTTTGAAGGTTTTACCTTAGAAATTAATGGAAGAACTTTATTTTAGAAACCCTAATTCGCCACCATTGTTGAATTTCGGCTAGGAGCTATTATGGAGGTTAAAAATCTGATTACTTTGGTTATGGGTTGGGTTTGGTTAAGTCCTAAAGGCCCCCTAATCCCATTATAAGTCCATTGGGCCTGTTTTGGGCTTTTCCTTCTTTCTTTCTTTTAGCTGCCCAACCCAAAGCCCAAAACCCCTATTTGGCCGAATTTTATACTCCACCTACTGTTATTTATTCGTAACTAAACTTATTGGTACCCTCGGGTTACCTCCGGGCCAAAGCCCGAAAACCTTACGTTAATTTTTTGTCTTCTTACGCGTTTAACGTAAAATACATAATTTTATGGGAACTCTTAAAATAAGTTAGTGACTTAATAAATAAGTTTAATATAACCTAAATCTAACACGTAAATTACTCTCAAAACTAAATCCTTAGTCCGAGATCTCTAAACGCTAAACCATCGCATCGTAAATATACGATTTACTATAATACATATACGTATATATAAAAAACATAAAATAACATTGTTTCATTTCATAGTCACTACCACGTGAGCTGATGAATATGAAATAACCACACATCGTTTCACTTACAGTGTACCCCGTACCCGTAAAGGATGTCCAAACCACACTATAGTCACACCAATTAACACATAAACACATAAAGACACATAATTTCACGAAATATCCACAAAATAAAAATAAGTGACGAACCTCAAAACCGCGGTTGTGACACTTCTAATGCTATATCCAGAAAAAATTTTAGAATCTCACTACCCGGAATAACTTGAAACACACTATCTGGAATAACTGAGGAATGCTGCTTATCCAGAATGTTCCGACTGCTTATCCGGAAAAAGGAGGTAGAGGACTTATCCGGAATACTATCCAGAATACTAAAACTAGTGATGCTTATCCGGAACTCATAAAGGGGACTTATCCGGAATAATTGTTAACTAATAGCTTATCTAGAATAAGCTAATATGAAGCTTATCCGGAAAGTGGTGGCGACAGTTATCCGGAAAAAGAGGGTTTTGTACCTCTTATCTGGGGTATAGGAGATAGACAGATTTCGGAACAAGAAAACTTAGCAATAAGCAAAAATAAGCCAAAAATCAATAAGCACTTTACCAAAAGCTAAACCAAAATGATTTTAGAAAAAGGTGAATAAGCTAGAATTTAAAAACTTTTAAACACTAAATAAGCTAGAAATCAAAAAGCACTTTTTATCAAAACTTATCAAAAGCTACTAATTTTTAAGAACTACTAAGCATTAAGATTAAGGAAATAAGCACTTTTATATAGAAACTTTTAAGATTACCAATTTTATAAGCACAATCAAAGAAGCCACACAATCAAACCATCAACAAAATTAAAATAAAACTACATGATTATCAAGATTAAGAAAAAGATTAAGAAAGGTAGAATGAGAATTAAGTAGATAAGCTTGATTGATTACAGATTAATATCAAAAGATTACAAGATTAATGTAAAGATTCAATAAGTTTGAAAAGAAAACTAGAGAGAAATTAAAAACACACTTAATAACTAAAAATTAACTACCACTACTAAAAACTAACCACCCTCCTAATGACACATTAGGAGGGTATTTATAGGAGGTGGGGAGATTAAGTGCTTAAGCTTTCTTCTTTCTTTCTTCTCGTCTCGACTCGATTTAATTTCTTTGTCTTTCTCGACGTCGTCTCAGGATTTGTCGATATAAGTTGAACTTGTCTTATATTTTTCTTCTATAATTAGACTTGAGTTCTTCGACTTTATTAAACTTCCATCTTTAGACTTTTTCTTCGATAAATCTTCAGAATAGGACGTGGACTTCCGTTCTTTTTGCATTCTCAATCTTTCGACTTCGTCTTTAGTCTTTTTCTTCGATTAAAGCCCGTGATAGCCCATGTTTTCTTCCTTTTGAATCTTTTGGTCCTAAAACTCAATAAAAACACAAACCACGCAATATTCCGACTTTTACGACATAAAATAAACGTTTTGGTCTTGTTATTATTGGAAATAAATGGTCAAAGGGTAAGTGTTTTCACACTTATTACCCTGCTAGTGTAAAACATCAACCAGCTTATTCATAAGCTATTTTGGCTTATCCAGACTTGCAACAAGTTATTTTTTGTGATAGATCTTCCTCATTTGACCAATTTATTTGATCTGGAGCTTATTAGGGTTTGACTTTGACTTTTTACTAGAAAACTCGTTAAGTTGACTTTTACATAAGTGCTTATCTGCTTATTCTGGCTTATTGCTTGTGCTTATTTGAAAACTTTTTGATTATTTTGCTTAATTAAGTCATTTAAACCTTTTGAAAGTTGAATCAGCACTTGAGGTGGTCTAGAACCCAAAAACGACTATTTTGTCGTTTTGTGAAGAGTGTCTTGGCTTATTTCAGGCTTATTTCTTGTGCTTTTTCCAATTTTCTTTTTACAGATATCTTAAGTAACTCAAAAGAAGCTTGTGTGTCAAATTTTATCTTATGGCATCAGCTTATAGCTTAATGGGCCAAAAAGCCCATTAAGAATAAGCTGCTTTGAAATAAGCTAGGTTAAACACATTTTCAACTTTTGGGCCTTCAGAGTTTTGTTCTTAAAATCAAATTTTATGTCAGATAGGAGATTTTGGGCTAATTTGGATAATATTTTTCTTATTGGGCCTATTTCAAGCCCATTACGGGACTGTTTGGACTTTTAGCACATTTCAAGGCCCAATAGGGGTATTTTTGTAATTTAAACTTCATTTCTATTTTATATAGGTTAAAATACACTAATTTGCAACTTTTTAGAATTTTTTATAAATTTTGATTTTTATTAATATTTTATTATTTAAAATTAAAATTTTGATTTTTTCAAGTTTTTTCATTTTTATTAGATCAAATACATTATGTTAGGAATTTTATAATTTTTAGAATATTTTTATTGTCATTAGATTAAATTTTAGAATTATTTTAAGTTTTAATAGTTTTTAATTGTTTTTAAATAGTTTTTATTAATTTTAAAATTTTCAAAAATAGTTATAAATTTAGTTAAACCATTTAAGAGGTTTACAAGTTAAAAAATCTCATTTTGGGCTTTTTATTAATTAATTTTATTTTTCGGGCTTTAATTAGCATTAAAAAATTATTATTTAATTAAATAAAAGGTTTGTTGGGTCAAAAATATGAGTTAATGAGTCAAAACACAAATACATGGACTAAATCTGCCATTAATGAAAACTACAAGCTGGTGGACAAACTTGTAGAAATATATCACAGGAAAAGATTTAGTTTATTCTTAGCTTCCTTTGTAAGTCTTGGTTTCCTTATCTTATAAAAGGAACCAGACGTGTTTTAGGTTTTAATATATCAGTTTTCACAATGTAACCTAAAGGTGTAGTGTGTGTTCTAGGCTTCTGGTTCATATTAAGACGCCTAGGTTATTTTTTTTAATAATTTATTGCAAGTAACAGGGAGAAATTCATCTTGTTCTATTAAACACCTTGTTCATGATTATTATTCTTTTTCGCTATGATTAAACGTCATATGAATGATAATCATGCCTAGTAGCTAAAAGATCCGGAATTATAGGATTCCACAATTGGTATCAGAGAGGGTGGCTCTCGATGCTAGTATTAACGAGGTGTTCGTTCATGGGGTAAAAAAAGAAAAACCCGTCTAGGGTTTATATGCTGTTTTGTGTTCGCAGCAGTATTCAGAAGGGCATAACCTTTTCGTGAACCGTTGGATCATCGTGAAATGTTTTCTGGGAGTTCTTGGAACATGTTTCTAGGATCTCACCGGAGGGATTGTCCAGATGAGTCTCTATGAGAAAGTTACAGGCAGTCGAATTAGGCTATAGAGGTGATTTTCAAATTTTATGTTTTGCTCTAAATCTTGAACTAGGGTTTTCTACAAACCTTAGATCCTTTATAAACAGGAAAAGGAGATGGTTACTGTCTCTACTTGCATTTGTGAGTCAATTTAACATGGATGATGAACCCTTGTAGAGATATATATTCTACACATGCGGTTATGATCATGTAATAAGAAGCAGCAAGAAAAGGGGTTTCACATAAACCCTAGATCGATTTATAGAAGCTATTATTTTATGATGTGAGTTTGTTCTATGGTTTGATGTACAAAACCCTAGTTTGGTTGTGATAGTTGCTGCTGACAACGAAAAAGGACAGCATAGTGTCCGAATGATAGTAGCAGGTACAAACACAGGTCTTGAATGCATTCTGTGATTGGCAGCAGGAAGTATGCTGATTTTTGACAGGATATTAGGTTTTCTTAAACCCTAGAACATATTATTGTGCCAAGTTTCATGAGTTGGTTGAAAAGGACGTGACTTAGTATACTTTTCTGATCTGATCCATGCCCAGAAAGTGAGAGACGTGATATTACTGTGCAAAAGAAGTAATCATGAACGTGTGATTTGTACCAAGTTATGAGAAGAATCTATATAGTCCTTCATGGTTGTATTGGAATAAAATAAAAGGGAGGTTTGATGTACTGTTGGTGAAGTGGACGTGAGATGTGTGGTCCAAGCTTCATCGACTGATGCAAACAAAGGCCTTTGTATTGTAGTGTTAAAGGTGTTCATGTGTTAAGTCTGCTAGTAAGACAGAGACGTGTGCTTCACATAGTAGTTTTGGGTATGTATTTTCTGATCCTTACGTGACAATGACATGCTCCTGTTGTGGTCCCAATATATCTGTTTGTTCGTGTGTTCAAAAGTGAAAGAGGTACTTTTGTTTGTGGTCCACTGGTCCGACATCTTAAAGCATCCGTGAGGTACCTTTTCTGACTATATGTTCTTCACGTGAAGTCAAAGACATGAATCTTGTCATTGAGCGTGATTTATGACTTATATTTGGACAAGATATGAATGTGGGTATAACTGATCGTGTGCAACAAGTAGTTTATGGCTGTGAGTTTGTGAATCGAGGAAAGGTATATTGGTTTAATATTAAATCCCTAATCTTTAGGGATTACATTCCATATATTTTTGGATGTGCAATTACATATGTCTATGATGCTTATTTTTGGGACTTATTCTCCCTGATATAATGGACGAGATACATATGTGCAATTAGCATAGATGTGAATAAATTTGATGTTCACGTGGTCAAAAATAACATGGGCAGATTGCTTTTTGTTTATTCTTCAATACGAATGGATCAAAGAGGTGTTGGATATTGTATCACGTGTGATTATGGTCCATCAAGGTATGTGCTCACATTAGGTCAACGAATGTGTGCTACTACCAGGTATATAATACGAGTCTTATTTTATGGTCCTTGGAATTGATGTGATTGGTCCATGCTTAGTCATCACGTGAATACTGTTCGATGATTTTGGTTAAAGAAAAAGGTGAATACGAAAGTTTGTGCAGCTATATTTTTTTGGTTTTTTTAATGATGTTATACAAAAGATGGAAAAACGTCTGGTGCTTAGGTGTCATTCACTATTCTTACTTTTCAAGCGAAAGAAGTAAGGTTTTGGAAAGTGATTCTCAAAGCTGCTTCAATATTATAATACTATTTGAAGGCTGGTGTTGCTACAATATTAGTCTTTCTAGGCTGTGACAGATGATATGCACTTATGGTCTTCACATGAGGAAGAAGCAATGTGGTCACGTGAAGGTTAATGCAATAGACAAAAGAAAGAGTGATCGCATGTGGAATATATAGAGGCCGCTGTCAAAAGAATGAAGTTAGCCGCTGACGTTTGTAATTCAGCCGCTGACAAAGCATAATTCACCCGCTGACAGAAGTGGACGCTGACAGAATGATGTGTTGTCAGAGATATGTCAACACATACTGATGAGATCTCGGATAAAGGAGTATCTTGGATGACAAAGATTTCGCTGTTGTTTGGTAATTTGATTCGGTTTCGGCACACAAAACAAGGTATTTACACACGAAGGTACATGGAATCTCTATTTTTATTCAGAATATCGTTATGATATTAATGGCTCGGATATTTTTCTTAGAAGACGTATATGATTAAGGGGAAGAATTCTTATGATAAGTTTGATGTTCGAAGTAGATTTTCGCGAGATTATGTTTTATCATATCTTTAAAGTCAACAGCTACTGACTTTGATGATGACTTGTTCGTGCTTCAATGTTTGGTGACGAAGACTTGTCAAATCTAGCAACTAGATACCTTGCTATCACTTGAAGGAGTCACATTATCGTGCTCAGTGTCTCACAAAGGATGAGGATTTTTACAAACAGATCGAGGTCTACTTATATTTTTTGTGTCATATAAGTTCGACGTCACATGGATAGTGCAAGACATGGAACACAGGTTTGGGTTATTCTACTTCTACATCAAGATTATTGTATTTATTTTTCTTCAGGATCATTACACAGAGCCTACATATGGAGAGTCTTCAAGATCACTTTTTCACGGTCCCTATTGATGTGTCAAAAAGGGGAAGATGTGCTATACTTAAGGGGAAGCTTCTTGGAGATCATGTGCCAAATACAAAGGATTCGCGCTTAAGGGGAAGTGTTTTGACATCATCAACTAGGGGAAGATTGTTGGGTCAAAAATATGAGTTAATGAGTCAAAACACAAACAAATGGACTAAATCTGCCATTAATGAAAACTACAAGCTGGTGGACAAACTTGTAGAAATATATCACAGGAAAAGATTTAGTTTATTCTTAGCTTCCTTTGTAAGTCTTGGTTTCCTTATCTTATAAAAGGAACTAGACGTGTTTTAGGTTTTAATATATCAGTTTTCACAATGTAACCTAAAGGTGTAGTGTGTGTTCTAGGCGTCTGGTTCATATTAAGACGCCTAGGTTATTTGTTTTAATAATTTATTGTAAGTAACAGGGAGAAATTCATCTTGTTCTATTAAACACCTAGTTCATGATTATTATTCTTTTTCGCTATGATTAAACGTCATATGAATGATAATCATGCCTAGTAGCTAAAAGATCCGGAATTCTAGGATTCCACAAGGTTTGAGTGATTTTTGATTTTTTATAAACTCTAATTACATTTTTTAGGATTTACTCCAATTTTCTAGGAATTTTTAGTGTAAAATTTTAATTTGGTCACTTTTTACGGTTTTACGTGCACGACTATTCGTCCTAGTTTAATTCGTAATCGTAGCCTTCATTCTCTTCTAATCTATGTTCTTCTATTCATTTCTCATCTCTATAATCACAAACCATTAATCAATTCTTAACACAATACACAAGCCTCCTTGAGAACGATCCCCACTTTAGGTCATTTACTTGTGGTTTCCTAAACTACTTGTTAATACTTGCCCTAATTACCTCCTTTTCCTAAAGGTGTGTAAAGTACTCAACATCATTTTGACGCCGCTGCCGGGGAGGCGTGTTGTGTTTTGATTTGAATAATTGTTGTTTTTATATAGCCATAATAGCTAATTGTATTAGTAGCACTCTACTAATACGTATTATCGGTTTTTCTTTTTTTTGAATACTATTACTATATTATATACGTAAAACAATAAATTCACAAGTACTCCAAAAGTTTGAAAACACAACCTTGATTGGGAGGTCATTACTCAATCATTATGTTCGAATCTCAAACAAGAACGAAAAGGAAAAATAGATAAATACTTTCGTGAAGCTTAATTTTGAAAAACATAAACTATAAGGTGGGTATAAGGCGTGTATTATAAAATATACCCTAAGGAAAAAGGCTCTTAAGTGCTTCGCGCCACCTCGTTTCCCTGCTTGCTTGTGCGTGTTTAGATAAAAAGGGCTAATCGAGGGTTTGCCAACCAAAGTATTATCTAAGTATCATATATATTTTCTTAGTTTCATTTGATTAAACCCTCTTGAACGTTTTGGTGTTCCACCAACGTTCTAAAGTCATCGAAGGCGTTCACTTCACGTGATCGTTTTCATTCCTTGAGGCTTCTTTAATCAAGAGATTTGATTAAGCAGGAGATTTGTAGATTTTTGTCTACCTAATACAATCACAAAAATCCAAAAAAAGTAAAAACAATCAAAAACCACAAAAAAAATTGGAAAAATTAAAAACACCAAAGAGAATCTTCTTTGCTCATCTCCACGTTGTACGTGATGCTTATGCTTACTCGTAATCAAGCAAGACGTGCACGTAAACGAAAAAACCGAAAGGAGTCAACACCTACTCCTAATCTTTCTAGTGCGGAGTCTCCTATTGACGAACCTATCGTAGAAGAAGAACCAACCATGGCGAATCGTACTATGATGGAGTTACTTCAAGCACCCACCGAGGGTTATGGAGAGGCTATTGTGATTCCCGCTATCCTTGCGGAGACTTTTGAAGTGAAAACGAGTTTTTGTTGTCGATGATCCAAAACAACAAATTCCGTGGTGATGAAAAGGACAACCCGCACAACCATATCCGCCAATTCAATCGTCTTATCGCCACTTGAAAATTTAAAGATGTTGCTAATGATTCGATTAAGATGATGTTATTTCCGTATTCCTTAGCGAGGCCCGCTAAAATTTGGTTAGAGAAAGAGCCACCCAATTCTATATTGACGTGGAAGGATCTAGTTTCAAAGTTTGTGAACCAATTTTTCCTGCCCTCTAAGAGACTACACATTTGAAAAACGAGATTTCAAAATTTTCACAAGAATTTAATAAGAGTTTTTCAACGGCTTGGAATAGGTTTAAGGAAATGTTACATGAGTGTCCTCATCACGGTTTTTCCGACTTGCATCAAATTGACACGTTTTACAATGGTTTAAATGATCATGAAAGGGATTATCTTAATGTTGACACGGGTGGTAATTTTTTGTGTAAAACGGTTGAGGAAGCGTTGTTGATAATTGAGAATAGATCTAAGGTGTATAGTCCTCGTAACACATCGAGTGTTCGTAAGGCTTCTTCTTCGGCTTCACCTTCTTTGTCCAATACCATCGATGCTTGCCAAATTGAGGCGAACTTCGAAAACAAAATCTTTGATAAGCTTAAAGGTCTCTTAATTGAATTCAAAGTTGGAGAACAAAGTGCTCCCGCTACGGCTAAAGCGGTTGAGGTTTCATGTATGTATTGTGGTGGAGGTCATGATTTCTCCGGGTGCATTACCAACGATGGTAACACTTCGAGTGCCTACGTGGCCACGGGAACTTACAACCAAAATGGTCAAGTTACCCGCTCTAATCAATTTACTCCACCGGGTTTTGCTCCCAATCAAAATGCTAACAACAACTATAAAAAAAATCACGTTGGTTTAAAAAACAATTACAACGGAAACTATGGGAATCAAGGGGCTAATAACAATCAAGTTTCAAACAAAAATCAAAACAATGATTTTCAAAACAACAACGAGGGTTTGCAAACTTTGGAAGATCTTCCAAATGAATTTGTTGAATACGCAAATGGAAACGATGCTAGGTTTGATAATATTCAAAGAGAGATCATTAGCCTAAGATCCGAGTTTAAGAATGACTTGAAAAAGGAGTTAAAAACGAGTTAGCAAATGAGCTTAAAATCCATACAAACAAAATGGAAGGGAATGTAACTAGGTTACAACAAAACCAACAAAAAATGGAACAAGTGCAACATGAAATAAAATAAGAGATCATTAAGGCCGAGAAGAGGAAATATGTTTGAGGATAAAATTTCATCTATGTTTGAGGCTATAATGTGCAAACCGTTTTCGAGTAGTCTTCCTAGCAATACCATATCGAACCTTAAGGAACCAACTCCTCAACCAATTGCTCCTACGGAGGATGCAATTGAGGAAGAACCCGAGGTGGTGGTCTAAAAGGTGCATGTACCAATCCCACGAATTACCGCTCATGGCACACCTACGGTTGACCCATTACCACATTTGGAACCCGAGATTCCAATGGCTATGCCTATGCCTCAACCCACACTACCTTTTCCCTCGAGACTTAGAAAGGAGAAACGTCAAGAGCGCAATAAATACCAATTTGAGCTTTTATGAAAATGTTTCGTGACGTTCATTTTAATGTGAGTTTTGCCGATGATTTGGTCATGATGCCTCGATTTGCCGCTAACTTTAAGAGTATGTTGGACAACAAGGAGAAATTGCAACAATTGTCTAGTTGTTCATCGGTTTATCTTAACCACATACCTCAAAAAGTCGGTGATCCTGGTAAATTGTTGATTCCTTGTGCAATCCAAGATATGGAAGAATGCTATGCCTTGCCCGATCTTGGTGCTAGTATTAACTTGATGCCACTTGCAATCTTCAAGTCTATCAATCTTCCTAATCTTACTCCTTCACTAATGTCAATCGAGTTGGCCGACCATTCCACGATTCCCGCATGTTGATTGGCGGAAGACGTGTTTGTGAAAGTGGGAAAGTTCTATTATCCGATAGACTTTATCGTTGTCGATATTCCCACGGATCCTCAAGTTCCTCTCATTTTAGGTCATTCGTTTTTAGATACGTCTATGGGTTTAATTGATGTGCATGCTAGAAAGATCACCTTATTTTTCAACGACGAGGAACTTATTATAAACGCAACTCAAAATTCTCCAATTTCTCATGTTTATTCCGTTGCAACCGTAAACCTCGTTGATATGGTTGACGTTGTTTGCGAGGTATTTTCACAAGAAGTTTTAGGTTTTGGTGATGATGAAAATAGTGGCAAACCCACTATGCTAGATCCCATTCTTGATAACTCCACACCAACCTTCACTCCATTTGAAGGTGGTGGTTTTACGTTGGAAGAATTCGATGTTCCACGTACTTGTGATGAAGACCTCGACAATGATGAGGACTTCTCGATTATCAAGGATTTTCTAAACGATTTCCCATTTCCTCCAACTGAGAGGTTATAAGTATCGAGCCCAAATCTTCAATTGAGGAACCACCAATCCTCGAGTTGAAAGATTTACCTCCTCACCTCGAATATGTATTTTTGGAGGAGGACGACAAGTTGCCGGTTATTATTGTGAAAGATCTTTCGGATGATGAAAAAACCGCACTTTTCGATGTTCTAAAGGATCACAAAGGGGCAATTGTGTGGAAGTTATCCGACATTAAGGGGATTGATCCCAAATTTTGTACCTACAAAATCTTAATGGAGGAGGATTACAAGCCCGCAATCCAATGTCAAAGGAGGGTGAACCCCAAAATTCACGACGTCATCAAAAAGGAAGTCCTTAAACTCCTTGACGCGGGAATGATTTACCCTATTTCCGATAGCCCTTGGGTGAGTCCTATTCATTGTGTCCCTAAAAAGGGAGGAATGACCGTTGTGCCAAACGATGCCAACGAGTTAATTCCAACTAGACTTGTGACCGGATGGAGAGTGTGCATTAACTATCGTAAGTTGAATGATGCCACTCGAAAAGACCATTTTCCCTTGCCCTTCATGGACCAAATGTTGGAGCGTCTTGCGGGAAACGATTTCTATTGCTTTTTAGATGGTTTTTCCAGTTACTTCCAAATCCCCATCGATCCTCGTGATCAAGAAAAAATTACGTTTACGTGTCCATATGGAACGTTTGCCTATCGTAGAATTCCATTTGGACTTTGCAATGCACAGGGAACCTTTCAAAGGTGCATGATGGCTATTTTTTCATGACATGATCGAAGAGACGATGGAAGTCTTCATGGATGACTTTTTCGTGTTTGGTAGTTCGTTCACTTCGTGTTTGTCGAATCTTGAGAGAATGTTGAAGCGTTGTGAGGAAACCAACCTTGTGCTTAATTGGGAAAAATGTCATTTTATAGTTAAAAGTGGAATCGTCTTAGGGCACAAGGTTTCGAAAGTGGGGATTTAGGTAGATCAAGCTAAGGTAGACGTCATCGCCAAATTACCTCATCCCAAAGCCATTAAGGGAGTTAGGAGTTTCCTAGGCCACGCGGGCTTTTATCGTCGATTCATCAAGGAATTTTTAAAGCTTTCTCGACCTATTACACATCTCCGCGAAAAATATGCACGTTTTGTCTTTGACGAAGATTGTGTACGAGCCTTTGAAATCCTTAAGAGGAAACTTACCGAAGCTCTCATTCTTGTTGCTCCCAATTGGAACCTCCCCTTTGAGCTCATGTGTGATGCTAGTGACTACGATATTGGGGCCGTATTGGGGCAACGTCATGAAAAAACACTTCTTGCCTATTCACTATGCTAGCAAGACGATGACCGAGGCTTAACTAAAATACACTACAACGGAGAAGGAATTCCTTGCCGTGGTGTATGCATTTGAGAAATTTCGACCTTATCTCGTCTTGACTAAATGCATAGTGTATACGGCTCATTCGACTATCAAGTATCTTATGGATAAAAAAGATGAAAAGCCAAGATTACTTCGTTGGATTCTCCTCCTTCAAGAATTTGATCACAAAATCGTTGTCAAAAAGGAGCCGAGAATCTAGCGGCCGATCATCTTTCTCGTTTGGAAGATCCTCACCAAAGTGTTTACGAGCCCAAGGAAATCGCCGAAACATTTCCACTCGAGACACTCGGTGTAGTAAATTCTAAGCTTGATTCTTCTACCCCATGGTTTGCGGACATCGCAAATTACCATGCGGGGAACTTCATCATCAAGGGTATGACGACTCAGGAAAAACTAAAATTCTTTCGTGACGTCAAGTTCTATTTTTGGAACGATCCATACTTGTTTCGAACTTGTGCGGATCAAATTATTCGACGTTGTGTCTTTGGTACCGAAGCTTCTAACATCCTTAGAGCTTGTCACGAGGGACCCACGGGTGGTCACCACGGTGCTAATCTCACGGTTAAGAAGGTTTTTGATGCCGGTTTCTGTTGGCGTACTATTTACCGAGATGCACATGCACTTGTGAAGTCATGGGACTCATGCCAACGACAAGGAAAAGCCTCACAAAACGATGAAATGCCACAAAATATCATCCAAGTGTGTGAGATCTTTGACGTTTAGGGCATTGACTTTATGGGGTCGTTCCCATCATCTCGTGGTAATAAGTACATCATTGTCGCCGTTGACTACCTATCTAAGTGGGTGGAAGCTAAGGCTTTTGATACAAGCATTTTGCAATGGTTGAAAAGTTCGTTTTCTCGGAATCCTCTCGAATTGATCTCAGTTAAAAGTGGAATGATTTGTTCTTGGTGACAAAAAGTGGATTTAGTTTTCTAATCTACTAAACAGAGAAATGATAATAATTTAATCTTAAAACAATCAACAATTAAAAAGTAATGCTTGAATTTAAACAAAACAACCATTGAAAAGTTACCCTATGCAGAAAACGTCCTCCTATTCGGAAAGTTGGGCTCTATTCGGAAAATAATCTTTATGCGGCAAGAAAGGCACTATTCGGAATATTGAATTCTTACTCGGAAAAATTACCCTTATGCGGAAAATATGGCTTATGCGGAAAGTTCCTCTATTCAGAAAAACTGTTCTATGCGGAAAAATGAAGCCTATGCGGAAAATTGAGCTATGCGGAATAACATGCCTATTCGGAATATCAAGTTCTATGCGGAAAGTTTGGCTATGCGGAGAAGTTAACCTTATGCGGAAAATATGGTCTATTCGGAAAATAAAGTACTATGCGGAAAATGGGGTTATGCGGAATATGTGAAATATTCCGAATAGGGAATGAACAAATCAAGCTATGCGGAATATTAGCAATATTCCGAGTAAGGGAAAATAAATGAGTTCTATTCGGAAAAACTTGTATATTCAGAATATTCCTGGGTTGAAGAACAGTAACAGTATCAGCAAAACAGGGGACTCGAATTTTAAGCAAAATCAAACCAAATACTTAAAAAGGTTTTACCAAATTAAACACAAATCATTTAAATACCATAAGTAACAAATCCCACCAATAAAAACACTAAATTAACAACTTTTTAAAATCAAACTTGAATCAAATAAAAACTTAAGAACTTGCAATAGAAGATGATTTAGAACAAGATGAATGAAAAGATGAAATTGATAGATTAATGTAAAAGTAACAAGAGTAATGATTAAGAGTTACAAGATTGAAAGAAAAAGATGAAAATCACCAAACACCCTAATGGTGTTTGTGATGAACCGATTCTAAGAAACTGGGAAAAAGAAAAATGAAAAGCTCTCCCCCTAAAATGTGAAGGAAAAGTCTATTTATAGTCCTAGTGGTTGGTTGGTGAGTGGGCTTTATCCCTTTCTTCTTGTCTTCTCGTCTTTTCAGAAAAGTTGACGTTTTCGATTCTGATTCGGGATTTGTCGTCGATTAAATTCAACTCGTCTTTTAACTTCTTCGTTAAATAGACTTGAGTTTCTTCGACATATGTACATCTTCCATCTTTGGTCCTTTTCTTCGATAAATCTTCAAATAGGCCCATTGACTTCAAATCTTTTGCATCTCTTGGACAATAGACTTCGTCTTTAGTCTTTTTCCTTGATAAAACCCGTGCAATCCCATGTTTTCTTTAATATTCGTCCGGTTAGCTCTGAAAACACAATAAACACAAAAACCACGCATAATTTCAAACAAATGATATTAAATACGTGTTTTGGTCTTGTTTTAGCCAGAATTAAGTGGTAAAAGGATGGGTGTTTACATACTTATCAAATCCCCTACACTTAACCATTGCAATGCCCTCATGCAATGCTTAGTGATAAAGCAAATTTTACATTTTTCTCATAATTAATCAACCTTGGCCTTATTAACATACTACTAAACAAAAATTAAAGTACTAAGAGAAATTAAAACTTTAAGATAAACAAAAGGATGGAAATAACTTGTAAAGAAATCAAGGACTTACATTAGGGCTTTGGTGTTGCGAAGATTTATCACCCTCAAGTTTCACGTTCCCCAAACTAAGCTTAAAAACGAGATCATTGTTATTATAAGTTAGCAATTCAAACACTTACACACATGGTTTAATTAAATGCTTAAACTCCCTTATTCCTAGTTGTATCTCTTATATTTTATTTTTGACTTAGAATGATCATGAAGATGCATTTTTGGACTTATTTCGATAGTTTATTTAGGCTGAAAGCAAAGTAGAACGATTTGATCAATAGTTAGCTAAAGGACAAAATCTCTTAAAACTGCTTCTCGGGATATCAAAAAATTCATATCTTGGCATAACTCGGTTCACGATTTGAGACCTTTCTCGGGCCGATATTTGGCATGTACTTCATACTTCATATCTTCGAGAGACGTTCTTGAGATAATGGTCTTCTCATCATAATAAAGTTTCTTCACTTGGAGACTTTTGAGGGGTACTCCAACTTTGTTGACCATGACTTCATGATTATTTCTTCAATCTCTAATTGGGATTTTGAGATACAATGATCCGCCTCCTTTTCGGACTTGGATCTATTTATCCTCATACCTTGTTAGGGTCTTTTCGGATAGACTTCTCCATGATCTTTATGGGAGTTGATTGCTTTTCGTCGTGAGTCTTGATCCTTCATATTGATTTTGGGAATAATGCTTTTCACATCACTTTTGGATCTTCAGCAATAAAATGGAGTCCTCATGCCTTGTTAGGGCCTTTTCGGACTCGCCAATCTTCGCGCCCCGCTTCATAAGTTATGCCTTGGCTATGAACTCTCGTCATTACCGAGCAACTTTTAAACGATCTTGGGCTAGAAGCTAAGTAACTTTTCAAATCGTACGACCTTACTTATTGCAGATAAATTATTAGCAAGTGATGGGAGAATAGGCAAATAATTACACCAAGTGAGCTTGCGCAAGAATACCGACTTATAATTGACTCTATCATTTCTCGTCCTCCACAATTTAAAATCGCAAATAATGAGACTCGTGGATACTTAGCCTAATAAACCAATTAGGGTCTACATGGTTAAGGATACTAGCTAGAATAAACTTGGATAAGTCTATTCGGGTTGAGTCAAAATAATCGCAACGGGCCTAATAGATCAAAGACTTCTAAACTAGCTACACCACTTTATTAAAATTTTTGACTTTATTACGGGATATATACATATGAAAGCAACGATAAAAATTTAAAAATTACGACTAAATGGCCAAAGTTAATAAAAAATTTGAAAAATGTTGAAAAATATGATTTTCCGGTTAAATGAAGGCATTTTCATGGAAAGGTCCACTTAAAACTTCGATAGAAGTCCCCCTTACACTTAAGATAAACATTGTCCTCAATGTTTAAGCATGTGGGAAACGTCTCCCCTACACTTATGACATTGTGCACATTGGTTAACTCGAGTTAAGGAAGAGACGACTAAAGTGATCAATTTCAAATGCGAGTATGAAGAAAATTGAATCACGATAGTTGAGAGATAGAACCGGATTTCGGATAACACGGGAGCACGGTTCTTTCAAAGATTCCAAGATTGCAGTTATCCCTGTAATCACATCACCACACAAACACAAACGACCAAAATAGGTCATCCCCTACACTTAGGGGGTTAAAGGGATAGATACTCGGGCTGCCTCCCGAGGAGCGCTTGTTTTTGATAACCGAGTCACGAGCCTGACTCGACCCAAAATTAGTTCATGGGGAACGTGGTGAGGGATGGAATCACCTCCTGAGAGGTGTCCTCACCATAGTACACTTCACTCGTTGGCCATTCACCTTAAAATTCGGTCCATTAGGTTGAGCGAGCTCAAGAGTACCATATGGAAAAATTTGGGCAATGGTGAATGGGCCGGACCAACGAGATTTCAGCTTGCCCGAAAAGATTTTCAACCGAGAGTTAAAAAGTAAGACTTTGTCTCCAACATGGAACTCTCGGTTTTTGATCTTGGAGTCGTGAATGAGCTTAGTTCTTTCCTTATAGATCAAAGAATTTTCATAAGCCTCATTCCGAAGTTCATTGAGCTCATTGAGTTGGATCTTGCGTAGGTCACCGGCTTTGTTTATATCAAAATTAGCCCACTTCAAGGCCCAGTAAGCCTTGTGCTCCAACTCAATGGGAAGGTGGCATGCTTTCCCGTACACAAGACGATAAGGTGTACAGCCGATCGGAGTCTTGTATGCAGTACGAAAAGCCCACAAAGCATCATCAAGTTTATCAGCCCATGCGGCACGATGCTCTCCCACGGTTCTTTCCAGAATTCGCTTATGTCCTCGGTTGGATATTTCAGCCTGGCCATTAGTTTGTGGGTGGTAGGCTGTGGAAAGACGATGATTTACACCGTACTTAGCCATGACTCTTGCGAATTGGTCATTGCAAAAATGAGTCCCACGATCACTAATAATGGCACGAGGCACACCGAATCTAGCGAATAAAGCTTTCAAAAAGTTACAAACCACCCTTGCGTCATTAGTAGGTAAAGCTTTGGCTTCAACCCACTTTGAAACGTAGTCAACGGCTACAAGGATGTATTTGTTTCCTTTAGAAGAAGGGAATGGCCCCATAAAGTCGATACCCCAAACATCAAAGATTTCACACTCTTGAATGAAATTCTGAGGCATCTCGTCTTTATGTGTGATTTTGCCTTGCTTTTGGCAAACATCACATCGTTTGACCATATCGTGAGCGTCACGGTATATGGAGGGCCAATAAAATCCCGAATCAAACACTTTTTTAGCGGTGTAGTTAGGACCAAAGTGACCACCGGTGGGTCCTTTGTGGCAAGCATCAAGGATTTCAGACGCTGACGGTCCATCAACACATCGGCGGATAATCAGGTCGGCACATTGTTTGAATAGGTAAGGGTCGTCCCAAAAGTAAGTCTTAATGTCGGTGAAGAACTTTTTCTTTTGTTGAGACGTCAACCCTTCCTTGAGAATTCCACCCGCCAAGTAGTTTGCAAAGTCCGCAAACCACGGGGTTTCATTCGGCTTCGAGTTTATAGACATTAAGGTCTCCAAGGGAAAAGAATCATTGATTTCTTTGTTCGGATGATCCCCTTGGTAAGGATCCTCAAGTCGGCTAAGATGATCCGCGGCTAGGTTTTCTGCTCCTTTCTTATCACGAATTTCGATTTTAAATTCCTGGAGCAGCAAAACCCAGCGAAGAAGTCTTGGTTTGGAATCTTGCTTTGTCAACAAGTACTTCAGCGCGGAATGATCGGTATACACAATAGTGGTAGAAAGGACAAGATAGGGGCGGAATTTTTCAAAAGCATAGAGAACAGCTAAAAGCTCTTTTTCGGTTGTCGTATAATGCAATTGTGCCCCCGTCATTGTCTTGCTAGCGTAATGGATCGGTTAGAAGTGTTTGTTCACTCTTTGTCCAAGAACCGCTCCAATAGCAAAATCACTAGCATCGCACATCAACTCAAAGGGCAGCTCCCAATTAGGGATAACCAAGACGGGTGCCTTAGTTAGCTTATCCTTAAGCGAGTTGAAGGCTTCAAGGCACTCTTTGGAAAAGATAAAAGGAGTATCTTTTTCCAAGAGGTGGGTCATCGGGCGGGCGATTTGAGAAAAATCTTTGATGAATCGACGGTAGAAGCCCGCATGACCCAGGAAACTTCTCACACCCTTCACGGTTGAAGGTGGAGGCAACTTTGCGATAACATCGACTTTAGCACGGTCTACTTCAAGACCGGCTTTCGAGATCTTATGTCCAAGCACGATGCCTTCTTTTACCATAAAATGGCATTTTTCCCAATTCAGAACTAGGCGAGTGTCTTCGCACCGCTTTAGCATACGTTCTAAATTGGCAAGGCAAGAAGAGAATGAATCCCCGAAGACCGAGAAATCATCCATGAAGACTTCCATGGTTTGTTCAACCATGTCATGGAAGATAGCTAACATACACCTTTGGAAAGTCCCGGGCGCATTACATAAGCCAAAAGGCATTCTTTTGTAAGCAAAAGTGCCATAGGGACAAGTGAATGTAGTCTTCTCTTGATCTTGGGGATCGATGGGTATTTGAAAATAACCCGAGAAACCATCAAGAAAGCAGTAATATTCATTACCCGCTAATCGTTCAAGCATTTGGTCCATAAAAGGTAAAGGGAAATGATCCTTTCTCGTGGCATCATTGAGTTTGCGGTAGTCTATACAAACTCTCCACCCAGTAACGAGACGAGTGGGAATCAACTCGTTATGTTCATTGGGAACAACGGTTATTCCGCCCTTCTTGGGCACACAATGGATTGGACTAACCCATGGTGAATCTGAAATAGGGTAAATCATACCCGCATCAAGAAGTTTGAGAACCTCTGTTTTGATGACTTCATGGATTTTTGGATTCACCCTTCGTTGGCTTTGAATTGTGGGCTTAAAGTCGTCCTCCATGAGAATTTTGTGTGTGCAGAAGTGAGGATCAATTCCACGAATATCCGAAATCTTCCAAGCAATAGCCTTCTTATGATCCTTCAACACAGCGACAAGTCGGGCTTTCTCTTCATCCTTCAAATCCTTAGCAATGATAACTGGCGACTTCTTCTCTTCTTCAAGAAATACATACTCGAGATGGGATGGCAACTCCTTAAGTTCTAGATCCGGAGGATTGTCGACGGGAGGCGTATTCGAAGTCGGAGTATCGATAGCAATGACAATGGGAGATGGAGGGGAAGGATTGTCTTCTTTGAGGAGGTTAGCAATGAAACTGAGATCTTCATCCCAATTGGCAGTAGAATCGTCATTCTCTAAATTCACATCTCCCAAGGTGGCTTCCAAATCTTTCCAAAGGAAATCACTTTCTCCAAATAGAGATAGTGATGAGTCGATAGAGGAAACGGTCTCAACATTGGGAAGAGAGGTAGGAATATTTTTACAAGCATCCTTGAAGTGTTCTTCACAAGCCTCATCAAGAACGTCAATACAATTAACACTCTCGTATGAATAAGGCTGTTTAGAAAGCTTTCCCATGTTGAAGACTACTTTATCGTCACCCACTCTCATGATTAGCTCACCGTCTTCAACATCAATGAGAGTGCGACCGGTCCTCAAGAATGGACGACCAACAATGAGTGGCACACGGGGGTCCATCTCGTAGTCGACGACAACAAAATCAGCAGGGAAGGTGAATTTGTCGACTCCTACAATGACGTCTTCGGCTATCCCCACTGGATAAGCAACCGTACGGTTAGCTAATTCCAAAGTCATTTTGGTGGGGACTAGCTCTGGGAGAGATAATTGCTTCCAAACACTTAGAGGCATGAGATTAATACTGGCACCTAGATCGGCTAGGGCCATGCAATTCTCTACTCCCGGGAAATTGCAAGGGATAAGAAAACGACCCGGATCACCAAGCTTAGTTGGCAATTTCCTTAAGAGCATTGCAGAGCAATTCTCATTAAGTTGGGTGTTGGCAATATCGAGGAGCTTTTCGTTGTCGCTCAGAAGATCTTTAAACATTTTTGCATACTTGGGCATGTGAGCGAGAGCCTCAGCGAAGGAGATATTAAAATTCAGTTGTTTAAACATTTTAAGAAAGTTAGAAACCTGAATATCATCCTTGCTCTTTTGCTTCTCTTTCCTCAACCTAGATGGATAAGGTATATTGGAAGAAGAGGAAGGCTTTGGGAGAAAAGGATCACTCACAACCACGGGTGGAGGAGGGGTAGAAGGAAGAGGTGGAGAAATTGGGGAAGGAGAAGGATGAGGAATAGGAGCAGGTGACTCGTTCTCCTTAGTCACAACCACCGGTGGAGGTAGAGGAAGCTCGGGTTCCTTGGTACCTTTGCCACTTCGAGTAGTGATTGCTTTCATCTCCCCTCTTGGATTCGCGACGGTGTTACTCGGAAGAGTACCCGAAGAAGAGGGTTGATTACCTTGGAAGAAACTAGCCATCATGTTCCTCAGATCATTAGTTTGGGTATCCAACGTGTTCCTCATGTCGGCTCTCAAATCGTTTCCTTGCTTGACCAAGTCTGCCTTCAAGTTGAGCACCTCTCTATGAAGATTTCCCACTATCGCATCATTAGTCCTCATATAGGTTTCTACTTCTTGGTGAAGAGCGGTAGGTTGGTTGGGAGGGGCATTGTATGCGGGTGGTTGGTAAGCAGGTTGCTGGTAGACATGGTTGTTACGTTGAGGTGGTTGTTGCTGCTTGTGAGGAGGTATGTATGGTTGTCGAGGTTGTTGTTGTTGTTGAGGAGAGCGATTGAGATTTTGTTGTTGGTTGGGGTTGGTAGGAGGGAAACTAGGTGGTGAAAGATAGTTGTTGCTGCGGTAGCTAAGCAAATTACGGTCACCTTGAGGTCTAGCTTGATAAGCAGGTTGTTGATAGGTGCCATATGCCGTGTTCACATTCTCTGCAGGGTAATCTTGGGTGGCGGTACAAGTGGTGTAAGAATGAGGACCACCGCATATCTCACAAGGTTGGCTGACAGCGTTCACTTGTGCGATTTTGGCGTTG
The DNA here is from genome assembly GCA_025667525.1 of Glebionis coronaria. Classification (NCBI taxonomy): domain Eukaryota; kingdom Viridiplantae; phylum Streptophyta; class Magnoliopsida; order Asterales; family Asteraceae; genus Glebionis; species Glebionis coronaria. Next base: position 231,936,143 of record CM046876.1, on the reverse strand, counting down.
TTGATGTTGTTGTTGCTAACGGTGTGGGTGACAAGCGATTCAAGAAGCGTAGTGATTTTGTCTAATCGCTTGTCGCTGTCACTAGCGCTAGCACTAGCGACATTGGTCCTAACACTCTTGGTTTGCACACGAGATTTGTTCTCAATGATATCCCAAGCAGCATTGGAAGTCTTAGCCAATAGATTACCCCCCGAGGCACTGTTCAGTGAATCTTGGTCACTCATGCTTAAACCATTGTAAAAAGTATTAATTTGATGTACTTTGGTAAAACCATGTTGTGGGCATTTTCTTAAAAGATCTTTAAAACGATCCCAAGATTCACTGAACGACTCATCGTACTTTTGTTCAAAATTATGATCTCATTCCGCAAAGCGGTAGTACGAGAGGGTGGAAAAAAGTAATTGATAAACTTTGTTTCCAAATCCGTCCACGAGAGAATACTCTGTGGCGGTTCCTTCGCAAGCCAATGCCGGGCTTGTCCCTCTAAAGAAAAGGGAAAAAGTTGTAACCTTATAACTTCTTGTGGAACCCCATTGAACTTGACCGTGTTGGTGAGTTGCAAGAATCTCTTGATATGGTCGTGAGGATCATCAATGGTGCGTCCCAAGAATGGTTGAGCAGAGACCATCTGGATAAAGCCTGACTTGAGCTCGAAATTGTTGGCGGCAATTGGAGGGATGACAATTGGATCCGTGTTGCCATCTACATGAGCTTGCAATAATTCAATCATCGGGCGATTATCCGGAAGGTGCTCATTGTTGTTGTTATTGTTCATGTTGTTGTTGTTATTATTGTTTGGAGGTGGTACACCGGCCATGTCTAAGTGATCGAGAGGCTCGGGCTCTTGATATGACGTTGATCGAGTGCGCATACACCTGCAAAAGAACGAACAAAGAAAAACAAGGCAAAAATATTTTTGGTTTTTATGTTTGTTAATTTTTTTTGTATTTTTGAAAATTTTATATTTTTTAGGATTTTTGAAAATTTTTATGATGAAAAAGTAACGTTCACGGGGAACGGATCCCAAAATCCAAATTCTCACAAAAAACTTTTGATCTTAACGAGAAGAGCCGGCAGCGGCGCCATTTGATACAAGCATTTTGCAATGGTTGAAAAGTTCGTTTTCTCGGAATCCTCTCGAATTGATCTCAGTTAAAAGTGGAATGATTTGTTCTTGGTGACAAAAAGTGGATTTAGTTTTCTAATCTACTAAACAGAGAAATGATAATAATTTAATCTTAAAACAATCAACAATTAAAAAGTAATGCTTGAATTTAAACAAAACAACCACTGAAAAGTTACCCTATGCGGAAAACGTCCTCCTATTCGGAAAGTTGGGCTTTATTCGGAAAATAATCTTTATGCGGAAAGAAAGGCACTATTCGGAATATTGAATTCTTACTCGGAAAAATTACCCTTATGCGGAAAATATGGCTTATGCGGAAAGTTCCTCTATTCGGAAAAACTGTTCTATGCGGAAAAATGAAGCCTATGCGGAAAATTGAGCTATGCGGAAAAACATGCCTATTCGGAATATCAAGTTCTATGCGGAAAGTTTGGCTATGCGGAAAAGTTAACCTTATGCGGAAAATATGGTCTATTCGGAAAATAAAGTACTATGCGGAAAATGGGGTTATGCGGAATATGTGAAATATTCCGAATAGGGAATGAACAAATCAAGCTATGCGGAATATTAGCAATATTCCGAGTAAGGGAAAATAAATGAGTTCTATTCGGAAAAACTTGTATATTCGGAATATTCCTGGGTTGAAGAACAGTAACAGTATCAGCAAAACAGGGGACTCGAATTTTAAGCAAAATCAAACCAAATACTTAAAAAGGTTTTACCAAATTAAACACAAATCATTTAAATACCATAAGTAACAAATCCCACCAATAAAAACACTAAATCAACAACTTTTTAAAATCAAACTTGAATCAAATAAAAACTTAAGAACTTGAAATAGAAGATGATTTAGAACAAGATGAATGAAAAGATGAAATTGATAGATTAATGTAAAAGTAACAAGAGTAATGATTAAGAGTTACAAGATTGAAAGAAAAAGATGAAAATCACCAAACACCCTGATGGTGTTTGTGATGAACCGATTCTAAGAAACTGGGAAAAAGAAAAATGAAAAGCTCTCCCCCTAAAATGTGAAGGAAAAGTCTATTTATAGTCCTAGTGGTTGGTTGGTGAGTGGGCTTTATCCCTTTCTTCTTGTCTTCTCGTCTTTTCAGAAAAGTTGACGTTTTCGATTCTGATTCGGGATTTGTCGTCGATTAAATTCAACTCGTCTTTTAACTTCTTCGTTAAATAGACTTGAGTTTCTTCGACATATGTACATCTTCCATCTTTGGTCCTTTTATTCGATAAATCTTCAAATAGGCCCATTGACTTCAAATCTTTTGCATCTCTTGGACAATAGACTTCGTCTTTAGTCTTTTTCCTTGATAAAACCCGTGCAATCCCATGTTTTCTTTAATATTCGTCCGGTTAGCTCTGAAAACACAATAAACACAAAAACCACGCATAATTCCAAACAAATGATATTAAATACGTGTTTTGGTCTTGTTTTAGCCAGAATTAAGTGGTAAAAGGATGGGTGTTTACACACTTATCAGCTTTACCCATCAACGATGCTCGTGTGGTAGTCAAGTTTTTGAAAAGCTTGTTTTCTCGGTTTGGAACCCCCCGTGCGATCATAAGCGATCGTGGAACCCATTTTTGTAACGACCAATTCGAAAGGGTCCTAAGGAAATATGGGGTTACACATCGTCTTTCTACGGCTTACCACCCACAAACGAGTGGGAAGTCGAGGTTTCAAACCGAGCGTTGAAAAGGATCTTGGAGAGATCTATCGGGGAGAACCGACAATCTTGGTCGGATAAGTTAGACGATGCTTTATTGTCCTTTCGGACAGCTCATAAGACGCCCATCGGGTGCACTCCATATAAGCTTGTGTATGGGAATAATTGTCACTTGCCAATTGAACTTGAACACAAAGCTTATTGGGCCCTTAAGCATTGTAATGATGATATGGAGACCGCGAGAAAACACTAGAAAATGCAAATAAATGATTTGGATGAATTGAGAGACATTGCTTATGAAATTTCATTGATTTATAAAGAAAAGACTAAAAAGTTTCATGATTCAAAAACTAAAAACCGGGTTTTTAACATTGGAGATCAAGTGTTGCTTTTTAACTCTCGTGTGAAAATATTTTTCGGCAAGTTTAAATCCCGTTGGTCTGGTCCATTCACTGTGAATCAAGTTTTTCCATATGGGACCATCGAGCTAGCTCAAAATGATGGCCCCAATTTCAAGGTGAATGGACATAGGTTGAAGCACTACTTTGGCGGGGAAGTTTCATCCTTGAACTACCTCGACCAAATCACCTTCCCCAATGATAATTAGTATTGAGGGGATCGAGTCGAGCTCATGACTCATTAATATAAAACGAGTTGCCTCGTGGGGGAGACCCATGCTTATCCTATGTAAATATTATCGCTTTCTAATGTAGTAACGTGTGGGGAATTCTGCCCTTCCAACCTTTGTTTCGTGGTTGCTTGTGAATTGTGGATTTTAGATGATCATGATCTTCACGATTGGAGCCTCTCGTGTTCGTTTTATGGGAGCACTCGATCGTTTGCTTGTAAGAATTTCTCAATATCCATGATATATCCTTTAATGTTCTAACTTTAGGTTTTTAGCACACTTCATAAACGTCTTTAAATTTAACGGTTACACCCTTTCCATGCTAGATTATGCATTCGACTACGTCTCTAGTATGGGGGTGTTTGCACCCCTAGACTCAAAACATTAAGGACAATGTTTAGCTTTAGTATGGGGGGTGAATAGATACTTGCATTGCCAAACCTTCACGCTTTCCAAAGTTTATCTTTTTGTTTATCGTTTTGTTGCAAAATAAGGCTAAAAATGGCCAAATTTTAAATTTTTTCTCATGTTTCATAAGTGTTTGAAGACACAAATGTAGATTTTCTGATGGCGAGAATAAGAGTAATTTTTGACTCGACCGTGCGTGTTGAGCACTTAGCTTCGATTCCTTAACTTTATATTAGGCTAAGTCTCTTAAATGAGGACAAGAAATGATAGAGTTAATTATAAGTTACTATGCTAAACGTAGAGTACTGTATTCTTTCAAAAACTCATGTGTTCTCGTTGTTTGCTTATTCTCCCTTCGCTTGTATATAAAATTTTTATTAATAAGTATTTGGCTTAGCGGTTTAGTCTTGATTGTTGGTTTCTAGTCTTTTCTAGTATCTTCCATGTAATTAAATTAGGAAGACATTATGGTATCGCCAGCGTCACGGTTTTGAAGTATTGGCAACCCGAATAATCGAAAGCTTCACCTAATTATAAGATTTCAAGTGCTCACCTAAATCAAGCAAACAATTTGAAGCTCACAAGGCCGAAAAATCTATGCGAAATTGAAAGTGAATCAAGCCTTAATCTTTGAAGCTTTAAAGATCCAAAATTCGCCTTAGCGTGAGGATATACGTCTTTGTCCATAATAAACACCTCATGGCGAGGTTAAATAAAAGGCACGGCAAGACCGAAGTCATAATAAAAGCTTCATGGCGAAGTTGAATAAAAGATGGAGGTAAACCTATGATAATAAGGCCCTTCCGTTAGGGGGCGTATAAAAGTCTTGGTAATAAGTCTCATGTTCAAAACCGTTATAAAACCGTGTTTATCGATCCTTCTTGTTGACTTAATTTTTTGACATCGTTGTCTATTATTAGGGGCTATTAATTCGATGGTCTTGGTTACACCGTTAGGACTCTATTTTTAGACCTAAATCTCTATTATCGCATAAGTCAAACAATGTATCCTCGTGAAACATTCAAGACAAAATAAAATATAAGAGATACAACTTAGGAAATTGGGAGGATAAGTACGTGATTAGGGCATATGAGTAGTGTTAGCATTACTAACTTATAATGACAATGATCTTGTTGAACGCTTAGCATATAATTGGGGTGAAAATCGAGGACGATGAAATTATTTCTAACGAAACATTCACATGTTCTTATTCTATGAACCTAAACGTCCCATTTTGCGATGAAAATCATACATTATGTCTAAAACACAAGTAGTAGAAGTAATAGTAGTAGTGTAGCTAGTTTATCATTCAATAAAAGTGAATAAAAATGAATTTTGGAGATGCTATGAAACTTTATTCTAGCATTGCGTGAGGGCACGACAATGGTTTAGTATGGGGGAGTGATGAGACTACTTTTATACATAGTCTCATCGTCCAAAACGGGCTTTAAATGCATTGAATATCATCAAAAATTCCAAATATATGCTTGTCTTTGTTACTTGTGTATTTTAGGTATGGATATTGAGAAAATGACAAAAGATCACAAGAAACATGAAAAAACGAACACGGGAAACGAAGCCGCACAATGAACCAAGCCCTAATGAAGATTTTCCAAGAAAAACCCTTGAAGATTTGAAGATTATACAAGAAGGGTCCTCCAATATTGAATAATTTACACTTTAAACCCATGTTTATTCATAATTACAAGTTTGGTCCTTTAAGTTTGTCAAATTTACAAAAAGGGCCCTCCACTTTGAAGAATTGGCAAGAATGGTCCCTCAAAAATGAAGACTTGCCAATATTAGTCCTCCAAAAAGTCAATCATACAAGTCAAGACCATAATCTTTGAAGAAAATGCCAAAACAACTCTTCAAGAATCAACAATTGGCAAGAAATACCCCTGAAAATACTTTGGAAAAGTATTTGGGGCAAAAGTGTGAAAATGGAAACTTCAAATACAAAGGAATTCGTTTTTAGTTGAGTTTAAACTGAATTGACAAAGAAAGAAGAAATGAGGGGTTTAAGTTGGCAGACAATGAAACATACCTTAACCACTCACACACTGCCTCCTCACCCCACTTACCCATTCAACCAATCACATCCCACCCTTTTTCCACCTCATCATCCACTAACCCGGTTTTATATTTAATAAACCTTGGTGCCTAAACAAGTTTTTAAACTTAATCCTACCTTAATCTGGATCAAACTTAACCACTATTCACTCAAGAACAAAATTGGGCATTCTTGATTAAACAGTAATTAATCTTCCATAACCTCCAGATTAATGATTAATGGTGCCATAATCAAAACCCAACTCACATTTGCCTTGCCACGTCACTCATGTGCTCACATGTATTGTGCCCTGCTACACGTTTGAGGAAGAAGACAAATATGCCAAGGGAATCCAACGCCCCATATACAAGCTTACTTTCTAAGCTTATTATGGACCATTTGATCATATTACAACAGCTCACACCTCAACAAACTGCCAAAACAAAGTCACATGTTCAAGAATTTTCAAAATCCACAAGGGAAAAATGGGGACTTCATCATCTTAGGGTTTATGTTTTTATGCATTGTAGTTAGTCATTTGTAGACTATATAAGGCATAGCAAGTTGCTCTTGATTTTTCCTAGTTAACTTTTCTGTAAATCCTACTTTCAATTTATGAAATAGATTTTGAATTTGTGAAGAAAAACCAAGTGCCAATCTTCTATTCTGCTTGTTATTCTTTAATGTTTACTAATCTTGAATCTTAAAACGTGTTTTCAAGCCTTGTGCAAGAAATTGTACATGAGTTCAAAATTTGATATTTTGCTAAGGCTTGGTTTAAACCTTGGAATTCTTAGGCTATAAGTGGATCATAGCACCCTGATAAAGAGTTATCAAGGTGTTGCGCGGCTTATAACTTGGGGATAATCAAGTGTTGGAACGAGGTTGCATTTTTCAAATTTATTTTCCAAGTTGTCACCTTTCTGTATTTTAATTTTATTGTGCTAACCTTGTTGAATCTTAGTAGCTTGTTTGTGGAAGATTGTGCCTTGTTTTGCTAGGCACATCAGCTCAAAAATTCGTGAGTGTGGATGTACATTCATGAGGTTTGAGTTCTTGAACCCAAAAATCTGAAAAATACTTGATTTTTATGATTTTGTGTTCTGCTTGTGTTCTTGTTGTTTTTGTGGCTTAATCTTGCTTGATACTACATAATATATCTGTTATTGTGTTTGATTGGGCTTGGGTAACATTGAATCCCACTTATACTTGTTTAATCTTGAATTGAAAAAGATAAGGGGTGTTTGGGTTAACCTGTTTCAGATCATAACTTGTTATTGTGTTATTGGAAGTTCTTTGTTTGGGTTTGTATCTGCAATATACTTTGTTGTGTGCTAAAACCTGCAAGTTTTCAGCTTTGAAACATCAATTTAAAGATTGTGCTATATCTCACTTGATTTTGCCTATTTTGACCTAGGATTTTGGAAACACCTAGAGTGTATGCATGTTTAGGGCTAAAATGTGTTAAATCATAGTTTATATAACCTATTAACAAGATTTGAGTCTTTGAAATTGGACTTGTGGTCAAGTATATCAGCAAGTGTTCATAAATGCATGTTCTTTGTTCATCAGTAACTTTTTTCTGCTTGAATCTTGATCTAGACCTTAAACCATTGCATGAAACCTGTTTAAATTTGTTCATTTGAAATAAGTATAGCTTGTGTATGCTTTTGGTGCAATTTGGTTGGCTGAATCTTGCTAGTAGTGCTTATTAAGTGAAAACTGCTTATTGTTCATATCTGGGCTAGGTCTGTGGATGTTTTGATTAAACTGTATTAATTGGCTGATTGGAATTGTGTTTTTGTTTCTTATATTGACTCCTTATGATTAACTGATCATTTGGGTGCCTTTGCTTAACATGAATCCACAAAAAAGACACATAAGACAAAAAGTCAATTTGGTCAAGCAGGGGAAAAAGTTCCCATTGCTCAACCTCCAAAACTAGCCCCTACTAGTGTAAAACATCAACCAGCTTGTAAAACCCGCATGCTTTTATCATGAATAGTACCCTTAAGATCATACATACTAGATTAAAACTTTCCTTTTATAGTACGATTACGTTTACGTGTTAGGATTTTACGTATTACGTACGTGTTAGAACACGATAAGTATTTATTACGCACGAACACGCAATAATTATTTAAACAATAATTAATCACGAACATGCGATCATGAAATCATGAACGTAATTAAATCACGAGCTAATATTAATTACGTATATATATTTATTACGAACACGAATAAATATATTAGGTCACGGTAATTATTTAACGAGAACACACAAAACGCGAACACAAATAAACACGAACAAACACGTAAAACACGAACACGAGAACACACTTATTAATTAGACACGGAAAATGATCGGGTTACCCCATGTGGGCCCATATGCCACGAAATTAGGAAGGAGGATGGGCCAAGCCCATCAAATATTACTAAAGGGGGGGGGGGGGGTTAAGGGGAAAAACACTACTCATATTTTTTTATAGAAGATTTTAGAAAACCTAAAAGTTCTCCTCCTCCTCTTCCTTGTCTTTTGGCCGCCACCCATACAACACACCAAGAGGGTGTTGATTGATCTTGGATCTTGGAATTATTTCTAGTGTTCGTGTTTGTTCATCATTGTTTAGATCCACGCATTCAGTAAATCCTTTAACCCTTTTCTTTTAATTTAATCTTTTAAATAATTAAGAACATGTTTTGTTTTTTATAAAACCTAATTAAATCATAGATTTAACATGGAATTGGATTTGGAATAAATCAAAAATTAATGTTTTAGGGGTGTTTTGTTCTTGGTCGCGCCTAAACCGAACCCTAGAGGGTCTCGGTTTGGCTACATGACCACCACCGAGACCATATGGCCCCGGTTGGTTGGTGTGGGTCAAACGGCAGCAACAAGACAAGGGTAACCCCGAATTGGTTCGAGGTATGGTGTCGATTTCATGTCCGGTTCATAGTTCTTAGTCAAGATCCGGTTCACGGTGTATGTTATGATTATTTTCTTTTATAATCTTATGTTAAAATTAAATTAATGAACATGACATGATTAATTTAATAACATGACTTAGGTTATATTAATTATCAAAATCATGAAATTATTAACCTAAGTATTATATATTTTTAAGACTTATAATTAATTAATTATTTAAAAACCATGGTTATAATTAATTAATTAACATGACTTAGGTTATATTATTAATAAATAATAATACATGTTTTAACCTAAATATTTAACTTTATTTAATTAAAAACATGTTATACTTTAATTAAATATTTTAACCTATAGTTTATTTTAATTACATGAAATAATTAATAAACTATACATTATATCATATGACTTAGAAAATAATCATGAAAACACTTAGGCATATATACTTAGCTCATTTAACCAGCTTATTTCTACTTACGGAAACTTCCTATTTTTAGAAACTTAATTAAATAAGGCAGCTAATCTATTTATGGAAACTATCTATTTTTAGAAACTTATTTATTTCAGGCAGCTAATCTATTTATGGAAACTTATTTAATTAAGGCAGCTGATCTATTTATGGAAACTTTCTATTTTTAGAAACTTATCTATTTTAAGCAGTAATTCTATTTTTGGAAACTTTCTATTTTTGGAAACTTTCTATTTTTGGAAACTTTCTATTTTTGGAAACTTTCTATTTTTGGAAACTTTCTATTTTTGAAAACTTTCTATTTTTGGTAACTTTCTATTTTTGGAAACTTTCTATTTTAGGAAACCTGCTATTTTTGGAAAGTTACTTGTTATTACATAGTAAGTATAATAATACATGAAATACCAGAAATACTTAATCAGAGTAAACAGAATATAAGATAAACACAGTTTAAGGCTTTAAAACAGTAAAACATGATAAGAACATATAAAATAAGCTAAGACATGACATAGAACCAGTTACATATTTAGTAAGCAGATACTTATTCATGTATGTATTTATGTAGCATTAGTGATACGGAAGTAGGATTCCTCTCAGTTCATCTTCTTCGTTCACTGGACATAAGGTACGGATTCCCGTCCTTTCAGTATGGACATTCTTTCCTTATTAGGATTCCCCGTATGCAGCCAACTGTTTTCCCAGTATATGTTTTATATGTTTTTGAATTGCTTATGTTTAATTAGAATACCTAAAGCCATATACATGCATGACTAGTTTCACCTAGTTATGGAGGTACCATAACCATAACACTAGAGGCACTGGTGTTATGACTTCACCACGGCGGAGTGATTGCTCGTGTCGTCCCTTCAGCTTTTGGCCATTTATATTATATTTATCATGTGGGGCGTATGGGTGCATCCTAGTTACATGTTTTCAGTCAGGATTTCATGGTGAATGTGGTGTGTGCCTTGCATCCTTCACAAGGAGCTGATCCTCCTACCCAAAACCCAGTATATTAAATTAGAGGCAGCCCCTCTAATTTGCATGATGAGGTCACCCCTCCAAGTATTCATGCACGGTGGATTTTCATGACCTATATTGGCTAATGGTAAAATATGTTAAACAGTTTTCATAAGATAAACATAAGGCTTTTCAAACTATAAAACCAGTTTTATGAACACGTTCCAGGTTTTCCAGGACTTATACATTTCCGCTGCTATTAAGTCTTTATTATGCTTAGTCATTCATACTATGTCTATATCCGTGCACTGAGCGTTTTGCTCAGCCGTTACTTTCCTTTCCATGTCCCAAAATGGCAGGTACCCTAGGAAAGACTCGAGCATTTGGAGGACGTGCATAGGATGGAAGCTGCTAGAGACTTCTTTTCCTTTTTTCCTTCATATACTTATGCTTGCTTAGTCTTTCATTCATTTCTTTTACTTTATTATGTTTTGGGCTTATGTTTGGGAACCGACGTTTGATTCCGGTTATCCCTATGGTCATATAATGTTTCAGACATTTATCCTTGTATGCTTTGATGACACGCCATAATTACGCGTGACATTCCATTTATTAAATGGGTGTTACACAGCTTATTCATAAGCCACTTTGGTTTATCCAGACTTGCAACAACTTATTTTTTGTGATAGATCTTCCACATTTGACCCATTTATTTGATTTGGAGCTTATTAGGGTTTGACTTTGACTTTTTACTAGAAAACTCATTAAGTTGACTTTTACATAAGTGGTGTAAAGTGGTTATCTGCTTATTCTAGCTTATTGCTTGTGCTTATTTGAAAACTTTTTGATTATTTTGCTTAATTAAGGCATTTAAAACCTTTTGAAAGTTGAATCAGCACTTGAGGTGGTCTACAACTCAAAAACGACTATTTTATCATTTTATGAAGAGAGTCTTGGCTTATTTCAGGCTTATTTCTTGTGATTTTTCCAATTTTCTTTTTACAGATCTCTTAAGTAACTCAAAAGAAGCTTGTGTGTCAAATTTTAGCTTATGGCATCAGCTTATAGCTTAATGGGCCAAAAAGCCCATTAAGAATAAGTTGCTTTGAAATAAGCTAGCTTAAACACATTTTCAGCTTTTGGGCCTTCAGAGTTTTGTTCTTAAAATCAAATTTTAAGTCAGATAGGAGATTTTGGGCTTATTTGGACAACATTTTTCTTATTGGGCCTATTTCAAGCCCATTAAGGGACTGTTTGGACTTTTAGCCCATTTCAAGACCCAATAGGGGTATTTTGTAATTTCAAATTCATTTCTTTTTTATTTAGGTTAAAATAAACTAGTTTGCAACTTTTTAATTTTTTTTATAAATTTTGGATTTTTATTAATATTTTTTTATTATTTTATTATTAAAAATTAAAGTTTAGATTTTTCAATTTTTTCCATTTTTCTTAGATCAAATACATTATGTTAGGAATTTTACAATTTTTAGAATATTTTAGTTGTCATTAGATTAATTTTTAGAATTTATTTAAGTTTCAATAGTTTTTAATTGTTTCTAAATAGTTTTTATAAATTTTAAAATTTTCAAAAATAGTTATAAATTTAGTTAAGTCAATTTAGAGGTTTACAAATTAAAAAACTCATTTTGGGCTTTATATTATTTAATTTGATTTTTGGGCTTTAATTAGCATTAAAAAATTATTATTTAATTAAATAAAAGGTTTGAGTGATTTTTGATTTTTTGTAAACTCTAATTATATTTTTTAGGATTTATTGCAATTTTCTAGGAATTTTTAGGGTAAATTTTAAATTTGGTCACTTTTTACGGTTTTACGTGCACGACTATTCGTCCTAGTTTAATTGATAATCATAGCCGTCATTCTCTTCTAATCTCTTTTCTTCTTTTCATTTCTCATCAATATAATCACAAACCATTAATCAATTCTTAACACAATACACAAGCCTCCTTGAGAACGATCCCCACTTTGTGGTCATTTACTTGTGCTTTTCCTAAACTACTTGTTAATACTTGCCCTAATTACCTCCTTTTCCTAAAGGTGTGTAAAGTACTCAACATCAGTATCTAAAAGGGAGATTAATCGAATTTTAGAAAAGACCGTTCGTAGTGATAGAAAAGATTGGTCCTTGAGGTTAGATGATGCCTTGTGGGCATATAGGACGGCTTTTAAGACTCTTATTGGTATGTCACTGATGAGACTGCTTTTATACATAGTCTCATCGTCCAAAAAGGGCTTTAAATGCATTAAATATCATGAAAATGGCCAAATATATGCTTGTGTTTGTTACTTGTGTATTTTAGGTACGGATATTGAGAAAACGACAAAAGATCACAAGAATCATACAAAGACGAACACGGGAAACGAAGCTGCACAATGAACCAAGCCCTAATGAAGATTTTCCAAGAATAACCCTTGAAGATTTAAAGATTATGCAAGAAGGGTCGTCCAATATTGAAGAATTGACACTTTAAACCCTTGTATCTTCATAATTACAAGATTGGTCCCTAAAGTTTGTCAAAATTACAAAAGGGCCCTCCACTTTGAAGAATTGGTAAATTTAGTCCCTCAACAAAACTAAATTGTCAATATTAGTCCTCCTCAAAGTCAAACATACCATGAAGGCCTTCAAGTTACAAGAAAGTACATGTTTGGTCCTTTAAAAATGTCAAATTACCAAAAGGACCCGTAACTTTGAAGAAATGGCAAAAATGGTCCTTCATTAATCATGACTTGTCAATTTCAGTCCTCCAAGAAGTCAACCATACAAGTCAAGACCATTATAATTGAAGAAAATGCCAAATCAGCCCTTCAAGAATCAACAAATGGCAAGAAATACCCCTGAAAATACTTTGGAAAAGTATTTGGGGCAAAAGTGTGAAGTTGGAAACTTCATTAACAAAGGAAAACGGATTGTGGCGTACTTATTTGCAAGTGAAAGGAAGTAAAGAAATGAGGGAACAAACCTGGCAGACAGGGGAACTTACCTTAACCAACCACGCCTTGACACCTGTCCCACTACCCCCCATCAACCAATCAGAGCACCCCATTCATCCACCTCACATCCCACTCAGTTTAATTCACTAATCTCAACTGATTTGTTTATTCTTGGCGCCTTAACATGTTTTTAAACATAATCTTAGCCAAAACGGATTAAACATGCTACTATTCATCCAAGAACAAGAATTGGGCATTTGATATTTACTAAGAATTAAACACTAATCTCTTCCAGATTAGTGATTAATGGTCTTCTAAACACAACCAAACCTTTAAACTGGCCACCTCACCACTCACATGTCCACATAGGACCTCCCCTGCTACACCTTTGAACAAGATGCCAAAACCTTGACAGCAATTCAACCGTCCACATTAAAGCTTACTTTTAAGCTTACTTTAAGCCATTGGATGCAATTCTACTATGCCAGCAACTACAAAACGCCAAGAACAAGTCACATGATTCTCAAAGTTATTCTAACCCTCAAGGGCATATCTGGAACTTCATTAGCTAGGGTTTTACGTTTTTTATGCATTCACTAGTCCATTTGTAGCCTATATAAGGCATAGGATGTGCAACATTTGCACTTGCTCTTGAATTTTTCCCAGTTCACATTTTTGTAAATCTCATTTTCATACTAATGAAGTGTGTTTGAATTTTATGAAGAAAATTCCAAGTGCCAATCTTATATCTGCTTGTTATTGTTGTTTGTTAACTAATCTTGAATCCAAAAACCTGTTTTCAAAGGAGTGTGCAAAAGTTTGCATATTTTCCTTAAATCTTGATATTTTGCTAAGTCTTGTTCAAACCTTGGAATTTTTGGGCTATAAGTTGATCATAGCACCCTGATATTGTGATATCAAGGTGTTGTGAGGCTTATAACTTAGGGATAATCAAGTGTGGGAAACAAAGGTTGCATTAATCTAGTTTTCCTCTTTTTCTATTTTTGATAATTGTGCTTCTAACTTTTCTCCATCTTAGCAGCTTGATATTGGAAGCTTGTGCTTGTTCTTGCTAACACATAAGCTCAAACATACGTAGGTGTGGATGTACATCCATGAGGTTAGAACCCTTAATCTCAAAATCTGTTGAAAAATTGGATATTTGTGATATTTGTGTTCTGCTATTGTATGTGTTGTTCTTGGGCTCCAAATCTTGTTGAATCTGTTTGTGTTTGATGTTTTGATGCTTATTTATGCATGTGCTAACCTAATTCCTACTCTTGATTTGAAAATCTTGTTTTGAAATTATTCAGGGGTGTTTGGGTTAACTGCATATTGTAGTTATAGAGTTATTGGTTAAGTGTTTGCTATTGTGCTTTGCTTGTTCTTGTTTAAGAAGTGTAAGAGAGTGGATATCTACAAGTTATATGCTTTTGAACACCTAAATCAAACATTTTCTCATAAAATCTTGATTAAGTGATATTTTGACTTGTGATTTGGTGCACACCTAGTTCTAGGCTTAGACTTGGGATAATAAGTGATAAATCATACTCAACATAACCTATCTAAGAGATTTGAGTGTTTGAATTTGGCTGTATGGTCAAGTATATCAGCAAGTGTTCATGATTGCATGTTCTTAGTTCATCAGTAACTTTTTGGTGCTTGAATCTTGATCTGGACTTGAACCATTGCATGAAACCAGTTTAAATCTGTTCATTTGAATTTATTATAGCTTGTGTATGCATTTGGTGCAATTTGGCTGGCTGATTTTTGCTAAAACATCTTATTGAGTGAAATCTGCTTATTGTGCATGTCTGTGTGAAGTCTGGGGATCTTTTGAATTAACTTGCTAATTGGCTGATTGCGATTGTGTTTTTGTGATTGCTATTGAATCCTTATGATTAACTGATCATTTGGGTCCCTTTGTGAAACTTGAATCCACAAAAAGTCACTAAAGACAAAAAGTCAATTTAGTCAAGCAGTGGAAAAAGTTTCCACTGCTCAACATCCAAAACTAGCCCCTACTAGTGTAATTTGTCATTAAGCTTATTAATAAGCCATATTGTCTTATCCAGACTTGAAACAACTTATTTTTTGTGATCAATCTTCCTCATTTGACCCATTTATTTGAACTGGAGCTTATCAGACCTTGGCTTTGACTTTTTGCTAGAAAACTCATAAAGTTGACTTTTAATTAAGTGCTTATTTGCTTATTCCAGCTTATTGAGTGTGCTTATTGAAAAACTTTTTGTTTATTAAGCTTAGTTAAGTCATTTAAAAGCTTTTGAAAGTTAAATCAGCTCTTGGGGTGGCCTAGAACTCGAAAACGACTATTTTGTCGTTTTGTGAAGATAGCTTATTGCTTTTTCAGGCTTATTCCTTGTGTTTTTTCCAATTTCCTTTTTATAGATCTCTTAAGTAACTCAAAAGAAGCTTGTGTGTCAAATTTGAGCTTATGAAGATAGCTTATTGCTTTTTCAGGCTTATTTGGTTGACTTTTTCTTATTGGGCTCAAATTAAGCCCATTAAGGGACTGTTTGTCTTTTAGCCCATTTCTAGGCCCATTAGGGGTATTTTGTAATTTCAACTTCATTTCTGTGTTTATTAGGTTAAAATAAGCTAATTTGCAACTTTTTAGAATTTTTTTAAAATGTTTGATTTTTAATATTATTTTATTATTAAAAATTAAAATTTAGGTTTTTCAAGTTTTTATATTTTTGGTAGGTTAAATACATTAAGTTAGGAATTTTATAATTTTTAGAATATTTTTATTGTCATTAGATTAATTTTTAGAATTATTTTAAGTTTTAATAGTTTTTAATTGTTTTTTAGTAGTTTTAATTAATTTTAAAATTTTCAAAAATAGTTTTAAATTTAGTTAAGTCATTTTAGAGGTTTACAATTGAAAAAATCTCATTTTGGCTTTTTGTTAATTAAATTGATTTTTTGGGCTTTAATTAGCATTAAAAAATTATTATTTAATTAAATAAAAGGTTTGAGTGATTTTTGATTTTTTTGTAAAATCTAATTACATTATTTAAGATTTACTACAATTTTCTAGGGAATTTTTAGGGTAAATTTTTTATTTTGCTACTTTTCACGGTTTTACGTGTACGACTTTTCGTGTTAGTGTAATTCACAATCGAACCTTCATTCTCTTCTTATCTTATTTCTATTTTCTTTCCTCATAAATATAATCACAAACCATTAATCAATTCTTAACACAACGCACTAGCCTCCTTGAGAACGATCCCCACTTTGGGTCATAACTTGTAGTTTTCCTAAACTACTTGTGTACTTACCCTAATTACCTTTGTTTTCCTAAACAAAGTGTAAAAATTACAACTATCAGTCACCGTATAAGTTGGTATATGGCAAGGCGTGTCATTTACCGGTTGAGATAGAGCATAGGGCTGAATGGGCGATTAAGACCGTTAATCTGGATTTAGAGAAAGCAGGTAGTTCTAGGAAACTTCAATTATCTGAATTGGATGAGATTAGACGTGATGCTTATGAAAGTTCTAGGATTTATAAGGAGAAAACCAAAGCTTTTCATGACCGACACATCATCAAGATTTCTTTCTTGGTTGGTCAAAAAGGTTGGTTATTCAATGCTAGACTTAAGCTTTTTCCTGGAAAGTTGAGAAGTAAATGGACGGGTCCATACATTGTGACTCAAGTCTCTCCACACGGATCCATTGAAATAAAAAATATGGTGGGTGGAGAGCCGTTTAAAGTTAATGGATACCGTTTGAAGCCATATGTTGAGTTGGAGAGTGATAAAATGGAAACGGTTGATGTGGTGTACTTGGAACCACTCCAACCGTCTCAATAGCTCATTTGAGTTATGTCTGGCCGAAGACAGTAAACTTAGCGCTTCGCGGGAGGCAACCCGTGGTTTGTGGAACTTTGTGGGTGTGTTCACTACAAACCCTCACGAGACAAAACTCGTCCAGTCGGGCTACCGATTGGTTTAAAGGCTTGTTGCATACGCTAAAAGCAACCGTGATTCCTGCGAAAGTGAGTTAGGTTTTTGTTTTTTGTGTAAGTTTGCCAAATTGATTTTTAACCAAAATTTCAATTTCAAGTTTTTTGCATTAGGGGCAATGCAATGCTTTAAGTTGAGGTGGGTGGCACATGTGTTACATGTTTTTGTGTGAAATTTTGGTCAAAATGGGTTAAAATGTGATTTTTGGGAGAAATTAGAATTTTTTTAAATTTTAAATCACATTATAAGAGTCTTGTGCTAATTAGATGTGGAAGTTCTTCTACATATATGTTTGTTGAGTATTTGCATATTCTGAAGATTAGCTTGTGGATGATTTATTTGAGCAAGCTAGAGGATATGGCCATAATTATCAGGTGCACCCGATTCCATTGTATAATTTGGTTATTAAATTGATTTGATTGTTTGCATGTAGTTAGGCATATATATAATTTAGATGAGCAAACCACGCCGGTGAATTCCCTCTACTTACCTTTGCTTAGATCGAGTAAAAAGTTTGAATAAATAATATCAAAAATAGTAATGTAATAGTTGGGTTAGCACACTTGAAATTGATCTTATTCGGCTCGCCGCCCGCGCACGATGGCCTTAGAAAAGAGTTGGAGAACTGTCATAATTAGTGGTGGTAGTCATATGCTGGGCTTGCCTATCTGATTCGTTACCCGCGCAAGGTGATACTTTAGTTGTTAGCATGGGTCAAACGCCAATTTTTATGATGGATAGCATTGCACTTAGTTGAGACAATTTTATGTGAAATAACCTAATCCTTGTATTGCTGTAATGAAATTAGGAAGATTGATTTAATTTGGTGAATTGTATAATTAGACTATGTGGTAGGTAACTCCATCATGTGATGTACCAGTAGGCACAAAGTATAATTGTTCCCATTTAATTAAAACATACTAAATTAACCGGTTCACATGTGCCGATGTGTCTTAGTATGCCCCTATATGATAGATATTCATTTTTTTGAATAAT
Source organism: Glebionis coronaria (assembly GCA_025667525.1). Classification (NCBI taxonomy): domain Eukaryota; kingdom Viridiplantae; phylum Streptophyta; class Magnoliopsida; order Asterales; family Asteraceae; genus Glebionis; species Glebionis coronaria. The sequence continues at coordinate 231,917,946 of CM046876.1, read as the reverse complement.
TGGTCTTTATATCAACCTTGAAAGGAGTGTATAAAGCGTTCATGATGACTTTTATAAGAAACGGTCCCGAATGGCTAAAAAAGAGAGAGAGATTATGTGTGATGTGAAAAAAAATTAAAAGAAAAAAAATGAAAAAAAAAGTGAAAAAAATGAAAAAAAAAATGAAAAAAAATTTGTGAAAAAGAAAAGAAAAGAAAGGAGGTGAAAGTAAGTAAGCTAAAGTATGATGGCTTAAGGTGCGCTCTTATGGTATATAAACTCCAATGTTATAAAAGGTGTACGATATTCTCACCACTTGTTTAAGATTAATGTTTAGATTGATTATAGGTGTGTATTAGGTACGTTGGACACATGGTTAATTATATGAAACATAAAGTAAATGGAATCAATGAGAATGGTTATGCTAAGTGTTTAAGAAGGACAAAAATATTGGTAATCATTTTGGATTATTTGTTATGTAGGATGGTTATTAGTGTATTAGGTTGAATGTGATCTTTTTGATAAAATTTCAATAGTATGATTAAAAATTATTAATTTAACATGCTTGTATATTTTTATTTTATTTTTACTCGAGACGGTAAAAGTTAAGTTGAGAGGATTTAATCGGTGTATTTTGCATTCACCTCATAGCATGTTAATTTAGCATAATTTTATATTTATTTGTCGTTATATATGTACTTTGAGTGTGTTTTGTGATTATGTAGGTTACGAGCGAAATGGAATAAAATGGCAGCTTAATTAATTTTTTGGAGAAAAGACATTGTGAGCGTCGATAAATGAAGAAAAAATATTGAAGAATAAGATTTGAGCGCGTCGCAATATTTTCGGTCATCTTTTATTTGTCTGGGCTTCGTGCGAGCAATTATTGATGTTGTGTTATTTTTTTATTGGGTCAAAGTTATTATATGCCAAAAGAATAAAAGAAAAAGAAATAAAAATAACTTTTGACCCATTGGACCCAAAGCCCAATAATTCACCAATATGTATGGATATATATACATATCCCGACACAAAGAAAAAAAAGACAATCATTCGTCAATTGAAGGGAATCTTGCAATTAAGAAGTAGGCACTGCATAAACAAAAAAAAAGAATCAAAACCTTTTTTTGGTTAAGTGGCACAATCGTCGAGACATCAATAATAGTAAAAGATCTATTATTGTTGTTGGGAGTAACATACGCAAAGGAAAAAACACAAGATATTCGTTTGTTATGAACAGTGGAAAGCGGGTCGGTTACATCGCAATGTCCGGCTAATTTTGTTGTAATTCCTTTCGGTAACTTTATTTATGGTTTGATCATTACTTGTGGATTATCATATTTTTATTACATTGATTTATGATTTATTTATAAATTATTTTTATTGACTTAATATTATGTTTAATTATTTGTGCAAGACAATTTATTATTAGTTAACGATTCATACTTATTTTATTTAGTTAAAAAAAAGATGGTCGTTTAATCAATATGAGTTGTACCTAAATAGATTATTAAACATAATTATTGGTTGGATTAATATAAGATTTATTATCGCGAGTCACTGATAAACATAATAAATGCCACTATTAATTCATTCATATCAAGTCAAAATAATCTTTGTAAACGAACTAAAAAGTGTCGATAATCTATAAGTGTGATCAACCATAAATATTAGGAGCTGGAAAGGATTGCATTTTTCTTTTAATTGTTTACATCCTTATTTTATTTTTCTAGCTTTATTATTAGTCTAATAATTATTTTAAATTTTAATCAGCATTTTTATTAACAAAAGTATTTTAGTCGTTAGATTTTAAAACCAAAACTTTTCTTGATCAGTGATCACCCCAAAACTTAAACTAAAACCACATATTCCTCCTGGATCGATACCCGCTTACCCTATCTAGGATAAGGTAATTAGGTTATTTTTTACCGGCACTTCGACGTCGATAAATGACCTTACGTACCCTTCAAAATTTCATGTGATTGCAGAGATGGCCGAGGTACCGCCTAACGGTAATGGAGACGAATTTTTTGTGAGATACGAAGGGGGACCGTTTCCTCCAAACCCGCTAGATGACGACAATAGATGGATAGATCAAGAAGAGGAAATAGAGCCGGCAAATGATAGTGATGAAAGTGATGTAGAAAACTTCAGTGTAAGTGACGATGGCGAAGATGATTATAAGGAGGAGGATCCGGTGGATGACGGAATTCCAGCAGATGTCGTCGGTCAAACTGAGCCCGATTTGGTTCAATCCCCCAACTCACCAAAAGGATATGAAGTGCCTCCAACAGGCCGTTACGATCAGCAACCTATTCGTCCTCCAATGACTACTTGTAAGGATTATCTAAGGACTGTGTCGGGGTTTCCTCGGGTAAGTAATGAGTTTGTTGCGGAGTCTAGTGCTGTAGCTAGATCGCGTTCTCTTCACGAAAATGTTGCGAAGGTTTACTTTCCAAGGCCAAGGAACTATATGGAATCTGAGAACCGTTTGAGAAGGATTGATAGGATAATGTACGAACGTTATGTGGTGGAGACAAGAGTGATCAAGAGGTTTGACGAGAACGAAAGAGCACATCAGAAGTTATTGACAAAGACTACAAGGGCTGAGTACGATGGAGCATTGACTAAGAATGATATTGATAGCTTGAGATCCATGATAGGAAATTTGAGTGCAAGTCTTGAGCGGGTTAAGGAAGACCAGGCTAGGTTAGTCAGGATGCAGAGTTGGGAGCACCGTGTAAGATCATCCCTACCGCAGGACTGTAGATTTGTGGATGACTCTGAGCTGGAGGCCAATGATTTCATGGTTCAACCGCCCGCCAAGGGTGAGTGTGTTGCTTTTGGGAATTAGGTAGCACCGGAGTTTGGGTCCACTTCTGGAAGGAAGAGGGTGGCAGAATGTGAGTCGAGCGATAAAGGGAAGACTAAGATGGATGAGGAAAAAGATAGTGATGAAGAGCCAGAGGAGGACGAGGAAGAACCACCGTCCAAGAAGTCATGTGGATCACCACGTGGCTAGTTAGTTGTATTTCATTTTTATTTTTTGATCGTTGTAATCGAACTTATTTAGACTCCCATATGATGGCATTGTGATGAAACTTGATAACTTTATGTTTGTTGGTGTATGGTTGAAGTGGCATTACTTGTCATAGATTTTTGTTGATCTATCAATGCAATCCATGTTTACCTTTCATAATCTATGATAAGTCTTAAATTTGCTCTTTTGTGATGTGATTGATGAATATTAGTAACCTTGTTGATGTGTTGTTGTACTTATATTATGTCCTGAAAGAGAAATCCTTCTTAATCTTGATATGTATACTTACCTTGTTTTCTATTTCCCTGTCATTGCAAAGAGGTGTAACTAAGACTTCACCATGCCTCCAAAGTTGACAACCGATCGAGTAAACACTATGATTCGAAAGGCAATCGCCAATGCTCTTGAGGCAGATCGTGCGAACAAAGACCAGGGTCAAGGTGGAAATGTGGAAAGGCAACCAGCCCCAAGGGAATGTTCATATGCCGGTTTCGTGAAATGTCGTCCCACACAGTTCCGTGGTACCGGTGGAGCTTTGGAACTCTATAGATAGGTGGAAAAGATTGAGAGCACTTTCGAAATCAGTGGGTGCTCCGAGGCAAACAAAGTTAAATTTGCAACTGCTACTTTCTTGGATGATGCTTTAAGCAGGTGGAACAACCAGGTGGCTACTGTCGGATTGGTAGTTGCAAATGGAAGAACTTGGGCTGCAACCAAGGCGCTTTTGACCAAGAAGTTTTGCCCCGAGGAAGAGTTGGGTCAGTTAGAGGATGAGCTGAGACACTTGTCGTTGAAGAATAATGACATCACTACTTATACAAGGAGGTTCAATGATTTATGCCTATTGTGTCCTGATGCTTTCGCAGACGATCGTTAGAAGATGAAACAATATATCAAGGGTCTGTCGAGAAACATTAAGGGTGAGACTACTTCGTCAATGCCCGGATCATTTGATGAAGCCGTTCAGATGGCTCATGCACTGATGAATGTTAAGTTGCAAGACAAGAAAGACTATATTGCTGAGGGAAACAAAAGGAAATGGGAAGTTGCCCAGGTGAATCAATCGCAAAGACATAATCTTAGGGGTAATCGCAACAACAATCAAGGATCGAATCGTAACCAACAGTTCTACCAAAGGAGGAATGATGGGATGAGAGCCGCTACTGCCCCCAGAGGAGTTAAGGTCAATCCTCATTGTGGACGTTGTATCTTGTACCACATTGGGAATTGTCCTCCTGCATGTGGCAAGTGTGGGAAGGCTGGTCATAGAGTTGCAGATTTTCGATCTAGAGGTGTGGCTAAAGGGGAAAATGCCACTAGAGTAATGGTTTGTTTTGGTTGTGGAGAAAAGGGGCACAAGTAAGGGAACTGCCCGAAAGCTGGGAATAGGCAGGGAGGAAATAATGATGCTGCTATATACCGAGTGGGTACCGCTCACAAACTGCAAGGCCCGAATGTGGTGACCGGTACGTTTCTACTTGACGCTCGTTATGCTAGTGTATTATTTGATTCTGGATCCGACAAAAGCTTTGTAGACGTAAAATTTAGTCGCCTTATCAATAGAGAACCGGTAATGCTAACGACTAACTATAATGTGGAATTAGCCGATGGAAAGATTGTTAGTACTAAATCTATACTAAGAGGGTGTTCCTTGAAGTTAGGGAATTATGATTTCGATATTGACTTAATGCCTATAGAGCTAGGATCCTTTGACGTGATTATTGAGATGGATTGGTTAATGGCGCATAGTGCAGTGATTGTTTGTGGAGAAAGGTTGGTCTAAATCCCGTTAAGAAATAGGGTTTTGACTGTGAAGGGTAATGAATGTACTTCTCGTCTAAGAGTAATATCTTGCTTGAAGATGATGAGGTATATGGAAGAAGGATGCGATGTATTTCTGGTGCAGATTTCTAGTGATGGTGATGTAGAGATAAAGTTGGAAGAGGTGCCTGTGATTCGAGAGTATCCGGAAGTTTTTCCTGATGAGTTGCCTGGTTTACCGCCCTCTCGTGAAGTGAAATTTCGGATCGATTTGATGCCAGGAGCTGCACCAGTTGCTCGTGCACCTTATCGATTGGCACCGTCAGAACTGAATGAGTTATCCGATCAATTGAAAGAATTGATGGATAAGGGGTTTATTAGACCGAGTTCGTCGCCATGGGGAGCGCCTGTGTTATTTGTAAAGAAGAAGGATGGGTCGTTTAGAATGTGTATCAACCTTCAGGAGCTTAACAAATTGACGGTTAAGAATCGGTATCCATTGCCGAGGATTGACGACTTATTTGATCCTTGCAAGTGATCTGATCCTGTGTGTACTCAAAGATTGACGTGAGATCGGGGTATCATCAACTGTGAGTTAGAGAGTTGGATATTCCTATAACTGCTTTTCGTACACGATATGGACATTTTGAATTCCAAGTGTTGCCATTTGGGTTTACGAATGCGCCTGCAGTATTCATGGATCTTATTAATCGAGTGTGCAAGCCGTATTTAGATAAGTTTGTGATTGTATGCATTGATGATATTCTTATTTACTCCAAGAGCAAAGAAGAACATGAGAAGTACTTGAGGACGATATTGGAGATGCTGAAGAAAGATAAGTTGTACATAAAATTCTCCAAGTGTGAATTTTGGTTGGAATATGTACAATTTATTGGGCATGTGATTGACAGCAAAGGAGTTCGTGTAGATCCTGCCAAGGTAGAGGCAATTAAAGAATGGTCGGCACCGACAACGCCGATTAAAGTTCGATAATTTCTTGGTTTAGCTGGTTATTATCGGAGATTCATCGAAGGGTTTTCGTTGATTGCAAAGCCATTGACCAAGCTTACTGAGAAGAATCAGGTGTTTGAATGGGTAAATGATGAAGAAATCGCTTTTAAAACACTCAAGGACAAACTATGTTCTGCTACGATTTTGTCATTGCCGGAAGGAATCGAAGACTTCATGGTTTATTGTGACGCGTCTCATAAGGGTTATGGAGCTGTTTTGATGCAACGTGAGAAGGTGATCGCTTACGCATCAAGGCAATTGAGGAAGCATGAGGAAAACTACACTACGCATGATTTGGAAATGGGAGCTGTAGTTTTGCGCTAAAGTTGTGGAGACACTACTTGTATGGGACTAAGTGTGTTGTATTCACTGACCACAAGAGTTTGCAGCACATATTAGACCAGAGGGAGTTGAATATGAGACAAAGACGATGGGTGGAGCTACTGAGTGAATATGTCTGCGAGATTCGCTACCATACTGGCAAGGCGAACGTTGTAGCGGATGCACTTAGTAGGAAGGATAGAGAGAAACCTTTGAGAGTCAGAGCATTAGTGATGACTGAGGGTGTTTATTTGATCGGAACGATATTGAAAGCACAAGAAAAGGGATTGATGAAAGAGAATATTGGCGCCGAGAATCTGGGAAGACTGCAGAAACCTCTTTTTGTGGTAAAGTCAGACGGGCTGAGATATTTTGAAAATAGGATTTGGTTACCGCTATGTCCATCCGAGGAAGGAGCGTCTGGAGTACGAGATATTTTTATGAATGAGTCTCACAAGTCGAAGTACTTGATACATCCTGGAGCGGATAAGATGTATCACGATATGAAGAAAGTCTACTGGTGGCCGAATATGAAGGCAGAGATTGCTGGTTAGGTCAGTAAGTGTTTAACTTGCGCGAAAGTTAAAGCTGAACATAAGAGACCGTCTGGGTTGTTGGTACAACCTGAGATCCTAGAATGGAAATGGGAAAAGATCGCTATGGATTTCATGATGGGTTTACCGAGGACTCCTAGTGGTTGTGATATGATTTGGGTGATCGTGGATAGATTGACGAAATCTGCTCACTTTTACCTATGAAAAAGACGGATAGCATGGAGAAACTAGCCAGTGTGTACGTGAAGGAAATTGTTTGTCGACATGGAGTACCTTTATCGATCATTTCGCATCGCGACAACATATTTACTTCAGAATTTTGGAAATCTCTTCAACGTGCGATGGGCACCGAATTGAGTTTGAGCACAGCCTATCATCCTGAAACTGATGGCCAAAGCGAACGAACCATTCAGACGTTGGAGAACGAACCATTTAGTGGAGTTTTCATATAATAAAGTTATCATGCGAGTATTAAGGCTACACCATTTGAAGCGTTGTATGGAAGGAAGTGTAGATCTCCTGTGTGTTGGAGCGAAGTGGGAGAGAGTAAGTTAACTGGGCCCGAATCATGGGGTAATCGCAACAACAATCAAGGATCGAATCGTAACCAACAGTTCAACCAAAGGAGGAATGACGGGATGAGAGCCGCTACTGCCCCCAGAGGAGTTAAGGTCAATCCTCATTGTGGCCGTTGTAACTTGTACCACATTGGGAATTGTCCTCCTACATGTGACAAGTGTGGGAAGGCTGGTCATAGAGTTGAAGATTGTCGATCTACAGGTGTGGCTACAGGGGAAAATTCCACTTGAGTAATGGTTTGTTTTGGTTGTTAATAAAAAGGGCACAAGCAAGGGAACTGCCCGAAGGCTGGGATTAGGCAGGGAGGAAATAATGCTGCTGTTGTATACCGAGTGGGTACTGCTGACAAACCGCAAGGCCCGAATGTGGTGACCGGTACGTTTCTACTTGACGCTGGTTATGCTAGTGTATTATTTGATTCTAGATCCGACAAAAGCTTTGTAGACGTAAAATTTAGTCGCCTTATGAATAGAGAACCCGTAATGCTAACGACTAACTATAATGTGGAATTAGCCGATGGAAAGATTGTTAGTACTAATTCTATACTAAGAGGGTGTTCCTTGAAGTTAGGGAATTATGCTTTCGATATTGACTTAATGCCTATAGAGCTAGGATCTTTTGACGTGATTATTGGGATGGATTGGTTAATGGCGCATAGTGCGGTGATTGTTTGTGGAGAAAGGTTGGTCCAAATCCCGTTGAGAAATAGGGTTTTGTATGTGAAGGGTAATGAATGTACTTCTCGTTTGATAGTAATATCTTGCTTGAAGATGATGAGGTATATGGAAGAAGGATGCGATGTATTTCTGGCACAAATTTCTAGTGATGGTGATGTAGAAACAAAGTTGGAAGAGGTGCCTGTGATTCGAGAGCGTCCGAAAGTTTTTCCTGATGAGTTGTCGGGTTTACCGCCCTCTCGTGACGTGGAATTTCGGATCGATTTGATGCCAGGAGCTGCACCAGTTGCTCGTGCACCTTATCGATTGGCACCGTCAGAACTGAATGAGTTATCCGATCATTTGAAAGAATTGATGGATAAGGGGTTTATTAGACCGAGTTCGTCGCCATGGGGAGCGCCTGTGTTATTTGTAAAGAAGAAGGATGGTTCGTTTAGAATGTGTATCGACTATCGGGAGCTTAACTAATTGACGGTTAAGAATCGGTATCCATTGCCGAGGATTGACGACTTATTTGATCCTTGCAACTGATCTGATCCTGTGTGTACTCGAAGATTGACTTGAGATCAGGGTTTCATCAACTGCGAGTTAGAGAGGAGGATATTCCTATAATTTCTTTTCGTACGCGATATGGACATTTTGAATTCCAAGTGATGCCTTTTGGGTTAATGAATGTGCCTACGGTATTCATGGATCTTATGAATCGAGTGTGCAAGCCGTATTTGGATAAGTTTGTCATTGTATGCATTGATGATATTCTTATTTACTTCAAGAGCAAAGAAGAACATGAGAAGCACTTGAGGCCGATATTGAGCTGCTGCAGAAAGAGAAGTTGTACGTAAAATTATCCAAGTGTGAATTTTGGTTGGAATTTGTACAATTTCTTGGGCATGTGATTGACAACAAAGGAGTTCGTGTAGATCCTTCCAAGGTAGAGGCAGTTAAAGAATGGTCGTCACCGACAACGCCGACTGAAGTTCGACAATTTCTTGGTTTAGCTGGTTATTATCGGAGATTCATCGAAGGGTTTTCGTTGATTGCAAAGCCGTTGACAAAGCTTACTGAGAAGAATCGGGTGTTTGAATGGGGAAAGATGAAGAAATCTCTTTTAAAACACTCAAGGACAAACTGTGTTCTACTCCGATTTTGCCATTGTTGGAAGGAATCAAAGACTTCATGGTTTATTGTGACGCGTCTCATAAGGGTTATGGAGCTGTTTTGATGCAACGTGAGAAGGTGATCACTTACGCATCGAGGCAATTGAGGAATCATGAGGAAAACTACACCACGCATGATTTGGAACTGGGAGCTGTAGTTTTTGCGCTAAAGTTGTAGAGACACTACTTGTATGGGACAAAGTGTGTTGTATTCACTGACCAAAAGAGTTTGCAGCACATATTAGACCAGAAGGAGTTGAATATGACACAAAGACGATGGGTGGAGCTACTGAGTGACTATGACTGTGAGATTCGCTACCATCCTGGCAAGGCGAACGTTGTAGGGGATGCACTTAATAGGAAGGATAGAGAGAAACCTTTGAGAGCCAGAGCATTAGTGATGACTGAGGGTGTTGATTTGATCGGAACGATATTGAAAGCATAAGAGAATGGATTGGTGAAAGAGAATACTGGCGCCGAGAATCTGGGAAGACTGCAGAAACCTCTTCTTGTGGTAAAGTCAGACGGACTAAGATATTTTGAAAATTGGATTTGGTTACCGCTATGTCCATCCGAGGAAGGAGCGCCTGGAGTACGAGATTTGGTTATGAATGAGTCTCACAAGTCGAAGTACTCGATACATCCTGGAGCAGATAAGATGTATCACGATATAAAGAAAGTCTACTGGTGGCCGAAAATGAAGCAGATATTGCTCGTTACGTCAGTAAGTGTTAAACTTGCGCGAAAGTTAAAGCTAAACATAAGAGACCGTCTAGGTTGTTGGTACAACCTGAGATCCCAGAATGGAAATAGGAAAAGATCGCTATGGATTTCGTGATGGGTTTACCGAGGACTCCTAGTGGTTGTGATATGGTTTGGGTGATCGTGGATAGATTGACGAAATCTGCTCACTTTTTACCTATGAAAAAGAAGGATATCATGGAGAAAGTTGCCAGTGTGTACGTGAAGGAAATTGTTTGTCGACATAGAGTACCTTTATCGATCATTTCAGATCGCGACAGCAGATTTACTTTGGAATTTTGGAAATCTCTTCAACGTGCGATGGGCACCGAATTGAGTTTGAGCATGGCCTATCATCCTGAAACTGATGACCAAAGCGAACGAACCATTCAGACGTTGGAGGACATGCTCCGAGCATGCGTGATTGACTTCAGAGGAAGCTGGGAACGCCACTTTCCTTTATTGGAGTTTTCGTATAATAACAGTTATTATGCGAGTATTAAGGCTGCACCATTTGAAGCATTGTATGGAAGGAAGTGTAGATATCCTGTGTGTTGGGGCGAAGTGGGAGAGAGTCAGTTGACTGGGCCCGAAATGGTTTTGGATAGGACAGATAAGATTGTGCAAATCAATAATTGTTTACTTTCTGCGAGAAGCCGACAGAAGAGTTACACCGATAATAGGAGGAAACCGAAGGAATTTGAGGTTGGACACATGGTCATGTTTAAGGTGTCACCATGGAAGGGTATGATACATTTTGGGAAGAAAGGAAAGATGAGTCCAAGGTATATTGGACCGTTCAAGATTGTTAGAAGAATTAGACCTGTAGCTTATAAGTTGGAATTGCCGAATAAGCTTAGTGTTATTAGCGACACGTTTCACGTATCAAATTTGAAGAAAAGTTTGGCGGATAAGGAATTGGTGATTCCTTTGGACGAGATTCAACTTGATGATAAAATGCATTTTGTGGAGAAACTAGTGGAGATAATTGACCGAGAGGTTAAGAGATTGAAGCACAGTAAAATTCCCTTTGTGAAGGTACGATGGAATTCTAGACGTGGACCGGAATACACTTGGGAACGTGAGAACTTCTTCAATGAGAGATATCATCATCTGTTTTAGCGGCAAGAAATGTGAGTATAAGAAGAGGCGAGCACCGAGACGTCGCTCTCTGTAAGGAGGGGTGCATGTGATACCCAAAACCCGAGGTCATTTATTTTACCCTAAATTATGAATATTCTTGAAATTTTTAATAAATTTCGTTTACTATATATTTGACTGTTTAAGTTGAAACCGATGTTTAAGGTCGTAATCTTAACGATTGACGATTTAAGAAAGACGGCGACGACTACGATCCCGACGGATGCCCAATTTTTATGTTTTATTATCGTTTTTTTGATATTAGAATTTTTCGATAATTTTATTTTTGGTTCGTGTTAAGTCGAGCCGGGTGCGTTTTATTTCATCTCGGGTGCGTTTAAATTGCTTTAAAAGTATTTTCAAGTGTTCGGGGCGACCCCCGACTCCCGCAAATTTTCAAAACCGACTAGTAAGTCATTTCCCGCTACTAAGTTGTGTCGTTTAAAAATGAGGCCAAAAGAAAACCAAAATGGTAAAAGGGGCCCCTCAAAAATTTACAAAAAGGAGGAAAGGAAAAACACACAAACAAAATTCATTTCAAAATTTCTCTCCTTTTCCTCCCTCTCTCTCTTTGGCCGTCGGCCTCCACACCACCACCACCACATCCTAGTTTTCCTTTGTAAGTGTTTTGATGTAGTTTAGAACAACATGTATTAACATAAAATTTTCAAGAATCAAAAATTTTTCAAAAATATGTTTTGATGTAATTAAACTAGTTGCATGCTTGATTGATGTTTGGGTAATGGATAATCATCCACAAAACCAACCAAAATCGATTTGGTTGGGGTGTTTTGAACACCAACACCCTACGACCAAATGGGGGTGTTTGGTTGTTCATGGTGGTTGATGATTTGTGTTGTGGGTTTGTGTTTAGAGTTGTGTTTTTAATGTTTTTAAATAGGATAAACATAATGCATGTGTGATTTAGGATTTGGGTTTTTATGAAGATTTTATTTTCATGGTATTATAGGCTGATTAGGGTGTCTGGGAATGTTTATAAGTGGTTAGGTTAAGTCTAGATGATGTTAGAACGGATTGGAAACAAGTGTTGGGTTGATTTTGAGGAAAGAAATTTTAGGCAGATTGTTTAGGCATGTTTTCGTAGGTTTAATTTTGTAAACAGGTCATGAGGCTAGGATGTAGTTGTAGATCATTGTCTTAGCTTCAATTTGATATAATAAAGATCTTACGACTCCAAACGAGTCAAAAGTTATGCCATTTTGAAAGTTCGTGTACCGGGAGATGACAATCAACATAATCCGAAATTATGTTTGGTTTTAGGTCAAATCCCGGGGACCATAGATAGAGTTTTATATATAATTGAAAGTTGTTCTTTCATTCCAAACCTACATTTTTTAGTCTACTTTTAGACATAAGGGTAAAATTAGCTAATGGTACATTTTAAACAAGACAAAGAAGTCTTACATTGTAAAAGTGCAAAATCAGTCCAAAAAGTTTACGTCTAGTAATGTAGTGAGTAATGGGTCATAAGAGTGAAAATTTTTATGGGATTTAAAATAGGTTTTCTACAGGTTATAAGGGATTTTTACAAATTTTATTGTAATTTATAGAGATGCTTAAGTGATAGAAAACAACCCGTACTTTTGGTAAGTACCGGCAAAGTTATAAAATGGGAAACGTTTCTAATTACATAGATAGATAGTACGAGTTTAGTAATTATCACATGAATGATTTTTGGCGTGAGTTTTTATAAGTATTAAGTGTTTTTATATACGCGTGTTTAGTACAATAATGTACACGGAGTATTGACTCGGTTTTCGTATTTTGATTTCTAGGTCACGTGTTAGATTTTTCGGGGCAACCAAATCGTCGGTGATATTTTCGTTATGTCTTCGCTAGAACCACTACTACTACGCAAGGCGAGTTTATAGCCTCGCTTCTTACACTTTTAAATGGTTTTACTCGCGAGGGGGATGCATGCTATTTTAAATAAAACGAACATAAGTCATGAATGATTGTTGGACCCGAAAGTTTCCTAAATTATGTTGAGTACCTAGTTGCATAAGACCCTATATTCATGAACTATTAAATACTTTTTAATCCTTGTATGGATTGAAAATAGCCGCTGATACAATTGATAGTACTATGGGGTTGACGACCCTATCCGAGACGAGAGCTAGTACGTTGAGTGCCCTCTGCGGACGAATAACTTGTGATAAGAAATAAGGTATAATTGCAACTAATGCCTTTAGAAGGGGCACTGGTTTCATCTTAATCATGCCGGTAAATGTACGCGGGTGATTGAGTTAACGGATTAGTGTCATGAGCTTAAACACAATTATAATAACCTTGAATGATAGATTGTTTGACCAACAATTCTATAAATGATCGTGATTGATTTTATATACTTATGTTCAAAAATAAGATTGTAAAACCTATAAATTTCGCTCAACACTATTTGTTGACCCCTTTAAGCATGTGTTTCAGGTAATCGATGATATGGTAGCAAGGAGCATGCGAGGATGGAAGTTGTTGTGGCTTGGCGGTCTACTTTGTCTTTCCTCCCTTTTATAACTTAAATCTTTTTTTTATATTTTGTCATGTGAAACAAGTAATTTACTTTTGGGTTGAGATTTAGTGGGGACCTAAACGCAAATCTGTTTTGTATTATCTTTGGGGTTTGGGAAGCGGTAGACTATGATGTTTTTAACCATGTTTAATTCATGTTTAAATCTCTACGTCTCTTTTAGTCGTTCGAAATAGCTTGTGTGTGATGATAACTGCCTAGCACCCAAATGTTGTAGTTCCGCTGCGCATGTCCTTTGGTGGGGGTGTTAGAGATTGGTATTAGAGCCATGAGTTATAGAGAACTAGGTTATTTTAAAAAATCCTAAACTATAACTTTTGGTGTCGTAAGAAATTGTCCAAGCACACAACTATCATGCATGGCTCCGGTAAGGTTTACTTTTTAGTATTGATGGAAATAGATGTATCCCTTTTAAATTGAACTGAATGTATGATTATTTATTACGTAAATACTAAACTACTATATGTAAGTGTTGAAATTGTACGTGGAGTACTCAATAACGTAATTCTTGTATTGCATATGCATGAGTATCATATTATCGCATTTTGGGCATGTGTACCACCTTTGCATTGCATTTGCATGCATATAATTATAAATATTGAATAATGACCTTACGTACCTTCCAAAATTTCCTGTGATTGCAGAGATGGCCGAGGTACCGCCTAACGGTAATGTAGACGAATTTGTCGTGGGATACGAAGGGGGACCGTTTCCTCCAAACCCGCCGGATGACGACAATGGATGGATAGCTCAAGAAGAGGAAATAGAGCCGGCAAACGATAGTGATGAAAGTGATGTAGACAACGTCAGTGTAAGTGACGATGGCGAAGAGGATTATGAGGAGGAGAATCCGATGGATGACGGAATTCCAACAGATGTCGTCGGTCAAACTGAGCCCGATTTGGTTCAATCCCCCAACTCACCAAAAGGATATAAAGTGCCTCCAATAGCCCGTTACGATCAACAACCTATTCGTCTCCCAATGACTACTTGTAAGTATTATCTGAGGACTATGCTTGGGTTTGCTCGGGTAAGTAATGAGTTTGGTACGGAGTCTAGTGCTGCAGCTAGATCGCGTTTTCTTCACGAAAATATTGCGAAGGTTTAATTTCCAATTCCAAGGAACTATATGGAATCTGAGAACCGTTTGAGAAGGATTGATAGGCTAATGTACGAACATTTTATGGTGGAGACGAGATTGATAATATGTTTGACGAGAACGAAAGAGCACATCAGAAGTTATTGACAAGGACTGCAAGGGCTGAGTACGATGGAGCATCGACTAAGAATGATATTGATAGCTTGAGATCCATGATAGCAAATTTGAGTGCAAGTCTTGAGCGGGTTAAGGAAGACCAGGCTAGGTTAGTCAGGATGCAGAGTTGGGAGCACCGTGTAAGATCATCCCTACCACAGGACTGGAGATTCGTGGATGACTCTGAGCTGGAGGCCAATGATTTTATGGTTCAACCACCCGCCAGGGGTGAGTGTGTTGCTTTTAGGAATCAGGTAGCACCGGAGTTTGGGTCTACTTCTGGAAGGAAGAGGGTGGCAGAATGTGAGCCGAGCGATAAAGGGAAGAGAAAGATGGATGAGGAAGAAGATAGTGATGAAGAGCCAGAGGAGGACGGGGAAGAACCACCGTCCAAGAAGTCATGTGGATCACCACGTGGCTAGTTATTTGTATTTCATTTTTATATTTTGATCGTTGTAATCGAACTTATTTAGACTCCCGTATGATGGCATTGTGATGAAAACTTGATAACTTTATGTTTGTTGGTGTATGGTTGTAGTGGCATTACTTGTCACTGATTTTGGTTGATCTATCAATGCAATCCATGTTTACCTTTCATAATCTATGATAATTCTTAAATTTGCTCTTTTATGATGTGATTGATGAATATTAGTAACCTTGTTGATGTGTTGTTGTACTTATATTATGTTCTGAAAGAGAAATCCTTCTTAATCTTGATATGTATACTTACCTTGTTTTCTATTTCCCTGTCATCGTAGAGAGGTGTAACTAAGACTTCATCATGCCTCCAAAGTTGACAACCGATCGAATAAACACTATGATTAGAGAGGCAATCACAATGCTTTTGAGGCAGATCGTGTGAACAGAGACAGGTTCAAGGTGGAAATGTAGAAAGGCAACCAGCCCCAAGGGAATGTTCATTTGCCGGTTTCGTGAAATGTGGTCCTACACAGTCCGTGGTACCGGAGGAGCTTTGGAACTCTGTAGATGGGTGGAAAAGATTGAGAGAACTTTCGAAATCAGTGGGTGCTCTGAGGCAAACAAAGTTAAATTTGCAGCTGCTACTTTCCTGGATGATGCTTTAAGCTGGTGGAACAACCAAGTGGCTACTGTCGGATTGGTAGTAACAAATGGAACAACTTGGGCTGCAACCAAGGCACTTTTGACCCAAAAGTTTGCCCCGAGGAAGAGTTGGGTCAGTTAGAGGATGAGTTGAGACACTTTTCGTTGAAGAATAATGATATCACTGCTTATACAAGGAGCTTCAATGAGTTAAGCCTATTGTGAACTGATGCTTTCGCAGACGATCGTAAGAAGATGAAACAATATATCAAGGGTCTATCGAGCAACATTAAGGGTGAGACTACTTCGTCAAATCCCGGATCATTTGATGAAGCCATTCAGATGGCTCATGCACTGGTGGATGTTAAGTTGCAAGACAAGAAAGACTATATTGCTGAGGGAAACAAAAGGAAATGGGAAGTTACCCAAATGAATCAATCGCAAGGACAGAATCATGGGGTAATCGCAACAACAATCAAGGATCGAATCGTAACCAACAGTTCAACCAAAGGAGGAATGACGGGATGAGAGCCGCTACTGCCCCCAGAGGAGTTAAGGTCAATCCTCATTGTGGCCGTTGTAACTTGTACCACATTGGGAATTGTCCTGCTACATGTGACAAGTGTGGGAAGGCTGGTCATAGAGTTGAAGATTGTCGATCTACAGGTGTGGCTACAGGGGAAAATTCCACTTGAGTAATGGTTTGTTTTGGTTGTTAATAAAAAGGGCACAAGCAAGGGAACTGCCCGAAGGCTGGGAATAGGCAGGGAGGAAATAATGCTGCTGTTGTATACCGAGTGGGTACTGCTGACAAACCGCAAGGCCCGAATGTGGTGACCGGTACGTTTCTACTTGACGCTGGTTATGCTAGTGTATTATTTGATTCTAGATCCGACAAAAGCTTTGTAGACGTAAAATTTAGTCGCCTTATCAATAGAGAACCCGTAATGCTAACGACTAACTATAATGTGGAATTAGCCGATGGAAAGATTGTTAGTACTAATTCTATACTAAGAGGGTGTTCCTTGAAGTTAGGGAATTATGCTTTCGATATTGACTTAATGCCTATAGAGCTAGGATCTTTTGACGTGATTATTGGGATGGATTGGTTAATGGCGCATAGTGCGGTGATTGTTTGTGGAGAAAGGTTGGTCCAAATCCCGTTGAGAAATAGGGTTTTGTATGTGAAGGGTAATGAATGTACTTCTCGTTTGATAGTAATATCTTGCTTGAAGATGATGAGGTATATGGAAGAAGGATGCGATGTATTTCTGGCGCAAATTTCTAGTGATGGTGATGTAGAAACAAAGTTGGAAGAGGTGCGTGTGATTCGAGAGCGTCCGAAAGTTTTTCCTGATGAGTTGTCGGGTTTACCGCCCTCTCGTGACGTGGAATTTCGGATCGATTTGATGCCAGGAGCTGCACCAGTTGCTCGTGCACCTTATCGATTGGCACCGTCAGAACTGAATGAGTTATCCGATCATTTGAAAGAATTGATGGATAAGGGGTTTATTAGACCGAGTTCGTCGCCATGGGGAGCGCCTGTGTTATTTGTAAAGAAGAAGGATGGTTCGTTTAGAATGTGTATCGACTATCGGGAGCTTAACTAATTGACGGTTAAGAATCGGTATCCATTGCCGAGGATTGACGACTTATTTGATCCTTGCAACAGATCTGATCCTGTGTGTACTCGAAGATTGACTTGAGATCAGGGTTTCATCAACTGCGAGTTAGAGAGGAGGATATTCCTATAATTTCTTTTCGTACGCGATATGGACATTTTGAATTCCAAGTGATGCCTTTTGGGTTAATGAATGTGCCTACGGTATTCATGGATCTTATGAATCGAGTGTGCAAGCCGTATTTGGATAAGTTTGTCATTGTATGCATTGATGATATTCTTATTTACTTCAAGAGCAAAGAAGAACATGAGAAGCACTTGAGGCCGATATTGAGCTGCTGCAGAAAGAGAAGTTGTACGTAAAATTATCCAAGTGTGAATTTTGGTTGGAATTTGTACAATTTCTTGGGCATGTGATTGACAACAAAGGAGTTCGTGTAGATCCTTCCAAGGTAGAGGCAGTTAAAGAATGGTCGTCACCGACAACGCCGACTGAAGTTCGACAATTTCTTGGTTTAGCTGGTTATTATCGGAGATTCATCGAAGGGTTTTCGTTGATTGCAAAGCCGTTGACAAAGCTTACTGAGAAGAATCGGGTGTTTGAATGGGGAAAGATGAAGAAATCTCTTTTAAAACACTCAAGGACAAACTGTGTTCTACTCCGATTTTGCCATTGTTGGAAGGAATCAAAGACTTCATGGTTTATTGTGACGCGTCTCATAAGGGTTATGGAGCTGTTTTGATGCAACGTGAGAAGGTGATCACTTACGCATCGAGGCAATTGAGGAATCATGAGGAAAACTACACCACGCATGATTTGGAACTGGGAGCTGTAGTTTTTGCGCTAAAGTTATGGAGACATTACTTGTATGGGACAAAGTGTGTTGTATTCACTGACCAAAAGAGTTTGCAGCACATATTAGACCAGAAGGAGTTTAATATGACACAAAGACGATGGGTGGAGCTACTGAGTGACTATGACTGTGAGATTCGCTACCATCCTGGCAAGGCGAACGTTGTAGGGGATGCACTTAATAGGAAGGATAGAGAGAAACCTTTGAGAGCCAGAGCATTAGTGATGACTGAGGGTGTTGATTTGATCGGAACGATATTGAAAGCATAAGAGAATGGATTGGTGAAAGAGAATACTGGCGCCGAGAATCTGGGAAGACTGCAGAAACCTCTTCTTGTGGTAAAGTCAGACGGACTAAGATATTTTGAAAATTGGATTTGGTTACCGCTATGTCCATCCGAGGAAGGAGCGCCTGGAGTACGAGATTTGGTTATGAATGAGTCTCACAAGTCGAAGTACTCGATACATCCTGGAGCAGATAAGATGTATCACGATATAAAGAAAGTCTACTGGTGGCCGAAAATGAAGCAGATATTGCTCGTTACGTCAGTAAGTGTTAAACTTGCGCGAAAGTTAAAGCTAAACATAAGAGACCGTCTAGGTTGTTGGTACAACCTGAGATCCCAGAATGGAAATAGGAAAAGATCGCTATGGATTTCGTGATGGGTTTACCGAGGACTCCTAGTGGTTGTGATATGGTTTGGGTGATCGTGGATAGATTGACGAAATCTGCTCACTTTTTACCTATGAAAAAGAAGGATATCATGGAGAAAGTTGCCAGTGTGTACGTGAAGGAAATTGTTTGTCGACATAGAGTACCTTTATCGATCATTTCAGATCGCGACAGCAGATTTACTTTGGAATTTTGGAAATCTCTTCAACGTGCGATGGGCACCGAATTGAGTTTGAGCATGGCCTATCATCCTGAAACTGATGACCAAAGCGAACGAACCATTCAGACGTTGGAGGACATGCTCCGAGCATGCGTGATTGACTTCAGAGGAAGCTGGGAACGCCACTTTCCTTTATTGGAGTTTTCGTATAATAACAGTTATTATGCGAGTATTAAGGCTGCACCATTTGAAGCATTGTATGGAAGGAAGTGTAGATATCCTGTGTGTTGGGGCGAAGTGGGAGAGAGTCAGTTGACTGGGCCCGAAATGGTTTTGGATAGGACAGATAAGATTGTGCAAATCAATAATTGTTTACTTTCTGCGAGAAGCCGACAGAAGAGTTACACCGATAATAGGAGGAAACCGAAGGAATTTGAGGTTGGACACATGGTCATGTTTAAGGTGTCACCATGGAAGGGTATGATACATTTTGGGAAGAAAGGAAAGATGAGTCCAAGGTATATTGGACCGTTCAAGATTGTTAGAAGAATTAGACCTGTAGCTTATAAGTTGGAATTGCCGAATGAGCTTAGTGTTATTAGCGACACGTTTCACGTATCAAATTTGAAGAAAAGTTTGGCGGATAAGGAATTGGTGATTCCTTTGGACGAGATTCAACTTGATGATAAAATGCATTTTGTGGAGAAACTAGTGGAGATAATTGACCGAGAGGTTAAGAGATTGAAGCACAGTAAAATTCCCTTTGTGAAGGTACGATGGAATTCTAGACGTGGACCGGAATACACTTGGGAACGTGAGAACTTCTTCAATGAGAGATATCATCATCTGTTTTAGCGGCAAGAAATGTGAGTATAAGAAGAGGCGAGCACCGAGACGTCGCTCTCTGTAAGGAGGGGTGCATGTGATACCCAAAACCCGAGGTCATTTATTTTACCCTAAATTATGAATATTCTTGAAATTTTTAATAAATTTCGTTTACTATATATTTGACTGTTTAAGTTGAAACCGATGTTTAAGGTCGTAATCTTAACGATTGACGATTTAAGAAAGACGGCGACGACTACGATCCCGACGGATGCCCAATTTTTATGTTTTATTATCGTTTTTTTGATATTAGAATTTTTCGATAATTTTATTTTTGGTTCGTGTTAAGTCGAGCCGGGTGCGTTTTATTTCATCTCGGGTGCGTTTAAATTGCTTTAAAAGTATTTTCAAGTGTTCGGGGCGACCCCCGACTCCCGCAAATTTTCAAAACCGACTAGTAAGTCATTTCCCGCTACTAAGTTGTGTCGTTTAAAAATGAGGCCAAAAGAAAACCAAAATGGTAAAAGGGGCCCCTCAAAAATTTACAAAAAGGAGGAAAGGAAAAACACACAAACAAAATTCATTTCAAAATTTCTCTCCTTTTCCTCCCTCTCTCTCTTTGGCCGTCGGCCTCCACACCACCACCACCACATCCTAGTTTTCCTTTGTAAGTGTTTTGATGTAGTTTAGAACAACATGTATTAACATAAAATTTTCAAGAATCAAAAATTTTTCAAAAATATGTTTTGATGTAATTAAACTAGTTGCATGCTTGATTGATGTTTGGGTAATGGATAATCATCCACAA
Organism: Glebionis coronaria; assembly: GCA_025667525.1. Classification (NCBI taxonomy): domain Eukaryota; kingdom Viridiplantae; phylum Streptophyta; class Magnoliopsida; order Asterales; family Asteraceae; genus Glebionis; species Glebionis coronaria. The sequence goes on along the minus strand of CM046876.1, from coordinate 231,897,181 downwards.
AACCAACCAAAATCAATTTGGTTGGGGTGTTTTGAACACCAACACCCCACGACCAAATGGGGGTGTTTGATTGTTCATGGTGGTTGATGATTTGTGTTGTGGGTTTGTGTTTAGAGTTGTGTTTTTAATGTTTTTAAATAGGATAAACATAATGCATGTGTGATTTAGGATTTGGGTTTTTATGAAGATTTTATTTTCATGGTATTATAGGCTGATTAGGGTGTCTGGGAATGTTTATAAGTGGTTAGGTTAAGTCTAGATGATGTTAGAACGGATTGGAAACAAGTGTTGGGTTGATTTTGAGGAAAGAAATTTTAGGCAGATTGTTTAGGCATGTTTTCGTAGGTTTAATTTTGTAAACAGGTCATGAGGCTAGGATGTAGTTGTAGATCATTGTCTTAGCTTCAATTTGATATAATAAAGATCTTACGACTCCAAACGAGTCAAAAGTTATGCCATTTTGAAAGTTCGTGTACCGGGAGATGACAATCAACATAATCCGAAATTATGTTTGGTTTTAGGTCAAATCCCGGGGACCATAGATAGAGTTTTATATATAATTGAAAGTTGTTCTTTCATTCCAAACCTACATTTTTTAGTCTACTTTTAGACATAAGGGTAAAATTAGCTAATGGTACATTTTAAACAAGACAAAGAAGTCTTACATTGTAAAAGTGCAAAATCAGTCCAAAAAGTTTACGTCTAGTAATGTAGTGAGTAATGGGTCATAAGAGTGAAAATTTTTATGGGATTTAAAATAGGTTTTCTACAGGTTATAAGGGATTTTTACAAATTTTATTGTAATTTATAGAGATGCTTAAGTGATAGAAAACAACCCGTACTTTTGGTAAGTACCGGCAAAGTTATAAAATGGGAAACGTTTCTAATTACATAGATAGATAGTACGAGTTTAGTAATTATCACATGAATGATTTTTGGCGTGAGTTTTTATAAGTATTAAGTGTTTTTATATACGCGTTTTTAGTACAATAATGTACACGGAGTATTGACTCGGTTTTCGTATTTTGATTTCTAGGTCACGTGTTAGATTTTTCGGGGCAACCAAATCGTCGGTGATATTTTCGTTATGTCTTCGCTAGAACCACTACTACTACGCAAGGTGAGTTTATAGCCTCGCTTCTTACACTTTTAAATGGTTTTACTCGCGAGGGGGATGCATGCTATTTTAAATAAAACGAACATAAGTCATGAATGATTGTTGGACCCGAAAGTTTCCTAAATTATGTTGAGTACCTAGTTGCATAAGACCCTATATTCATGAACTATTAAATACTTTTTAATCCTTGTATGGATTGAAAATAGCCGCTGATACAATTGATAGTACTATGGGGTTGACGACCCTATCCGAGACGAGAGCTAGTACGTTGAGTGCCCTCTGCGGACGAATAACTTGTGATAAGAAATAAGGTATAATTGCAACTAATGCCTTTAGAAGGGGCACTGGTTTCATCTTAATCATGCCGGTAAATGTACGCGGGTGATTGAGTTAACGGATTAGTGTCATGAGCTTAAACACAATTATAATAACCTTGAATGATAGATTGTTTGACCAACAATTCTATAAATGATCGTGATTGATTTTATATACTTATGTTCAAAAATAAGATTGTAAAACCTATAAATTTCGCTCAACACTATTTGTTGACCCCTTTAAGCATGTGTTTCAGGTAATCGATGATATGGTAGCAAGGAGCATGCGAGGATGGAAGTTGTTGTGGCTTGGCGGTCTACTTTGTCTTTCCTCCCTTTTATAACTTAAATCTTTTTTTTATATTTTGTCATGTGAAACAAGTAATTTACTTTTGGGTTGAGATTTAGTGGGGACCTAAACGCAAATCTGTTTTGTATTATCTTTGGGGTTTGGGAAGCGGTAGACTATGATGTTTTTAACCATGTTTAATTCATGTTTAAATCTCTACGTCTCTTTTAGTCGTTCGAAATAGCTTGTGTGTGATGATAACTGCCTAGCACCCAAATGTTGTAGTTCCGCTGCGCATGTCCTTTGGTGGGGGTGTTAGAGATTGGTATTAGAGCCATGGGTTATAGAGAACTAGGTTATTTTAAAAAATCCTAAACTATAACTTTTGGTGTCGTAAGAAATTGTCCAAGCACACAACTATCATGCATGGCTCCGGTAAGGTTTACTTTTTAGTATTGATGGAAATAGATGTATCCCTTTTAAATTGAACTGAATGTATGATTATTTATTACGTAAATACTAAACTACTATATGTAAGTGTTGAAATTGTACGTGGAGTACTCAATAACGTAATTCTTGTATTGCATATGCATGAGTATCATATTATCGCATTTTGGGCATGTGTACCACCTTTGCATTGCATTTGCATGCATATAATTATAAATATTGAATAATGACCTTACGTACCTTCCAAAATTTCCTGTGATTGCAGAGATGGCCGAGGTACCGCCTAACGGTAATGTAGACGAATTTGTCGTGGGATACGAAGGGGGACCGTTTCCTCCAAACCCGCCGGATGACGACAATGGATGGATAGCTCAAGAAGAGGAAATAGAGCCGGCAAACGATAGTGATGAAAGTGATGTAGACAACGTCAGTGTAAGTGACGATGGCGAAGAGGATTATGAGGAGGAGAATCCGATGGATGACGGAATTCCAACAGATGTCGTCGGTCAAACTGAGCCCGATTTGGTTCAATCCCCCAACTCACCAAAAGGATATGAAGTGCCTCCAATAGCCCGTTACGATCAACAACCTATTCGTCTCCCAATGACTACTTGTAAGTATTATCTGAGGACTATGCTTGGGTTTGCTCGGGTAAGTAATGAGTTTGGTACGGAGTCTAGTGCTGCAGCTAGATCGTGTTTTCTTCACGAAAATATTGCGAAGGTTTAATTTCCAATTCCAAGGAACTATATGGAATCTGAGAACCGTTTGAGAAGGATTGATAGGCTAATGTACGAACATTTTATGGTGGAGACGAGATTGATAATATGTTTGACAAGAACGAAAGAGCACATCAGAAGTTATTGACAAGGACTGCAAGGGCTGAGTACGATGGAGCATCGACTAAGAATGATATTGATAGCTTGAGATCCATGATAGCAAATTTGAGTGCAAGTCTTGAGCGGGTTAAGGAAGACCAGGCTAGGTTAGTCAGGATGCAGAGTTGGGAGCACCGTGTAAGATCATCCCTACCACAGGACTGGAGATTCGTGGATGACTCTGAGCTGGAGGCCAATGATTTTATGGTTCAACCACCCGCCAGGGGTGAGTGTGTTGCTTTTAGGAATCAGGTAGCACCGGAGTTTGGGTCTACTTCTGGAAGGAAGAGGGTGGCAGAATGTGAGCCGAGCGATAAAGGGAAGAGAAAGATGGATGAGGAAGAAGATAGTGATGAAGAGCCAGAGGAGGACGGGGAAGAACCACCGTCCAAGAAGTCATGTGGATCACCACGTGGCTAGTTACTTGTATTTCATTTTTATATTTTGATCGTTGTAATCGAACTTATTTAGACTCCCGTATGATGGCATTGTGATGAAAACTTGATAACTTTATGTTTGTTGGTGTATGGTTGTAGTGGCATTACTTGTCACTGATTTTGGTTGATCTATCAATGCAATCCATGTTTACCTTTCATAATCTATGATAATTCTTAAATTTGCTCTTTTATGATGTGATTGATGAATATTAGTAACCTTGTTGATGTGTTGTTGTACTTATATTATGTTCTGAAAGAGAAATCCTTCTTAATCTTGATATGTATACTTACCTTGTTTTCTATTTCCCTGTCATCGTAGAGAGGTGTAACTAAGACTTCATCATGCCTCCAAAGTTGACAACCGATCGAATAAACACTATGATTAGAGAGGCAATCATAATGCTTTTGAGGCAGATCGTGTGAACAGAGACAGGTTCAAGGTGGAAATGTAGAAAGGCAACCAGCCCCAAGGGAATGTTCATTTGCCGGTTTCGTGAAATGTGGTCCTACACAGTCCGTGGTACCGGAGGAGCTTTGGAACTCTGTAGATGGGTGGAAAAGATTGAGAGAACTTTCGAAATCAGTGGGTGCTCTGAGGCAAACAAAGTTAAATTTGCAGCTGCTACTTTCCTGGATGATGCTTTAAGCTGGTGGAACAACCAAGTGGCTACTGTCGGATTGGTAGTAACAAATGGAACAACTTGGGCTGCAACCAAGGCACTTTTGACCCAAAAGTTTGCCCCGAGGAAGAGTTGGGTCAGTTAGAGGATGAGTTGAGACACTTTTTGTTGAAGAATAATGATATCACTGCTTATACAAGGAGCTTCAATGAGTTAAGCCTATTGTGAACTGATGCTTTCGCAGACGATCGTAAGAAGATGAAACAATATATCAAGGGTCTATCGAGCAACATTAAGGGTGAGACTACTTCGTCAAATCCCGGATCATTTGATGAAGCCATTCAGATGGCTCATGCACTGGTGGATGTTAAGTTGCAAGACAAGAAAGACTATATTGCTGAGGGAAACAAAAGGAAATGGGAAGTTACCCAAATGAATCAATCGCAAGGACAGAATCATGGGGTAATCGCAACAACAATCAAGGATCGAATCGTAACCAACAGTTCAACCAAAGGAGGAATGACGGGATGAGAGCCGCTACTGCCCCCAGAGGAGTTAAGGTCAATCCTCATTGTGGCCGTTGTAACTTGTACCACATTGGGAATTGTCCTCCTACATGTGACAAGTGTGGGAAGGCTGGTCATAGAGTTGAAGATTGTCGATCTACAGGTGTGGCTACAGGGGAAAATTCCACTTGAGTAATGGTTTGTTTTGGTTGTTAATAAAAAGGGCACAAGCAAGGGAACTGCCCGAAGGCTGGGAATAGGCAGGGAGGAAATAATGCTGCTGTTGTATACCGAGTGGGTACTGCTGACAAACCGCAAGGCCCGAATGTGGTGACCGGTACGTTTCTACTTGACGCTGGTTATGCTAGTGTATTATTTGATTCTAGATCCGACAAAAGCTTTGTAGACGTAAAATTTAGTCGCCTTATCAATAGAGAACCCGTAATGCTAACGACTAACTATAATGTGGAATTAGCCGATGGAAAGATTGTTAGTACTAATTCTATACTAAGAGGGTGTTCCTTGAAGTTAGGGAATTATGCTTTCGATATTGACTTAATGCCTATAGAGCTAGGATCTTTTGACGTGATTATTGGGATGGATTGGTTAATGGCGCATAGTGCGGTGATTGTTTGTGGAGAAAGGTTGGTCCAAATCCCGTTGAGAAATAGGGTTTTGTATGTGAAGGGTAATGAATGTACTTCTCGTTTGATAGTAATATCTTGCTTGAAGATGATGAGGTATATGGAAGAAGGATGCGATGTATTTCTGGCGCAAATTTCTAGTGATGGTGATGTAGAAACAAAGTTAGAAGAGGTGCCTGTGATTCGAGAGCGTCCGAAAGTTTTTCCTGATGAGTTGTCGGGTTTACCGCCCTCTCGTGACGTGGAATTTCGGATCGATTTGATGCCAGGAGCTGCACCAGTTGCTCGTGCACCTTATCGATTGGCACCGTCAGAACTGAATGAGTTATCCGATCATTTGAAAGAATTGATGGATAAGGGGTTTATTAGACCGAGTTCGTCGCCATGGGGAGCGCCTGTGTTATTTGTAAAGAAGAAGGATGGTTCATTTAGAATGTGTATCGACTATCGGGAGCTTAACTAATTGACGGTTAAGAATCGGTATCCATTGCCGAGGATTGACGACTTATTTGATCCTTGCAACAGATCTGATCCTGTGTGTACTCGAAGATTGACTTGAGATCAGGGTTTCATCAACTGCGAGTTAGAGAGGAGGATATTCCTATAATTTCTTTTCGTACGCGATATGGACATTTTGAATTCCAAGTGATGCCTTTTGGGTTAATGAATGTGCCTACGGTATTCATGGATCTTATGAATCGAGTGTGCAAGCCGTATTTGGATAAGTTTGTCATTGTATGCATTGATGATATTCTTATTTACTTCAAGAGCAAAGAAGAACATGAGAAGCACTTGAGGCCGATATTGAGCTGCTGCAGAAAGAGAAGTTGTACGTAAAATTATCCAAGTGTGAATTTTGGTTGGAATTTGTACAATTTCTTGGGCATGTGATTGACAACAAAGGAGTTCGTGTAGATCCTTCCAAGGTAGAGGCAGTTAAAGAATGGTCGTCACCGACAACGCCGACTGAAGTTCGACAATTTCTTGGTTTAGCTGGTTATTATCGGAGATTCATCGAAGGGTTTTCGTTGATTGCAAAGCCGTTGACAAAGCTTACTGAGAAGAATCGGGTGTTTGAATGGGGAAAGATGAAGAAATCTCTGTTAAAACACTCAAGGACAAACTGTGTTCTACTCCGATTTTGCCATTGTTGGAAGGAATCAAAGACTTCATGGTTTATTGTGACGCGTCTCATAAGGGTTATGGAGCTGTTTTGATGCAACGTGAGAAGGTGATCACTTACGCATCGAGGCAATTGAGGAATCATGAGGAAAACTACACCACGCATGATTTGGAACTGGGAGCTGTAGTTTTTGCGCTAAAGTTATGGAGACACTACTTGTATGGGACAAAGTGTGTTGTATTCACTGACCAAAAGAGTTTGCAGCACATATTAGACCAGAAGGAGTTGAATATGACACAAAGACGATGGGTGGAGCTACTGAGTGACTATGACTGTGAGATTCGCTACCATCCTGGCAAGGCGAACGTTGTAGGGGATGCACTTAATAGGAAGGATAGAGAGAAACCTTTGAGAGCCAGAGCATTAGTGATGACTGAGGGTGTTGATTTGATCGGAACGATATTGAAAGCATAAGAGAATGGATTGGTGAAAGAGAATACTGGCGCCGAGAATCTGGGAAGACTGCAGAAACCTCTTCTTGTGGTAAAGTCAGACGGACTAAAATATTTTGAAAATTGGATTTGGTTACCGCTATGTCCATCCGAGGAAGGAGCGCCTGGAGTACGAGATTTGGTTATGAATGAGTCTCACAAGTCGAAGTACTCGATACATCCTGGAGCAGATAAGATGTATCACGATATAAAGAAAGTCTACTGGTGGCCGAAAATGAAGCAGATATTGCTCGTTACGTCAGTAAGTGTTAAACTTGCGCGAAAGTTAAAGCTAAACATAAGAGACCGTCTATGTTGTTGGTACAACCTGAGATCCCAGAATGGAAATAGGAAAAGATCGCTATGGATTTCGTGATGGGTTTACCGAGGACTCCTAGTGGTTGTGATATGGTTTGGGTGATCGTGGATAGATTGACGAAATCTGCTCACTTTTTACCTATGAAAAAGAAGGATATCATGGAGAAAGTTGCCAGTGTGTACGTGAAGGAAATTGTTTGTCGACATAGAGTACCTTTATCGATCATTTCAGATCGCGACAGCAGATTTACTTTGGAATTTTGGAAATCTCTTCAACGTGCGATGGGCACCGAATTGAGTTTGAGCATGGCCTATCATCCTGAAACTGATGACCAAAGCGAACGAACCATTCAGACGTTGGAGGACATGCTCCGAGCATGCGTGATTGACTTCAGAGGAAGCTGGGAACGCCACTTTCCTTTATTGGAGTTTTCGTGTAATAACAGTTATTATGCGAGTATTAAGGCTGCACCATTTGAAGCATTGTATGGAAGGAAGTGTAGATATCCTGTGTGTTGGGGCGAAGTGGGAGAGAGTCAGTTGACTGGGCCCGAAATGGTTTTGGATAGGACAGATAAGATTGTGCAAATCAATAATTGTTTACTTTCTGCGAGAAGCCGACAGAAGAGTTACACCGATAATAGGAGGAAACCGAAGGAATTTGAGGTTGGACACATGGTCATGTTTAAGGTGTCACCATGGAAGGGTATGATACATTTTGGGAAGAAAGGAAAGATGAGTCCAAGGTATATTGGACCGTTCAAGATTGTTAGAAGAATTAGACCTGTAGCTTATAAGTTGGAATTGCCGAATGAGCTTAGTGTTATTAGCGACACGTTTCACGTATCAAATTTGAAGAAAAGTTTGGCGGATAAGGAATTGGTGATTCCTTTGGACGAGATTCAACTTGATGATAAAATGCATTTTGTGGAGAAACTAGTGGAGATAATTGACCGAGAGGTTAAGAGATTGAAGCACAGTAAAATTCCCTTTGTGAAGGTACGATGGAATTCTAGACGTGGACCGGAATACACTTGGGAACGTGAGAACTTCTTCAATGAGAGATATCATCATCTGTTTTAGCGGCAAGAAATGTGAGTATAAGAAGAGGCGAGCACCGAGACGTCGCTCTCTGTAAGGAGGGGTGCATGTGATACCCAAAACCCGAGGTCATTTATTTTTACCCTAAATTATGAATATTCTTGAAATTTTTAATAAATTTCGTTTACTATATATTTGACTGTTTAAGTTGAAACCGATGTTTAAGGTCGTAATCTTAACGATTGACGATTTAAGAAAGACGACGACGAATACGATCCCGACGGATGCCCAATTTTTATGTTCTATTATTGTTTTGTCGATATTAGAATTTTTCGAGAATTTTATTTTTGGTTCGTGTTAAGTCGAGCCGGGTGCGTTTTATTTCATCCCGGGTGCGTTTAAATTGCTTTAAAAGTATTTTCGAGTGTTCGAGGCGACCCCCGAATCCTGTAAATTTTCAAAACCGAATAGTAAGTCGTTTCCCGCTACTAAGTTGTGTCGTTTAAAAATGAGGCCAAAAGAAAACCAAAATGGCAAAAGGGGCCCCTAAAAAATTTACAAAAAGGAGGAAAGGAAAAACACACAAAAAAAATTCATTTCAAAATTTCTCTCCTTCTCCTCCCTCTCTCTCTTTGGCCGTAGGCCTCCACACCACCACCACCATACAATTTTTTTTCCATTTTGATTTTAACAAATCCAAGTTTAGACCACATCCTAGTTTTCCTTTGTAAGTGTTTTGATGTAGTCTATAACAACATGCATTAACAAAAAAATTTCAAAAATCAAAGATTTTTCAGAAATATGTTTTGATGTAATTAAACTTGTTGCATGTTTGATTGATGTTTAGGTAATGGATAATCATCCACAAAACCAACCAAAATCAATTTGGTTGGGGTGTTTTGAACACCAACACCCCACGACAAATGGGGGTGTTTGGTTGTTCATGGTGGTTGATGATTTGTGTTGTGGGTTTGTAGTTAGAGTTGTGTTTTTGATGTTTTTAAATAGGATAAACATAATGCATGTGTGATTTAGGATTTGGGTTTTTATGAATATTTGATTTTCATGGTAGTATAGGCTGATTAGGGTGTTTGGAATGTTTATAAGTGGTTAGGTTAGGTCAAGATGATGTTAGAACAGATTGGAAACAAGTGTTGGGTTGATTTTGAGGAAAGAAATTTTAGGCAGATTGTTTAGGCATGTTTTCGTGGGTTTAGTTTTGTAAACAGGTCATGAGGCTAGAATGTAGTTGTAGAGGATTGTCTTAGCTTCGATTTGGTATAAGAAAGATCTTACGAATCCTAACGAGTCAAAAGTTATGCTATTTTGAAAGTTCGTATACCGGGAGATGAGAATCAACATAATCCGAAATTATGTTTGGTTTTAGGTCAAATCCCCGAGACCATAGATAGAGTTTTATATATATTTGAAAGTTGTTCTTTGGTTCCAAACCTGCATTTTTTAGTCTACTTTTAGACTTATGGGTCAAATTAGCTAATGGTACATTTTAAACAAGTCAAAGAAGTCTTACATTGTAAAAGTGCAAAATCAGTCCGAAAAGTTTACGTCTAGTAATGTAGTGAGTAATGGGTCATAAAAGTTAAAACTTTTTATGGGATTTAAAATGGGTTTTCTAAAGGTTATAGAGATGCTTAAGTGATAGAAAACATCCCGTACTTTTGGTAAGTACCGGCAAAGTTATAAAATGGGAAACGTTTCTAATTACATAGATAGATAGTACGAGTTTAGTAATGATCACATGTATGAATTTTGGCGTGAGTTTTTATAAGTATTAAGTTTTTTTATATACGCGTGTTTAGTACAATAATGTACACGGAGTATTGACTCGGTTTTCGTATTTTGATTTCTAGGTCACGTGTTAGATTTTCCGGGGCAACCAAATCGTCGGTGATATTTTCGTTACGTCTTCGCTAGAGCCACTACTACTACGCAAGGTGAGTTTATAGCCTCGCTTCTTACACTTTTAAATGGCTTTACTCGCGAGGGGGATGCATGATATTTTAAATAAAACGAACATAAGTCATGAATGATTGTTGGACCCGAAAGTTGCATAAATTGTGTTGAGTACCTAGTTGCATAAGACCCTATATTCATGAACTATTAACTATTGTTTAATCCTTGTATGGATTGAAAATAGCCGCTTATACAATTGATAGTACTATGGGGTTGACGACCCTATCCGAGACGAGAGCGAGTACGTTGAGTACCCTCTACGGACGAATAACTTGTGATAAGAAATAAGGTATAATTTCAACTAATGCCTTTAGAAGGGGCACTGGTTTCATCTTAATCATGCCGGTAAATGTACGCGGGTGATTGAGTTAATGGATTAGTGTCATGAGCTTAAACACAATTATAATAACCTTGAATGATAGATTGTTTGATCGACAATTCTATAAATGATCGTGATTGATTTTATATACTTATGTTCAAAAATGAGATTGTAAAACCTATAAATTTCGCTCAACATTATTTGTTGACTCCTTTAAGCATGTGTTTCAGGTAATTGATGATATGGTAGGAAGGAGCATGCGAGGATGGAAGTTGTTGTGGCTTCGCGGTCTACTTTGTCTTTCCTCCCTTTTATAACTTAAATCTTTTTTTATATTTTGTCATGTGAAACAAGTAATGTACTTTTGGGTTGAGATTCAGTGGGGACCTAAACGCAACTCTGTTTTGTATTATGTTTGGGGTTTGGGAAGCAGTAGACTATGATGTTTTTAACAATGTTTAATTCATGTTTAAATCTCTACGTCTCTTTGAGTCGTTCCAAATAGCTTGTGTGTGATGATAACTGCCTAACACCCAAATGTTGTAGTTCCGCTGCGTATATCATTTGGTGGAGGTGTTAGACTTATTAACTCTTTTGAGTTTTGGTTGATGGATCATTGTAGTTTGTGTTGTTCGTGCATGTAGTATCCATAATATGTCCTGATAAAGAAATCCTTCTTTTGTCTTGATATGTATACTTATCATGTTTCTTTCATCTGTGATGATAGAAGAAGGAATAGGGGAACATATTTCTGTCATTAGCGGATCGTTGCGTGACTAAGTTTCTTGAAATATGTTGTTAAAGCTAATAAATACTACCGTGAACACTATGATTGAACGAGCTATTGCTAGAGCACTTGAAGCTGATCGTGCTGCAAGGAATCAAGGTGCTGAACATGATGCTGCTGGGAATAATGATGATGCTGCTGATCCAGTTGGGAGTGTTGCTGCTTTTTCGCAGGTTCCAAGAGAATGTACGTATGCTAGTTTTATGAAGTATGTCCTACTCAGTTTCGTGGCACTGGTGGTGCTTTAGAATTACGTAGATGGATTGAGAAGATAGAGAGTACTTTTGAGATTAGTGGGTGTTCCGAAGCCAATAAGGTGAAATTTGCTACTGCTACATTTCAGGATGATGCACTGAGTTGGTGGAACAGTCAGGTGGCTACTGTAGGATTAGTTGTGACTAGTGGTAGGACATGGACCGTGACTAAAGGATTATTGACTGCTAAGTTTTGTCCCGAGGAGGAACTAGGACGGTTGGAATACGAATTGAGGCACTTAGTGTTAAGAAATGATAATATTACTTCTTATACTAGGAGGTTTTCTGAGCTGTGTTTGTTATGTCCTAATGCTTTTCCGAATGACCATAAGAAGATGATGCAGTACATTAAAGGATTGTCTAGTAACATCAAGGGTGAGACTACTTCTTCAAGACCTAAATCTTTTGATGAAGCTGTTCAGATGGCGCTTGCTTTAATGGACGTGAAGTTGCAAGATAACATTGCTAAAAGCAATAAGAGAAAGTGGGAATCTGCTCAGTCCAGCCAGAATCAAGATCAAACTCGTGGGAATTACCGTAATAACAATACCAAAGACAAAACCGAAATCAGTATTTAAGCTATGGAAGGAATGATGGGATTTGTGCTGCCACTGCGTCTGGAAATAACAAGATAAATCCCAAGTGTGTTTGTTGTACCTTATACCATGTAGTTAATTGTCCTCCTGCTTGCCGTAAGTGTGTACAACCAGGTCATAAAGCTGCTAAATGTAGGACAAGAGGATTAGTTACTTGAATTAGTGCCCCTGGAGTTGTGATATGTTTTCGATGTGGTGAGGAAGGTCACAAGCAAGCAAATTGTCCAAGGAGAGGAAATCAACGAGATGGGAATGCTGCCACTTCAGCTTATGTTTTGAGTGATGCTGACAAACCTTAAGGTCTGAACGTTGTAAATGGTGTGTTCTTATTGATGTTCTTTATGTTAGTATGTTATTTGATTTTATATTAGATAGAAACTGTAGAAATATAAAGATTCAGTTGTTTTCTCAATGGAGAATTAGTAAGATTGACAATTAACTATGATGTGGAGTTAACCGATGGAAAGGTTATTAGTGCTAGTTCTATACTAAGAGAGTGTTCCTTGAATTTAGGGAAGTAGGTGTTTAATATCGACTAAATAATCATATAGTTAGGATTTTTAGATGTAGATTATTGGTATGAACTGCTTAGTTGTGCGTGGTGCTGATATTTGAGATTGAACCAATCCCTACTATAAATTGATAACTAATGGTTTAGATTATACTGAAAAGCTGAGTGTTGATTGTGAAAGATGATGAGTGAATTTTCCGTTTGAGAAGTATCTTGTTTGGAGATGAGGAAGTATGTGGAAGAGGGATATTATGTATTTCTATCCCAGGTAACTAGTAATAGTGCAATTGAGAAGAAATTGGGAAATGTGTTAATGATTCGAGAATATTCTGATGTTTTCCTGAAGTTTTGCCGAGTTTACTGTCGTCTCATGAAGTGGAGTTCATGTCGATCGAGTGTTATAAGTGATAGGTGTAGTGCTCTTGTGTTTCGTTGTGTAGTGTTTCTGCGTTTTGTTGAGTAGTATTTGTATGCCTTATAATTTGGCACCGTTAGAGTGGAAAGAGTTACTTGATCAATTGTGGGAATTGATGAATAAGGGATGTATTAGGTTAAGTTTCGTTGTAGTAGTGTCCGCCTGTGTTGTTTGTCAAGAAGGATGGATTGTTTCAGATATGTATTGACTATCGTGAGCTTAACAAATTAACTGCCAAAAATCGATATCCACTGCCGAAGATTGACGTTATTTGACCAATTTTAAGGATCCAGTGTGTTCTCAAAGATCTCTTTGAGGTCATCATTAACTGAGAGTTAGGGAAGAAGATATTCCTATAATTGTTTTTCGTACTTGATATGGGTGCTTTAAGTTTTAAGTTATGTATTTTTGAATTAATAAATGCGTCTGTCGTATTCACGGACTTGGTGAATCGTGTGTGTAAGTCATATTTGGATGAGTTAGTCATTGTATCTATTGGCAAAATTTTGTTTATTCCAAGAGGAAAGAAGGAGCATAAGTAGCATATGAGGATAATTTTGGAATGGTTGAAGACAGAAAAGTTATATAAAGTGTGAGTGTTGGTTGAAATTAGTGTATTTTTTGGGGCATGTGATTGACAACAAAGGTATTTGTGAAAATATTGCCAAGATTTAAACGATTAAGGATTAGTCGGTACCAACGACGCCGACAAAAATCGTTAATTCTTTGGTCTAAGCTGAGAATAATCGGATGTTTGTCGAAAGGTTTTCACTGACTGTTGAACCACTGATTAAGCTAACTAAGAAGAATTGGATGTGTGGGTCCCACTTGTACATCTAAATTTGTATGTACCGAGATCTGATTCCTATTAGATGAGGAAGTTATTTTCTGAACACTAGAGAATAGGTTGTGTTCTGCACCTGTAACACCCAATTTTGATAAATAGAATGTCACGCGTGATAATGGCGTGTCATCAAAGCATACAAGGATAAATGTCTAAACATTACATGACCATAAAGGAAATACCAGAATCAAACATCGGTATCCCAAAAGTAGAACTCAGCACACACAAACATAAGTACTATAAATGAAAGGACTAAACAATGTCCATGGAAATGAGTATCAAAGTATAAAGAAATACATAAAGTAAAGAAGGCTAGGAAGCTTCCAATCCATATACACGTACGCTTAAAGTCTACGAGCGTCCCTGAGTACCTGCCGTTTTGGGAACATCAAAAGGAAAACGGCTGAGCAATACGCTCAGTGCACGGATATACAAGTATAGCATGAATAATATAAGCATATAAACATGAAGCAGCGGAAAAGACTAAGTCATGGATAACCTGGTTATATCTTAGTAAATCTGGTTTTATAGTTTGAAAAGCCTTATGTTTATCTTGTAAAAACGGTTTAACATATTTACCATTAGCCAATATAGGTCATGAAATATCAACGTGCATGAATACTTGGAGGGGTGACCTCGTAATGCAAATTAGAGGGGCTGCCTCTAATTTAATATACTGGTTTTGGGTAGGAGGGATCAGCTCCTTGTGAAGGATGCAAGGCACACACCACATTCACACTGAGTAATCTGCTGAAAACATGTAAACTAGGATGCACCCATACGCCCACCTGATAATATAATAAATGGCCAAAAGCTGAAGGGGACGCCACGAGCTATCACTCCGCCGTGGTGAAGTCATAACACTGGTGCCTCCAGTGTTATGGTTATGGTACCTCCATAACTAGGTGAAACTGTTCATGCATGTATATGGATTTAGGTAGTCTAATTAAACATAAGCAATACAAAAACATATAAAACATATACTGGGGAAAACAGTTGGCTGCATACGGGGAAATCCTAATAAGAAAAAATGTCCATACTGAAAGGACGGAGGATCCGTACCTTGTGTCCAGTTAACGAAGAAGACGAACGGAAGAGAGTCCTACTTCGGTATCACTAACGCTACATAAATACATACGTGTATAAGTATCTGATTACTAAATACGTAACTGGTTTTATATCATGTCTTAGCTTGTTTTATATTTTCATGTCATGTTTTACTGATTTATGCTTTATACTGTGCTTATCATATATTCTGTCTATTCTGATTAAGTATTACTTGTATTTCATGTATTATTATACTTGTTGTGTAATAATAAGTAACTTTCTAAAAATAGCAGGTTTCCTAATATAGAAAGTTTCCAAAAATAGAAAGTTACCAAATATAGAAAGTTTCCAAAAATAGAAAGTTTCCAAAAATAGAAAGTTTCCAAAAATAGATTTACTGCTTAAAATAGATAAGTTTCTAATAATAGAAAGTGTCGATAAATAGATTAGCTGCCTTAAATAAATAAGTTTCTAAAAATAAAAAGTTTCCATAATTAGATTAGCTGCCTTAAATAAATAAGTGTCTAAAAATTGAAAGTTTCCATAATTAGATATAAGCTTGATAATTATGCTAATTATATATGCTTAAGTGTTTACTGATTATTATTCTAAGTCATGTGATTATATAGTATAGTTTATTAATAATTTCATGTGAACTAAATAAACTATAGGTTAAAGTATTTAATTAAATATAACATGATTTACTTAAATAAAGGTAAAATAAATAACTAGGTTTAAAAATGTATTATTACCTATTAATAATATAACCTAAGTCATGTAAATTAATTAATTATAAGTCATGATTTTAATAATTAATTAATTATATAGTCTAATTAAATGATAAATACTTAGGTTAAAATTCATGTATTAATAATAACATTAATAACCTAAGTCATGTAAATTAAATTAATCATGTTCATATCTTTAATTAATTTAATTTAAGTCTTGAAAAAAATATATAACTTGTAGAAAATATTTAACCTTGTAAAAATATCCCATGAACCGGACCGTGTTTTAAAGCTAAACATGTGTGAACCGGACCCGTGTTTTAACCCATGAACCGGACCCAGATACACCACCATGCCCCGACCTAGGTCGGGGTTTCCCTTCCTTGCTGCTGCCGTGACACCACCACCACCAAACCGATACCATAAGGTCTCGGTGGTGCGAAATAATAACCAAGTCGAGACCCCCTTGGGGCTTGGTTAGGCGTCGGCCATAAACAAACACCCCTTTAATCATTATTTTGTTATATCCCATGATTAAAACAACATGTTTACACTTGTTTTTAATTAATTTATTATAAACATTCATGATTTTATGTGATTAGTAAATCAAAACATAAAAAGAAAAAGGTTAAAGGTTATACCAATCACGTGAACCAAATGAGGATGAACACACAACGATCCTTACAATAAATCTAACGCCAAAATCAAACCGAACACCCCTTTGGTGTTCTTATACCCGACGGCCAAAGAAGGAGAAGAAAAGGAAGAACTAGGGTTTTCTTATTTTCTAAATTTTGTGATTATGAAACATGTTTTTCCCTTTTTCCTAGTTTAGTAAATTTGAATGGGCTTGGCCCATGTTTCTGGTTGTGTCCGCGGGTAAAGGGGCCCCTTAGGGTAACCCAAACATTTTTCGTGTCTAAATATAAGTGTGTTCTCGTGTTCGTGTTCTACGTGATTTAATTAGTTATCGTTCGTGTCTTATTATATTTATTCGTGATCATAATAAATATACATACATACGTATTATTAGCTCGTGATTAATTTACGTTCATGATTTCATGTTCGTATGTTCGTGATCATAATTATTATTGAAATAATTATCGTGTGTTAATACGTAATAAATACTTATCATGATATAACACGTACGTAATACTTATAATTCTTGTTCATGAAACGTAAACGTGCTATCAAAGGAAAGTTCTAATCATGTACGTACTATCGTAAGGGTACTATTCATGGTAAAAGCATGCGGGTTTTACAACTCTTCCCCCCTATAAATAATAATTCGTCCCCGAATTACAGATAAAGTAAACTGGAAAAGAAGAACATACCCGAATTCAAAATATGAAATGAGGGTAAGAAGCCTGGATAGAATCCTCTGTTTCCCAAGTGGCTTCCCGCTCGGTATAATCCCTCCAAAGGATTTTGACGAATGGAATCGTCTTTTTTCTCATGACTCGTTCGGGTTCTTCTATGAAAGTGAGATCTTCACGAATCTGTTCCAGTGGATACTGAACCATGTGAAGGGGAAGATACTGGTACCCTCTGAGTAAGGACACATGGAAAACATTGTGAACATAAGAAAGATGCGGAGGTAACGCTAAACGGTAAGATACTTCACCGACTCGTTCAATGATATCAAACGGTCTGATGAATCGAGGACTGAGCTTCCCTTTTATTCCAAAACGTCTAACACCACGTGCCGGCGAAACCTTAAGGAAAACGTGATCTCCTACATTAAAATGTATGTCCCTACGATGCTTGTCTGCATAACTCTTCTGACGTGACCGTGCTTCTTGTAGTTTCTACTTAGCTACTGCGACCTTCTCATTAGTCAATTCTATGATTTCTGGTCCTTCAAGAGTTCGCTCACCAACATGATCCCAGCAGATTGGGGCGCGACACTTTCTTCCATACAACATCTCGAAAGGAGCACCCTTGATACTTGCGTGACAACTGTTGTTGTATGCAAACTCCACCAAACAGATTTAATTGTCCCAATCACCTGTCCATTACAACGCACATGACCTCAACATGTCTTCCAATGTCTGAATCGTTCGCTCCGACTGCCCGTCTGTCTAAGGATGGAAAGTCGCGCTAAGCTTACGTCGTGTACCCCAAGCTTTCTGCAGACTTCTCCAGAATCGCGAAGTGAAACGAGGATCTCTGTTTGAGACGATGCTGGATGGAGCACCGTAAAGTCTCATGATCTCCCTTCTAAATTATCGGCGATTTTACTGACCGAGTCTTCCTTTCTGATCGGTAAGAAATGAGCGGTAAGTCGATCAATGATAACCCAAATTGCATCGTGCTTCCTCTTGGTTGGCGGAAGACCAGTAACAAAATCCATGGTGATTTTGTCTCACTTCCACTCTGGAATATCTAACGGTTGAAGAAGAACGCCAGATCGCTGATACTCAATCTTAACCTGCTGGCAGGTACGACATTTGGAGACGTAAGTGGCAACATCCTGTTTCATACCACTCCACCAAAAGTACTGCTTGATGTCATGGTACATCTTGGTCGAACCCGGATGTATAGAGAATGGGGAGCTACGAGCCTCAGCTAACAAGGCTTCCCAGATTTCTTGATCATCAGGAACACGAAGTCTCGTGCCCTGCCATAAGATACCATCTACATCTACTCGAAATTCTGTCTGCTTCTCCAAATTCTGAATTATCGCTCAGATTTCTCCATCATCTTTCTGAGCTTCCTTGATCTTAGAGTGTAACTCGGGTTCTACTATAAGATTAGCCCAGTAACCGTGTTTTCCGCGTACCATGATCTTTATGTCTAGTCGCTCCAAGTCTCTTATAATTTCCTCCTTAATCTCAATGCCGTTGATCATTCTAGACTTTCTGCTAAGTGCATCTGCTACTACATTCGCCTTGCCGGGATGATACTGCAGATTAATGTCATAATCCTTCAACAGCTCTAACCATCTCCTTTGTCTTATGTTCAATTCACGTTGAGTGAAGATATACTTCAAGCTCTTGTGGTCTGTGAAAATATCACATGATTCTCCATATAAGTAGTGCCTCCATATCTTCAATGCAAACACGACTACTGCAAGTTCCAAGTCATGCGTAGGGTAATTTTCCTCGTAAGGCTTTAGCTACCGTGAAGCGTACACGATCACTTTCCCATGTTACATGAGAACACAACCAAGTCCCTTCCCCGATGCATCACTGTAGATTTGAAATCCACCTGTACCAGATGGGAGAGTAAGAATAGGTGCAGATACTAACTTCCGCTTCAGGTCTTCAAAGCTCTTCTCTCGTTCTTCAGTCCAGACGAATTTCTCACCTTTCCGCATCAGTTTGGTCAATGGTAGTGCTAAACGGGAAAAGTTCTCCACGAACCTACGGTAATAACCAGCTAAGCCTAGGAAACTGCGGACTTCCATCGCTGATGTCGGCCTTGGCCATTTGGTACTAGTCTCAACCTTCATTGGATCCATCGTGATTCCTTATGCTGATACAATGTGACCTAAGAATGCCACCTTGTCTAACCAGAACTCACACTTGGAGATTTTAGCATACAACTGCTTCTGGCGAAGAATCTGTAGTACTGTACGAAGTTGGTCTTCGTGTTCCTCCTTGGACTTAGAGAAAATCAGGATGTCGTCAATGAAGACAATGACGAACTTGTCCAGAAATTCATGGAAGATTCTGTTTACCAAATCCATGAACACTGCTGGAGCATTGGTAAGGACAAATGGCATGACTACAAATTCGTAGTGGCCATAGCGTGTACGGAAAACAGTCTTGGCGATGCCCTTCTCCTTAACCCGTAGCTGATGATAGCCTGACCTTAGATAAATCTTTGAGAAATGTTTGGCCCTTTGGAGTTTGTCAAACGGATCATCTATACGTGGCAGTGGATACCTATTCCTGATGGTAATCTTATTGAGTTCGCGATAGTCTATGCAAAGACGCATACTGCCGTCCTTCTTTTTAACGAATAAGACCGGTGCGCCCCATGGAGATGTGCTCGGCCGAATAAAGCCTCGTTTTAGAAGTTATTGTAATTGATCCTTCAGCTCCTTCAACTCTATGGGAGCCATGCGATAAGGAGCCTTGGAAATCGGCTCAGCTCCTGGGATGAGCTCAATATTAAATTCTACTTCACGTACAGTTGGTATGCCTGGAAGTTCTTCTGGAAATACATCTGGAAATTCTGACACTATTGGTTGATTCTGAATTGATGAAGATTCAGCATCCATGTCATGAACAGTAGCTAGATAACCCTCGCAACCATGTGAAAGTAGTGCACGTGCTTGTATGGTTGAAATGATTTGTACAGACCTGCCGGGTACGAACCCGTTGTGAATGTACTCAGGCGCATTGACATCACCGAAGATGACTCGATATGAATGACAGTATATGGTATCATGATGCTTGGATAGCCAATCCATGCCCAAAATCATGTCAAAATCATTCATGTCCTGCGGAAGTGCGTCAACAGGACGAACCTTGTCGTCAAACTCTAGGGGAAGACTCTTGTACACATGGGTTATAAGTACAGAGTCTCTCAAAGGCGTGGAAATAATGAGTCTATTCTCTAGTGGCATGGGGAGTATCCTAACATTCTTGGCATAAGCAGTAGAAATGACCGAGTGAGTAGCACCCGTATCAAACAGAACACATGTAGCTTGACCATACATATACTTGTTGGCCTGATCGCGAGATGTCGTGTAAACGCGCCCAATAGTAGGAGGCGGCTTGGTATCAGCATGTCCCGATGTACCCTCCATCTTGCCCTTGCGGCAGTCCTTCATGCGATGGCCAGGAAGACCACACTTGAAGCATGCGTCACTGTCACGGCGACATGGCCCTGTGTGCCTACGGTGGTAAGTAAAGCAAAGAGGATGAGTATATCCTCCAGCAGGCATCCTGACTGGCTGAGAACCTGATAAATACACTATACATGAAACATGAAAATAGGTACAAAGGACAACGCGGATAATCGTAAGATTGAATACCAGTGATAGCTGGACGGTTAGGCTGTGAACCTCTCTAGTTCTGGTCCCTACCGTTACCATGATTCCTGGTAGAAGATTTGCTAATGTGTTAGAATTAAGAATCATAACATGTAATCATAATAAAATGCATAAGTATAAGTACCTGCTGCTGTTGGAGTGTCCAGCGTTGTTACGATAATTATCATTACCGCCACGCTTATCCGTAGCAGAACGGTCGTGAGTCTAACTGTTTCCCTTGGGCTGATTAGCTGTTGTTGAGTAGCCGGCTGAGACCGGACCCCAGTCTTCTACCTAGAAGATACAATATAAAGAGATGAAATATTGACATATACTGAAAGAATACAGATTGATCACCGCTTGAATACGAATGTTTACCTCTTATCGGGTCTCTCTGCTTCCCCGAACTCATCTCTCCATTGCAGCATCTCTAGTTTACATCTTGCATCGGCCACTTGTGCTACCGTGTTGAACATAGCACACACCAAGTTGTTTGAGACCGATGTACGAAGAGCCCACCTGAAGTGGTGTGCCTGCTCTTCAGGAGTACCTGCTGCTGCACCAAGGAAACCAGCTAAGCGAAGAAAGCGCTGCATGAACTCGTTGCTATTCTCCCCAGCTCTCTGTCGGATCCCATGGTACTCCCTCTTCAGCTTGTCTTGCTCATCCTTGGGAAAGAACTGCTCCATCACCTTATCCCTGAACTGAGCCCATGTCGAACCAGCCACCCAATCATCACCTCCCTCAGACTGCTTCAGTGCTATCCACAATGCTAACAAATCACCTTCGAACCGGTAGCATGCCAACCTCGACTTGAAAACGGGGTTAGAGCCCATAGCATCGAAGATCTTCTCAATGTGATTCAGCTTCACTAGGGCTATCAGTTTTCTCGAAAGATCGAGGACGGAGCTTGTTGAATCTCTCCAGCCATGTAGCCAATGTTGTTGGAGGAGGAGGAGGTGGTACTGGGTGATGTTGCTGATTGTTGGCAGCCTGAACCTCAGCCCTGATTTTGTTCCTCCGCTAAGGAAGCAGAGCTTGCATTGCAGCTTGGATTGTTGCATTGAGTTGTTCCTGCTCGCGTGTGAACCATCTGACGGTATAACATAAAATACATGATTAAACTGATCAAAACATAAACTATATACATGAAATAAAATTTATTGTAACATCCCACTTGGATAAATGGACTATTATGTGTATTTATGGCGTGTCATCAAAGCATAAGGTAAATGTCCTAAAACATTAACTGACCATAAAGGAAATACCGGAATCAAACATCGGTAATCCAAACATAAGCTCAAAACATGAAAAGTAAAATACTGAAGGAAAGGGCTAAACAATGTCCAAATAAGCAGAATAATGTAAGAAGTTCATAAAGTAAGAAGTCCAGATAGCTTCCATTTAATGCACATGCTCTCAGAATCCTAAGAGCGTCCTGGTGTACTTGCCGTAAGAACATGAAAGAACTACGACTAAGCATAACGCTCAGTGAACGAATATAAAGCATGATAAGGAATTACTGAAATAAAGCAGATGATAAAATACTGGAGCTGTAAGACTGATAAGTAAAGTTGCAGCGGAAAATCTGTGTATAATCTGTAAACTCTGATTTATAAATAATAAAGCTGAACTGTTATCTGTTAAATCTGAAAAACGTGCATTTGATGTATTTTAATTGCCAGAGCTTATATAGGTCATGTGCTGTAACAGCGGTGCATGAATAACTGGAGGGGTGACCTCGTCATGCTGTAGAGGGGTGACCTCTACTAACTGTAGAGGGGTGACCTCTAAATACTGTGCTGGATGGAGGGATCAGCTCCAATGTGAAGGATATAGAGAACACACCACATTCACCCTGATAACTGTAAACTGATAAGCTTAGGATGCATCCATACGCCCCACTAAAAATACTGATAAAATAGCCAAACTGAGCTGAATGGAACGATGCAGAATATCACTCTCCTACATGTGAGTCACGACACCGGTGCCTCTAGTGTCATGGTTACGGTACCTCCGTAACTAGTACTACTGACTAGTCATGCTTGTATATAAGGCTCAGGAAATTTAACTTAATTATAAAACTGATTTCTGATAAACTTATAGCATATACTTGGGAAAACATTTGGCTGCAGACGAGAAATCCTAATCATGAATAGAAGGGAAGTCTTTACTGAAAGAACGGAAAATCCGTACAATAAGTTGAAACAAAAGAGACAAATACTAGTAGAGAGATAGGAATATCCGTACCTTAAATGCCAAAACACCTCTTCCAATTACTAGTAGTCTTACCAATTTTCTCGACTTAATCTACATGTGTAACACCAACTATTACTAAATTAAGCTACAATTTTACCATCATATATTACTAAAATGTTTGCCAATCATACAAAAAAATCATAAGTATCTTAAGGTACAATATATCGAACCATTTAGTATGTATTTGACATATTTACCACTCACTGCTAAAGGTATTTACGGTATTTGATTTCTTGCCATACAAATTGTTTCGGTTCCAAGTTAAAATCATCTCAAAATACTTGTTCTAAACTTTTAACAAGCATATTATAAATAAGATTTTATTGGCTTGTTGCACTAATTGAAAATGATTTTACATTTGTTCAAACTGGTTCTTCCATTTTCAATTTATAAGTTAGTATTATTAAGGTTTAAAACAGTGGACAAATGTCTTCAACTTCAAAACAGTGGATAACCATACATATTAAACTTGCATAAGGGAATAAGCAATGTTTTATAAGACATGATAACTATACACGAGGAGAACTAGAACTCGACATTATAATCAATAAATAAAATGCGAATATGAATAGGAGAGTGTACCTTCGAGACACAATTCGAGATGAAATATGAATACGATTAGTAGTGCCGAATCAACTTGAATATACGTGCTAACATGAACATCGTCGAACTAAGACGTCACATACGAAAAAAAACATATTACTAGTGGACGAGCCCGAACCGACTTTCAAAACATGACACAGTCGGCCCTAATCCAAGCAGACATCAAACTCGAACATACGACATCGGTGGCTAGTCACGGAAGAGTCTCCAATCCGAATGGTCTTGAGTGATGTGTGTCGCAGGCGAGCGGAAAATCGCATGATATATCGTCGTCGTATTATATATATAACACCCCCAAATTTACACGCAGCGGAATACATCTTTGGGTGCTAAACAATGATACAACAACACATAAGTTATAAAGAACGACTCGAAAAGAGACGTTTTAGATTTATCGTTCCTAAAATATTTGTCAGAGTAGCGTAGTCCCAAGTAATTGTTACCAAAAGATAAGTTAAAACAACATATTGGTTTGTTTTGAAAATGGAACGATAAATAAATCAAAGAGTTTGAACAACAAAAGCAGTGCACAACTTCATTCCCCGTGACCTCCAAGCTTCCACTTCTTGATTACCTGAAATACATGTTAGTAAAACAATCAACAAAAATGCCGAGTGAATCTATAGGTTTATGAAATCAATTTGAACACAAGCAAAGATTATAAGTTTGTGGCATGCTTATAAGCATCAAATAATAATTTGCATCAACAATGATAATTGTATATAGCATAAATTGCAATAAGCTCATGGAACCGAGCCCTTAGACACTCCCATATCAGTCTAATAAGACGAGAGATTTATTAATTATCGGTTACCTCCAGATTATTGGTACATTTCCGTATACCTGACTTCTCAATACAATATGCTCAAACAGTGTGGAGGTCGGGCCTAAGCTTCTATGACAAGTCCACAAAAACTGAACCGGGGCGGCTTCCCCCATAGATCTATTAATTGTACTAGCGGTTAACCCATCATAGGTTAATTAACGGTCCATAATTGAGGTTTTAACAAAGGCAATCACTTAATGCAATTTAAAGGCAACCACGGGTCCATTCATAGAGGGACAAAGCATACCATAAAAATCTTGTGTTCTAAGTTTATAAAAACATGTATTCCCCCTCGCGGGTTTAAAATCATTTAATAACTAGTATAAAGCGAGGCTATAGACTCACGTTGATAATGAAAGGCGGATTATCGGCTACGGGCGTGCTTCGGTCACGGAAACCTATATAAATAATAATCGGTCTTAGACTCTTGTCTAATGACTTTTATCAAAATAACAATATACATATGATGATTTTGTACATATGATGATCAAGTGGGTTTATATATCCTTGTTTACTCATTTTAGTGTTTACGTATTGGTAACTTTTTACTAGTTTACTAGTTTTACCTATTTGCCTATTTTGAGTCCAATAAGCTTAGTATAAGTTCTTTAACTTGTTTTAATCCATTTTATACCTATATTATCAGTATCTATACTTTCCATGTTGGGCCCAAATTGGTTAAGCCCAATAAGTTCTTTTTATAAGTGTTTAACTTATTTAGTCCAATTATTAGTCCAATATGCTTATTTAGCTCGTTAATGTCCGTATGTCCTATAGTTCGGGTTTTATCGGTTTTTACTTGTATTAGTTACTTATATATCAGTATATGAATTTTATAAACTTTACATTAGACGGGTTTGATCGTCTAAGTTTTATTTGGCGAAAAACGTTAATTTTACGGTAATAGCCGAAAAAGTCGTAAAAATCAAGTTTATAGTTTTTATTACTTATAAGTATTATTCCACAACCATTTATATAATTCATCCATTTAATTAACCTTTTACATATTTATATAAATAAGTTTCATAAGTTAGTGGGTTTTTATTTTACATTTTTATACAATAAAATTTGAGTGCTTATATAATAATAATAAACATTAATTCTCAAAATCTGATTTTTATCTTCATGTTCACCATTTTTATCATATCTAGAGTTCTATAATGAATTAGAAGCTCATTTTTGGATGACATGTTCTTCATATTATGTGCTACATCTAACTTAGTTATAGCTACTGCTCATTTTAAGTTTATCTTGCCTTAACAGTCCCTACAAAACTGCTTATTCAGATTAGAACACCCAACTTGTTTTGATCATATCTCACTCATTATATTGATTCCATTGCATGGCAAACTCTCACATGTGTATAACATCTTGTACTTACTGTAAATGGATCATACCATGCAATTTTATCAGTTCAAGTTTTAGTTATATACTGTTTTTATACAGCCAAATAAATAATCATGATTTTAGCCTTATTTCTCATGGTTATTAACATTTTTAAGCAAATTTATCAACACTTGATCCCCACACAACATTTTTATCATCATATATACATAATATACATATACAAAATAAAGAAAATACATTTGTTCTTTACAAAAATAACAAGATAAAATGGAGAGGATGATCTTCTTTACCAACCAAGTGTATTTCTTTTTTTTGGAAGACAAGAACTTGATGAACACCACAAGTAACTCCAAGATCATCAAACACCAAGAACATAAGTTGGGAAATCAGCCCTAGGACACAAGCAAATCACCTCCAATGTTGTTAATATGGCCACCAAATGATCAAGGTTTCAAGATAACTCCATGATAGAGCTAGTAAACATGTATTTCATGGCTAGAAAAGATCAAAAGGGGTGTTTGTAGCTTGAAAGTGGATGACAAGGGTGGAGTATTTGAGAGGATTTGTGTTGGTTTGCATGTAAGTAAAATGGTGTGTGTGAAAATTGCTAGTGGTTTTGACTAGGTAGTGGAATGAGTAGCTTAAGGTGTAAGCTTGGCTTACACATGTAAACACTTAGCTAACATGATGCCACATAAGGTTGTGGTGTCATGTTGGTGCCATCCAAACTAGCTAGTGGGGTGGGACAATGTATTTTGTCCCACCTCACTAATTTACGGGTATCCCTCGATTATAGTTTTCTCGATTTGTGTGCCCTCGGGTCGTTTCACGAAAAACATTTTTATAAATTATGAATCAACGTCACAAAACGAATCCAATAAAAATTGTCTCATCAAAAACGGAGTTCAAAAACGTAAATACGTAATCCTAAGGTTTCCAGTTTAGTCGTAAAGGATGCTAAATTATGTACGTAAGCCCAAATTTAAATCCGTAAATTGTGAGTTCATCAACCAACACAAAAATAAGTTTCAAAATATTATACGATATAAAATTTTTGGCATCAGTCGGTATCGCGATCACTAGTAATCCTCGTTGCTCGTCAAAATATTAAAATATAATATTTAATATCGGTTTCAACTTAAACCGTTAAACATAATAATATCTAACGTTATAAAATACTTCAAAATAATTGAAAATAGAATTAAATTATGACCTTATTTTTACGGGTTTTACATCCTCACCACCTTAAGGGAGCGACGTCCCGGCGCTCAACTCGCCTCACTTTCGCCAATGCGCATTAAAGTCTCAATAAACATCGTCGTTGAAAGTCAAAAAGATATTACATAATATGTATTCTACATGATCGGACGTCATCGGATGATGCCGTCTCAAGTTCTCACAACTTACGATCATTTGACTAGATCACACACCATATAAGTACATAAAAGAAAAGGTCGAACACAAACATCAAGTATAGATCTCCACCGTTAATCATCGAGAAAACCTTGAACGAACCCTTGATAATATCTCAAGAGTCTTTCCACTTGCGGTGTCGGCTTCAACATACTCCTCGAGGTTGTAACGAATTTATTAACTCCATTCATTAAGAGATTTGGTCCTCAATCATTCCACAAGTACACGCATAAATCCTGGTGACACTTATCGTTTCTTCTTATACACTGCTTCCCGAGATTCATTTTAAACTCAGAATAAAATAGTAATCTTCAATACGAGGAACAGAACGAGATAAAAATGAATTCAATAAACGCATAAACGGACAAGATATGGTAAAATGATTTAAGGTTGACGATCGACGAGGGATCTCGAATCACGTAACCGTAAAACATAATAATTCGCAATACTAGAACAATGAGAGCGAAGAACGGATTAAATATTAATATTAAAATAACGTTTGTCACAATTACCCATCCCGGATTTGGTATTACCTTAAGACTCAATTGAGGTACTTTCTTGATAAAGATGATATATTAAAAATAGAAGTTAAATAACTTCATAATTTATTTTGGTTGTCTTAAGAAACTTTGAAACAATGACATGATTTTATTAATTAAATTCGTATTGATGGTTACAACTAGAAAATGTAATTTCCAAATTAAATCATTGTTAGGAATATAAATTAAACCTGTAATTTCATTACATTGAAAGTAAAGTATGATAAGTCAATTGGTTCAAAAGATAGAACATAATTTCATTTTAAACATTAGTTTTAGTTATAAAAAATATGATGTATAAATTTGACCTTTTTCTTATGATAGTTATTTCGATAACTGAAAATCATTGGAAAATGTATAAAAGTTCCATAAAAATTTTATAATACGTTTTAGAAATACATAAAGGTGTTTATTATTTCAAAATAAACATGGGATATATTCGGGTTTCAAGATGTGACAAGATAACAAACGAATACGAATGGAAATAATAGTCAACAATTAGTACGAAATTAGCGGGCGGAGAAAATGTCGTATGAATTCTTAAAGAGAATAATAAGATGAAGGTGTTGATGGGTAAGACGATAAGAAATAATAGATTAAAGAAGTTGTCAATTTTGTTAGTGCGGTTGATGGTTCACCAATATCAGCTCGTTAACTTAGCGGTGGTCGATACATGATCGGAAAGAAGATCCATACAAAATTTTTAATAAATAAAATTCTTAATAATCACTTGTAATTAAAACAAATCAAATGAACGATGTTAGTGTTTAAAGAGAGAAGTCAAAGCACGGTTCACAAGAGCGGATTTCGAGACAAACGAGAGTGACGACGTCATCCCGGATATACGGAAATCACTCTAGTGATAATTCAATATTCACGTGCGGAGACATTCCAAAGATCTACCCATTCGCATAAAGAAGATTGGACGAGAAGGAAGGATAAAACATTGAGACTTTCAAGTCATTTATCAATAGTTAGTAATTAGACGAACGGTCAAAAGAAATCAGTTATAAGACAAAATGAAGTAACAAGTGGAAAAAAACGATTGTCGAGTAAAAACGTATTCGTAAGCGCGTAATTCGTTCAAGAAGAGGTAAGAAAACATATGCGGATGCATAGAAATTGCGCTACTTGCATGAAATATAAAGGTTTTTAAAACTACTTTTCATTTTATTTATCTTTATCATAAATACAAGTAAAAAGTTCTTTATTATCAAGATTTTTAAGTTGACTACTATTCAGCCTAGCATGGCTCCTTCTAAATTAGACATAGGTGATCAGGCCATGCATAATTTAGGGCTAGCAATGCAGTGCTCCGTTTCGTCAAAAAGTATTACGTTTCTTATCTTTATATAAACCATGCCATTTGTAAAATGGAATTTGAAAATAGTTTATAAATTTATAGGATACAAGTAATTTGTGAGATACTTAATAAGCAACTTTTAAATCTTACGAAAAGTATTAAGACCAAAGTAAAAACAAATGGTGAAAATAATCGTAAAACAATATCAGATTTATTTATAATATGACATTATGACAACGTATAAAGTAGTCAAAGTTTTGCAAAAAGTGGCGAATAGTAGCTCATAAAACAATCAATGAAATGGTTACAAGTCGTTAAGGTTTCAAAAGGTTATAAGGTTTAGACGAAAACGCCATAAGACACGCGATAAAATATCGACGAAGAATGTGAAGACAAAACTTCAAAACTCAACCCAAGTCAGTGGAAGGTTAAAAGAAAAATAAAAATAATATCGAATGACAAAAGAGTCATACATATGAAAAGAATAAAACAATCCACATGTGTATTCTATGTAAGATACTCGACACAACATGCTTTTAAGAAAGTATATTATTCGTTTTCAAATTACCCCATTATTCCGGTAATTGCTAATCCTGTACTGTTTCTATTTTTAAACATTTTCACATGCAACTAGTATTCGTTAGTTGTAAAATAATATTTGTTAAAATTTTACGATCTCAAATGAAATCAAAACACCTTAGAAACATTTAAAACTCATGTTCTGAATTTTCTATCAGATTTAACTTTTAAATATGAGTCGATTAATTGACCCGATAAACGACATCTCCAAGACTCGGAGTTTAAAGCATCTTGATGCAAAACGACGTTTCAGACGACTTTCTAGTTTTACCCGAGACCTGGAAACCAATGTAAAATGACCAAAATACCCCTGCAAGTTCTGTGCAGGTTTGACTATTTTATTTTAAAAACGCAGGTTTTACTTTTAAGTTTTGACCTGTTTATACTGCCCCTACAGTTTCTGCATAAAGTGTATTTTTCGACACTTCTTAACGGCTCAAAATATATACATATATACACATATGTCTTGTGGATTTTATAACAACGAAAAATAATCTCGTAATGAGCATCAAATAAAATATAGCATGATGAATGACAGAAAATGCTTCAAGGTATTCAACACGAAATTTAGGAAGCAAGACGGTGAAAGACGTTCGTAATTTAGATTTCAAAATGCAATGTAGGCAAATCTCCATGGTGCCACGATTGTCAAAAACACAAAAACATAACGAGAAAAGAATGAAACATTCATAGGTTGCGTTCCGAGAGCAAGAAGGTTAATGAAAAACAAATGATACAATTTTATATAAGTAAAATCGTATTCCAATTCTAGCGCCATAATCTAGACGATGATTTATAAAATAACGATGACGTTACCGAAATATAAGTGAACAATACACTTCGGAGTCGATACATATAAATGTCAACGAATTAAATCTTCGCATGTCGTCTAAAACGATAATAAAAATCAACAAAATATTATGAAAAACCATGGTATTATTCAACAATATTTTAAGAAATGTTTCAAAATGTATGACTCACACGATAGCGGTTAGTCTATTCCAAGGACACATTGAGTTACACAATGGTCTGGAGATTACGTTAAAAGACGTCCAAGCACAAATAGCCGGAAGACGATTTGAATATCTATATAGATATCACAAAGGGTTAAATAATGAAAGTAACGCGCGCAGATGAAGGTATGTAAGGTCATAATATAAAATTTGCAATAAAAGCAATTTAAATACTTCAAAAATAAATACAGAAAGATCTTGAAAATTCAATGTATTTATTTAAGTTAATCATTAATAAATGATAAACTTTTATCGAAAAGTTTAACGACATAAATATATATCGATAAAGGATTATAGTATTTATTTAGAAATACTTAGCAATAAGGCATACATAATAATGTATACTAAAGTTGTAATCCCAGAAGTAGCTTGAACCTGAAGTCACGCGAAATCATGTGCACCGACTCTTTGAAAAATAAAACCGACAGTTATAGTTTAGGTTTTTATAAAAAGACCTAGTTCTCTATAACTCATGGCTATGGTACCAATCTATAACACCCCCAAATTTACACGCAGCGGAATACATCTTTGGGTGCTAAACAATGATACAACAACACATAATTTATAAAGAACGACTCGAAAAGAGACGTTTTAGATTTATCGTTCTTAAAACATTTGTCAGAGTAGCGTAGTCCCAAGTAATCGTTACCAAAAGATAAGTTAAAACAACATATTGGTTTGTTTTGAAAATGGAACGATAAATAAATCAAAGAGTTTGAACAACAAAAGCAGTGCACAACTTCATTCCCCGTGACCTCCAAGCTTCCACTTCTTGATTACCTGAAATACATGTGAGTAAAACAATCAAGAAAAATGCCGAGTGAATCTATAGGTTTATGAAATCAATTTGAACACAAGCAAAGATTATAAGTTTGTGGCATGCTTATAAGCATCAAATAATAATTTGCATCAACAATGATAATTGTATATAGCATAAATTGCAATAAGCTCATGGAACCAAGCCCTTAGACACTCCCATATCAGTCTAATAAGACGAGAGATTTATTAATTATCGGTTACCTCCAGATTATTGGTACATTGCCGTATACCTGACTTCTCAATACAATATGCTCAAACAGTGTGGAGGTCGGGCCTAAGCTTCTATGACAAGTCCACAAAAACTGAACCGAGGCGGCTTCCCCCATAGATCTATTAATTGTACTAGCGGTTAACCCATCATAGGTTAATTAACGGTCCATAATTGAGGTTTTAACAAAGGCAATCACTTAATGCAATTTAAAGGCAACCACGGGTCCATTCATAGAGGGACAAAGCATACCATACAAATCTTGTGTTCTATGTTTATAAAAACATGTATTCCCCCTCGCGGGTTTAAAATCATTTAATAACTAGTATAAAGCGAGGCTATAGACTCACGTTGATAATGAAAGGCGGATTATCGGCTACGGGCGTGCTTCGGTCACGGAAACCTATATAAATAATAATCGGTCTTAGACTCTTGTCTAATGACTTTTATCAAAATAACAATATACATATGATGATTTTGTACATATGATGATGATCAAGTGGGTTTATATATCCTTGTTTACTCATTTTAGTGTTTACGTATTGGTAACTTTTTACTAGTTTACTAGTTTTACCTATTTGCCTATTTTGAGTCCAATAAGCTTAGTATAAGTTCTTTAACTTGTTTTAATCCATTTTATACCTATATTATCAGTATCTATACTTTCCATGTTGGGCCCAAATTGGTTAAGCCCAATAAGTTCTTTTTATAAGTGTTTAACTTATTTAGTCCAATTATTAGTCCAATATGCTTATTTAGCTCGTTAATGTCCGTATGTCCTATAGTTCGTGTTTTATCGGTTTTTACTTGTATTAGTTACTTATATATCAGTATATGAATTTTATAAACTTTACATTAGACGGGTTTGATCGTCTAAGTTTTATTTGGCGAAAAACGTTAATTTTACGGTAATAGCCGAAAAAGTCGTAAAAATCAAGTTTATAGTTTTTATTACTTATAAGTATTATTCCACAACCATTTATATAATTCATCCATTTAATTAACCTTTTACATATTTATATAAATAAGTTTCATAAGTTAGTGGGTTTTTATTTTACATTTTTATACAATAAAATTTGAGTGCTTATATAATAATAATAAACATTAATTCTCAAAATCTGATTTTTATCTTCATGTTCACCATTTTTATCATATCTAGAGTTCTATAATGAATTAGAAGCTCATTTTTGGATGACATGTTCTTCATATTATGTGCTACATTTAACTTAGATATAGCTACTGCTCATTTTAAGTTTATTTTGCCTTAACAGTCCCTACAAAACTGCTTATTCAGATTAGAACACCCAACTTGTTTTGATCATATCTCACTCATTATATTGATTCCATTGCATGTCCAACTCTCACATGTGTATAACATCTTGTACTTACTGTAAATGGATCATACCATGCAATTTTATCAGTTCAAGTTTTAGTTATATACTGTTTTTATACAGCCAACTAAATAATCATGATTTTAGCCTTATTTCTCATGGTTATTAACATTTTTAAGCATATTTATCAACACTTGATCCCCACACAACATTTTTATCATCATATATACATCATATACATATACAAAATAAAGAAAATACATTTGTTCTTTTCAAAAATAACAAGATAAAATGGAGAGGATGATCTTCTTTACCAACCAAGTGTATTTCTTTTTTTGGAAGACAAGAACTTGATGAACACCACAAAATAAAGAAAATACATTTGTTCTTTTCAAAAATAACAACATTTGTTCTTTCCAATGTTGTTAATATGGCCACCAAATGATCAAGGTTTCAAGATAACTCCATGATAGAGCTAGTAAACATGTATTTCATGGCTAGAAAAGATCAAAAGGGGTGTTTGTAGCTTGAAAGTGGATGACAAGGGTGGAGTATTTGAGAGGATTTGTGTTGGTTTGCATGTAAGTAAAATGGTGTGTGTGAAAATTGCTAGTGGTTTTGACTAGGTAGTGGAATGAGTAGCTTAAGGTGTAAGCTTGGCTTACACATGTAAACACTTAGCTAACATGATGCCACATAAGGTTGTGGTGTCATGTTGGTGCCATCCAAACTAGCTAGTGGGGTGGGACAATGTATTTTGTCCCACCTCACTAATTTACGGGTATCCCTCGATTCTAGCTTTCTCGATTTGCGTGCCCTCGGGTCGTTTCACGAAAAACGTTTTTATAAATTATGAATCAACGTCACAAAACGAATCCAATAAAAATTGTCTCATCAAAAACGGAGTTCAAAAACGTAAATACGTAATCCTAAGGTTTCCGGTTTAGTCGTAAAGGATGCTAAATTATGTACGTAAGCCCAAATTTAAATCCGTAAATTGTGAGTTCATCAACCAACACAAAAATAAGTTTCAAAATACGATATAAAATTTTTGGCATCAGTCGGTATCGCGATCACTAGTAATCCTCGTTGCTCGTCAAAATATTAAAATATAATATTTAATATCGGTTTCAACTTAAACCGTTAAACATAATAATATCTAACGTTATAAAATACTTCAAAATAATTGAAAATAGAATTAAATTATGACCTTATTTTTACGGGTTTTACAATATACATTCGTCTCTCTCCTTTAATTAACATGATTAGACTTATGGTGACCATGTTTTATAGTACATGTTAGAAACCATCGGTATTAAGCATGCGTCCGATTAATTAGGATAAAATAATTACTGCTTTGACTATATATATTTAGTAAAAGCGTGTGACAATTAAGAGACTTCCATTTCATTTATGAATAATTCAAACTGATTGAAAAAATAAGTTTATCCATTAATGGTCTAAAATATATGACCACATATAAACGAATTTTTTTTATTTTTAGTGACGATTTGAATGTTTTTGTTTTTTAAAAAAAAATAAATATGTTACGTAGTATGATAAAATTTAGTAATACACAAATAATTATAACTCAGTGTTTTAATATCAAATGCTTATTATTTAAACGTTAAGTTATATCCTAAGTAACGAAATAAAATACAAACCAAATTTTTTGGGTTTTACAACTATTCTCCTCTAAAAAAAAAGAATTCGTCCTCGAATTACGGGTAATAAGTTGATGAAGTTATAAAAGCTAAAAAGGCATATATGCTGAAAAAGCATGAAGGATAAAAAGACATATAAGCTGAAGGATCATTCATCCTTGAATTAGAACATGATGTTGCTGAAAGGTATAAACGTGACATGACTACAGTGAACATGTAACGTAACATGACTGAAAGAACTTAACTGAATTTATTGAAGGAAAGGTTGAGAGGTCCGGATGGACTCCTCCGTTCCGAGTGGTTTCCCGCTCGAAACGACTCCTTCAAAGGTCTAAACACAATAAAAATCTTGGTCCTGATGACCCTGACCAGATGAATACTGAATAGTTTCTGGTTCGATACTTAAGATGGATTATCTGAATCTGGTAGAATGAACAAGCTATAGCATGTGGATACATGAAACGGTACGTATAGATATCCTAAAAGATAACATTTATATATCCGAGCAAGCTGCTGAAAATATACAGGGACGAACTACGTGAACAACTGTTCGTGCTACGTGAGCAATTGTGAACGTGGTTCGCGATCATATAAGAAATGCTGTGCATGAAGTATATCGTGAATGTGATACGTGAAACATACCGTGAACGTGATAATAGACATATCATGAACGTATGCTGACTGAGCAAGGCATGCCAAATGATACGGCCTGAGACATGAAATGTCTGCCTGGGTATGGAAAAGCTGTGCTAAACTTGAGTCTGGTTTTCTTGTAGTTTCTGTAACCAAATCCAGTAAAAGCTATGAAAAGTATATCGTGAGATCGAACACGAGTTTGATCGTGAACAATGTCATGAACGCGACCGTGGACTTAAATCATGAGATAGCACAAAATATAGACGGAAACAACATCATACTGTGAACGTGAGATGTAAACGTGAAGGTGCACGTGAACGTGGTCATGAATGTAAACGTACACGATATCGTGATCATGAACGTGAGCGTGAATCGTGAACGTGAAATTTTCTATCTGATATGATGGTTGACGGAACAACTTGAAATTGTACGCTCTATTGTTGGATTTCTGGCAGATCTGCGACTGCGAAATCCCTTCGGATGAAAGAAAGCGTGTAGGCTGGGTTAAGTGGTCGACAATGACTTAGATAGTATCATACTTATTATGAGCCTACGGTAGCATGATTACAGCCTCGTGGAGTCTTTTCCCATTTATGCTCAGAAATTTCTAAAAGTTGTAGTAACTTACCAGCATGACGGCGTTCTATCTTGAACCTACGGTGGTTCAGGTATTTAGATATGAACATAGCTGCATCCCTGTGTTATACTGCTTCTATCAAATTCTGTCTGGGATTTTGGTACATTATGAAGGAATCTGGTTGAATGGTCACGGAAGGATTTTAGTAAGAACTGACAGTAATTTCTGCCCGTACCAGTCAACCAAGTTCTATAAATTTTGTACTCTAGTTACAGACGTCGCTCTTGACCATCTGGTGATGGCCTTCACCTTTGTAGGATTGTCTGAAATTTCTTTCTGCTGAAAATTGGGTGGTTCAGGAATGCCACCTTTCTCAACTGTAGTTCACATCTGGGAAGCTGCTTATAATTTTTTTCTCCTATCGAAGTTCCTGTGCAACCGTGAGAAGATGATTCTCTTGTACTTCTATGAAATTTGGCAGATCAGAATATTATCAATGAATATACTGACAATTTTGTCTAGGAAGTCATAAAAATTTATTCATAAATTTCATACTATAGCTGGAACATTAGGGAGCTCAGAAGTAAAAATCAAAATTTTTAGTGAGACTACAACGTGTGCAACAGTAGTCTGGAAAACCTCATGTTCTTTCTCTCACCACTGGTGGTGACATGGTCGTGAATTGTTCTGGGAAATATTTTAGACATCGTAGCAGGTTAGGTTAACCTTCTATTCTTGGAATGAATATCGTTTATGAATAGTGATCTTGTCAAATTTTTGGTGGCCGATATATGATTTCAGGTTACCAGCCTTCTTTCTGATAGACGAAAACGGTGCACCTCCTGGTGGTACGTTAGGGCGAATAAATCCTCGTTCCGGTAACTCTCGCAGCAATTTCTGCAACTCTTTTAACTCGGCCGAAGCCCTGCGAAAAAGAGTTATGAGAACAGGTTCTATACTTGAGACAAGCTCTATGTTGAATCATATCTCGTGGTTAGAAAGAAATTTCTTGAAAACCTCCTAGGATGACATCTGGAAACTTTAGGATAATGTGTTGATCATGAATTTAAGGAATTTCAGAAGTCGCATCATGAATGGTGAGTAGAAGTCTTTGCAGCTATAAGATAATAATTCACGTGCTGATAAAGCTGAAACAATTTGTACTGATTTTTCTGGCAGAAATAAAATATATGTTCAGGAGTTGGTGAGACGGATCTCGTCGTTGACTGAAAAGAAAACTTTAATAATTATGTGTGGTACTGTGGAATCTTTTCTGGCCGAGAGGCAGGTAACCACCTGATTTAAGGTAAAGCTGACATAGGAACACGTGAAGTAATTTTCACTAATCGAGTTGTCTGTCACCTCATAGAATGAACACTACGTGTCTAACCTGAGTAATACTCCAGTGGTGGTGACTGAGTTTTTAATGGTCTGATTTATGCGTGGCATGACACAACGGGTAAATCCCTTTGGAGGGTACCCTGAATTTCCGAGGGACTGGTTTAGAAAACATACGGAGTTATGAGTTCTGGCTCGTACTTTGAGAAGATATTCGTATGACGTGTATCATGACTTGTGTCCTGATAAGTGTCTTCCGAAATGATACTTGAGACCTGTGTCTTGACTGTTGTCTGGACATGTATTTTTATGGGTGAGTCTGAATAATGTTAAGAATTTTTGGTAACTGTTAGGGTTGGCGGACCAGTTAGACTGCTAACCTCTGTATTTCTGGTCACGTCCGTTCCGAAGTTCCGATGGTTACTGACTGATTAATTACAAGCACAGTGGTTGTCATTACCCCCCTCTCTGTCAGTTTCCTAACGGTCGTTATCATGACCGTGATTCATGTAACTATTTCTGTTGAGTGGCCGGCTGGTTACCGATTCCCACTCTTCTGACTGAAAGATTAGCTGAGTGAAGTGTGGCATCTAACTTAGGAAGTAAAAGCATGGAATGGAGTGGTAGTGTCTGATGGTTGAAATTTATTCTTGTCAGAAATTTCAAATTTATAGTTTTCGTCCTTGTTCTGCAGAGTCTTCATAGTATAAACAGCAGCAGCATCTTGAGAAATCTCCAAAGTATCAGCAAAATCAGCATTTGTGAGGTCTTCCAAGTGTTAGCGGCATCAACATCTGGCAAAATCTTCAACACACGAGCAGCATCAGCATCTGGTAGAATATCGACAAGCGGAAATGCCTGATGTGATTAAGGATCGATTAACGGTACACATGGTGTAAGGTGCATGGGGTACACATGAAATACTGTACGTGAAGTATACGATGAATACTATTCATGTGGTGCCGCTGAAGGTTTGCTTATATGATCAATACTAGTGTAAACCGTCTGACACGGTCAACGGAAAATAATTTGATTTAACTGGTTAGCAACTGAACCGAAACAGTTAACATGATAGGCTTAAAATTTCTGCGTAGACTTAATGCTGGTTGTATAGAGGCTGAAGAGTATGATAAAACGGAGTTCATCAATGTTCAGTATAAGGACATGATTGATAAAGACCAGAACATGATTTATCATGAAATAGGATTTTACTATAATTCTTTTGTATCTTAGCCTGAAAACATCATCACCTTGCTGAAAATGTAATCCTCATAAAGAGACATGAACTTAATCAGCATGAAAACGACATCCACTTGAGAGTACAAACTTGACTGATACAAACAACATAGAAGAATAATCAATTGAGGTTTAACATCAACTGATGTGGATAGTTATGGTTTAGTTCATAGTATTCATAGTCGGAAGCATGTGACTAAGTATGGGTGATTTTGGTTCGATCCATACTTGTCAAAATTTTATAAAATGTCAAGATATGTGCAAAGGTGAACAAATATGGTTCAGTTCATAAAACAATATTCGACTGAAAGCATTAAAATTTGACATGAATAACGGTGAACGTTTATGGCTGGTTCACTAAGTAATATTTGACTGAAAACATGAATCTGACATGAGTAAGGGTAAACGCCTATGGGTCGGTTTACCAATACAAAATTTGAACGGGCAAGGGTGAACGCCTATGGGTCGGTTCACCAAAACAAAATTCGCAAAAAAGCACATGCGACTAAATATGGCCAGTCCTGTACCAACCTTCTACTTAGTAAAACACTTTAAGAAAACTAACTGATAATTGAAGAATACTGACTAATAAATGCATGAGGAATATGAAAGATAACAACGCCAAAATCCGGGAAGTTCCTGGTGACTACCCAATAGTCACAGGTCAAGTTTTAGAGTCTACAGGTCGAACCTTGATACTCTTATACCATAATTGTAACACCCCACTTGGATAAATGGACTGTTATGTGTATTTATGGCGTGTCATCAAAGCATAAGGTAAATGTCCTAAAACATTAACTGACCATAAAGGAAATACCGGAATCAAACATAGGTAATCCAAACATAAGCTCAAAACATGAAAAGTAAGATACTAAAGGAAAGGGCTAAACAATGTCCAAATAAGCAGAATAATGTAAGAAGTGCATAAAGTAAGAAGTTCGGATAGCTTCCATTCAATGCACATGCTCTCAGAATCCTAAGAGCGTCCTGGTGTACCTACCGTTAGAACATGAAAGAACTACGACTGAGCATAACGCTTAGTGAACGGATATAAAACATGATAAGGAATTACTGAAATGAAGCAGATGATAAAATACTGGAGCTGTAAGACTGATAAGAAAAGTTGCAGCGGAAAATCTGTGTATAATTTGTAAAGTCTGATTTATAATTAATAACGCTGAACTGTTATCTGTTAAATCTGAAAAACGTGCATTTACTGTATTTTAATTGCCAGAGCTTATATAGGTCATGTGCTGTAACAACGGTGCATGAAAAACTGGAGGGGTGACCTCGTCATGCTGTAGAGGGGTGACCTCTACTAACTGTATAGAGGTGACCTCTAAATACTGTGCTGGGTGGAGGGATCAACTCCAATATGAAGGATGTAGTGCACACACCACATTCACCCTGATAACTATAAACTGATAAGCTTAGGATGCATCCATACGCCCCACTAAAAATACTGATAAAATGGCCAAACTGAGCTGAGTGGGACGATGCAGAATATCGGTCTCCTACATGTGAGTCACGACACCGGTGCCTCTAGTGTCATGGTTACGGTACATCCGTAACTAGTACTACTGACTGGTCATGCTTGTATATAAGGCTCAGGCAATTTAACTTAATTATAAAACTGATTTCTGATAAACTTATAGCACTTGGGAAAACATTTGGCTGCAGACGGGAAATCCTAATCATGCATAGAAGGGAAGTCTTTACTGAAAGAACGGAAAATCCGTACAATAAGTTGAAACAAAAGAGACAAATACTAGTAGAGAGATAGGAATATCCGTAGCTTAAATGCCAAAACACCTCTTCCAATTACTAGTAGTCTTACCAATTTTCTCGACTTAATCTACATGTGTAACACCAACTATTACTAAATTAAGCTACAATTTTACCATCATATATTACTAACATGTTTGCCAATCATACAACAAAATCATAAGTATCTTAAGGTACAATATATCGAACCATTTAGTATGTATTTGAAATATTTACCACTCACTGCTAAAGGTATTTACGGTATTTGATTTCTTGCCATACAAATTGTTTTGGTTCCAAGTTAAAATCATCTGAAAATACTTGTTCTAAACTTTTAACAAGCATATTATAAATAAGATTTTATTAGCTTGTTACACTAATTGAAAATGCTTTTACATTTGTTCAAACTGGTTCTTCCATTTTCAATTTATAAGTTAGTATCATTAAGGTTCAAAACAGTGGACAAATGTCTTCAACTTCAAAACAGTGGATAACCATACATATTAAACTCGCATAAGGGAATAAGCAATGTTTTATAAGACATGATAATTATACACGAGGAGAACTAGAACTCGACGTTGTAATCAATAAATAAAATGCGAATATGAATAGGAGAGTGTCCTGAGATACAATTCGAGATGAAAAATGAATACGATTAGTAGTGCCGAATCAACTTGAATACACATGCTAACATGAACATCGTCGAACTAAGACGTCACATACGAAAAAAACATATTACTAGTGGACGAGCCCGAACAGACTTCCAAAACATGACACAGTCGGCCCTAATCCAAGCAGACATCAAACTCGAACATACGACATCGGTGGGTAGTCACGGAAGAGTCTCCAATCCGAATGGTCTTGAGTGATGTGTGTCGCAAGCGAGCGGAAACTCGCATGATATATCGTCGTCTTATTATATACATTCGTCTCTCTCCTTTAGTTAACATGATTAGACTTATGGTGACCATGTTTTATAGTACATGTTAGAAACCATCGGTATTAAGCATGCGTCCGATTAATTAGGATAAAATATTTACTGCTTTGACTATATATATTTAGTAAAAGCGTGTGACAATTAAGAGACTTCCATGTCATTTATGAATAATTCAAACTGATTGAAAAAAATAGGTTTATCCATTAATGGTCTAAAATATCTGACCACATATAAACGCATTTTTTTATTTTTAGTGACGATTTGCATGTTTTTGTTTTTTTTAAAAAACAAATATGTTACGTAGTATGAAAAAATTTAGTAATACACAAATAATTATAACTCAGTGTTTTAATATCAAATGCTTATTATTTAAACTTTAAGGTATATCCTAAGTAACGAAATAAAATACAAACCAAATTTTTTGGGTTTTACATTTATACCAATAAATCATGAGAAAAATTTTATGTTGGAAAATTTATACATGAATGCATGATGCAGTTTTATGAAAACTTTTGTATACGCGAGTGTGAACGCCTATGGTCAGTTCACCCAAAACAAAATAAATGGCGATGGGACGCCTATGGGTCGGACCCAAATATAAAAGTTTCGATAAAACACATGCGACTAAATAGGGCCAGTCCTGTACCAACCATTACTTAGTCATAAACCTGCGACAATGACATATATATGCATGCATGAAAATGATGAATGCATGAAAACCGACTGTCAGTTCTAGGAAGACCATAGTGACTACCTACTAATCATAGGTCATGTTTTGAGAGCCTACAGGTCAAAGCCTTAGCTCTGATACCATAATTGTAACACCCCATTTTGATAAATGGAATGTCACGCGTGATTATGGCGTGTCATCAAAGCGTACAAGGATAAATGTCTAAACATTACATGACCATAAAGGAAATACTGGAATCAAACATCAGTATCTCAAAAGTAGAACTCAGCACATACAAACATAAGTACTGTAAATGAAAGGACTAAACAATGTCCAGGGAAATTAGTATCAAAGTATAAAGAAATGCATAAAGTAAAGAAGTCTAGGAAGCTTCCAATCCATATGCACGTACGCTTAAAGTCTACGAGCGTCCCTGAGTACCTGCCGTTTTGGGAACATGTTAGGACCATTGGAATCGTTATTTGTAATAGGTAGAATAGGAGGTATGTAGTTCCTCCTGGTCATAGTAGTAGTAGGAGCAAGTCGTGCTCCTGGTCTTATAGAAAGTCAAACTTTATTATTTAAATACTATTCTGTTAGGATATGCATGAGATATGTTAGGAAAGGATATGCATATCATTTTTACACATTTTGGTTAATGATGTATTAGGGTTTCCTTGTAGTATAAAAGGAACCTTAGGCAGAAGGGTTCAATACACCTTCATTAAACATAATTGTAGTTCATATTAATATTAGATATTCTTAGTAAAGGATCAAGTCGTTATAGTTATTATGTTCTTCTTGTTCATAGTATTTGTATTCCGCACTTATACTGTGTGATTTATATAGAGTGTCTCTGTGAATAGACTTGTGATTATAGAAGCCGTTCACCGTTCCTAACAGGCTGCAAGATCGACATCTAGTGGACCCAACAAGTGGTATCAGAGCATGGGAGAGTCTCTGTACAAGAAGAATCAATTTTTCTTATTACTAACACTTTTGTTTAATTATGTCTGCCTCAAGTTCTACTCAAACAGGAGAACATAGTACCCCTAAAACACAGCAACCTCAGCAGATCATTACTACGGTTTCCAACAAAAATGGTAAGTTTCCTCTTCTGAAAAAGGACGAGTATGATAGCTGGGCAATGAAGATGGAATGCTGGATCACCAACACTGATCAAGATCTTTGGAAGATTATTCTGAATGGAAACAGCAAGAAGTTGACTGGAAGAGACAAGAATGGAAGTATTATTCTTCTTGACCCTAAAACTCATGAAGAAATCACAGCTGTTCAGAAGGAGATCAAAGCAAAAACTATTTTGCTTCAGTCTCTTCCTGATGATCACATGGGTGACTTTTATCATCTGGACGATGCTCGAGAAATCTGGAATGGAATAAAAGCAAGGTTTGGTGGGAATGAGGAGTCAAAGAAAATGCGAAGATCCATGCTGAGAGATGAATTCACAGACTTCAAGATCTCAGAAACTGAATGTATCCATCAAGGGTATGACAGGTTCCAAAAGATACTGAGCCAGTTGAATCAACTTCGGTCGAAACCTGACAATGGGGATATCAATGCAAGGTTTCTTAGAGCCTTACCCTACTCATGGAATCCGGTGGTAATCTCTCTCAAAGCAAAAGGTGGGCTTGACTATCTTAATTTTGATGATTTGTTTCATAGGCTCAAAACCTTTGAGCCTCATGTGAGGGGATTGTTAGAAATACGTTTTAACGTATATTAAAAGTATCGGTCGCTCCACAATATGATTTATGTTGTAATAGCTCGTAGTTAGTAATTAGTTGTTATTTGCTTATTAACTTAAGTAAGAACCGGTCCATGGGCTTGTCATGGACCGGCCCAAGCCCAATGTTTAGCTTGGACTATAAATACCCCTTTCCACTAAGGAAAGGGGTTGGTTGTTGTTTCATTTCACATTTCATAGTAATAAAATCTTCCACATATTTCTCTCACTTTCTCTCTCTAGTTTCTCTCACTAGAAAACATCAACCCACTTCATAGATTCATAGGTTATCAATTTCTACATTTGGTATCAAGAGCTATGGGGTGATTTAAGGTAAGGATTGTGTTACTTGTTTAGTTTTTGAATCTATTAGTGATCTTTAGGAAAAATCATTCTTGAATCTTGTTGTTTTTGGTGTTTTTGTTATTGGGATTGATTGATAAGGATTGGGTTTAGCTTATTTTGGTAAAAATCATAAAACTTTTTGTGGTTTTGGATCAAAAATCGGGGTTAAAAGCTTCTTTTTAAGTCTCGGAAACATTTTCTTCCAGATTTTTCCGAATAGGATTCCGAATAGGAGAATTTTCAGCATAGACAGTTTATTCCGAATAGGATTCCGAATAGGAAGAGTTTTCCGAATAGAAGAAATTTTTCCGAATAGAGAATTTTTTTCCGAATAGAAGAAAATTTTCCGAATAGAGAATTTTTTTCCGAATAG
Organism: Glebionis coronaria; assembly: GCA_025667525.1. Classification (NCBI taxonomy): domain Eukaryota; kingdom Viridiplantae; phylum Streptophyta; class Magnoliopsida; order Asterales; family Asteraceae; genus Glebionis; species Glebionis coronaria. The sequence continues at coordinate 231,852,973 of CM046876.1, read as the reverse complement.
AAGAAAATTTTCCGAATAGAGAATTTTTTCCGAATAGAAGTTTGTTCCGAATAGAAGATCTTTCCGAATAGAAGATTTTTTCCGAATAGCCAATTTTTCCGAATAGACACCAATTTTCCGAATAGCCAACTTTTCCGAATAGACACCAATTTTCCGAATAGCCAAAATTAGGAAATATTCCGAATTGCCATCATTCCGAATAGACCAGTTTTTCCGAATAAGCCAAATTGCCAAAATATTCCGAATTGAAGAAAACATTCCGAATAGGGGTTTTTCCGCATAAGGGTTATTCTGCATAGAGTTTATTCCGAATAGGGTATTTTTCAGCATAGGATTATTCCGAGTAGGCATTATTCCGAATAAGGGTTTATTTTGAGTTTGGGTTATTCCAAATAAGCAAGTTCAAGGGGTATTTGAGTTTTTTCGACGATCTTTAGTGGATTTAATCTTGAGTTCAACCAACACAACACAAATTCTCAACCTTTCTTCACTGCTCGATCAAACGATAATCTTTGAGTCTGTTAAGTGTTCACAATGAATTCAAGTTCATTAATGCCTCAGATGACATCTCTTACGGATATCTCGATCATAACGGGGACTGATAGTCGTCCACCGATGCTTATTAAAGAGGTGTTTGAGGCATGGCAAGGTCGAATGATGCAATATCTTAAGGGGAAACCGACATACGGAAGGCTTATGGTCAAATCGATTTTGAATGGTCCACTCGACTATGGTACCATTACGGTTGACAACGTGACTAGACCACGAGAATTTGAAGAACTCACTCCAGCTCAACAACTTGTTGCAGATGCAGATGAAAAAGCTCTTCAAACAATTCTTCAAGCTCTTCCCCATGATATTTATAGGATGGTAAGCAAGTATACGGTAGCAAAAGACTTATGGGAACGTCTTAAGGTGTTGCTACAAGGTACATCTCTCACAAAACAGGAAAGGGAATGTCAGTTGTATGACCTGTTTGATAGATTCACCTACAACCCAGGGGAAACACTTCATGATTATTACTTCAGATTCACCACACTTATGAATGATCTGAATGTATACAATCTTGAGATTGCTCCATTCCAGGTTAACACCAAATTCTTGAATACTCTACCTCAAGCTGAATGGGGTGAGTATATTACCGATGTCAAGTTAACCAGGGATCTACACAAGTGCAATTTGGATCAAATATATGCCTTCCTTCAGCAGCATGAGAAGCATGTGATTATGCACCGTTCTCCTCGTGGCATGTATCCAGATTCCTTAGCTTTGATGGCGAATCAACCAAGTTTGTCACACAACAACACACCCTATATCTTGGGACATCAAGCCTATCATGCATCACCTTACATGACACCAACTTTTCCCCAATACTCGATCTTACCACAACCCCCCACCTCACATCAGCAACAGTATCGGTTCAATGCACCTTCACCACAGTATGGTTCACAACTTCATCCAGCAAATGTTGCACCTTATGCTCAGCCTTCATATTCGTCTTATCAAGAGAATGCAGCATATCAAACAAGCTACCCTGATCAAATGAGTATTCCTTCTACTGATTATGCAGCTCATCCAGATCAAGCACTGTATTGTGACGATGAAGAAGTCCCTGTTCCTGTTTTCCAACAAGGAGCTGACCCAGTTGAAGTGCTAACTACTATGTCTGCATATCTCACAAAAACTTTAAGCAAACGAGGATTCAGAGGATCAACTCCTACCAACAATCAGTTGAGGAATTCATCCAATTCTCGCCAACAAGCTACAATTGAGAATAGCAGGGTCATGGTTCAGCCAATTCAACCATATCAGGGGAGATCTTCCACTTCAACCAATGCTCGCACAATTACTTCTGCTCCTGCTCCAATGGTCAACAATCCTCCACGGGCTAATACAGGCAAATTGAGAATGATTACCTGCTACAACTGCAAAGAAGAGGGTCATATGTCCAGGGATTGTAAGAAACCCAAGAGGAAAAGGGATGGACAGTGGTTTGCAGAAAAGATCTATCTGGTAAATGCTCAGGCGCAAGGAAGAGAACTTGATGAAGAGGAGCTTGCATTTCTTGCTGACCCAGGGATTGCTGAACAAGACGTTGTCACTACGCAAAATGCAGCTTACCAAGCCGATGATCTTGATGCGTATGACTCCGACTGTGATGACTTTCAAACTGCAAAGGCTGCTTTCATGGCAACTTTCTCCAGCTTAGGGCCAGATAAGAAATCTGAGGTACTTATTAATAACACCGATAATGCCACTGATGCTAGTATTCAACCACATCAAGTTGGGCAAGAGAGTGCTGATTTGAATGAATCTTCGGTGGTGAGTCCTTCAAACGAGGAGACAAACAATGATAGCAATATCAATGTGAGTCCCCAGACTTTGAGTGAATCACAACCGGGACCTAGTTCGCATACGCCTACTCCTGCTCAACAAGATTTGGTCATGGTTCCTGCTACATTACTTAGCCAAATGAATGCTGCACTCTTAGAAACCTTAGCTAAGAATAAGAATTTGTCTGATGAGCTTGCCTTAAGCAATGAGAAAGTACAAACTTTGGAATTAGTGCCTTCGTCTAGTGTTCTCACAAATCTTGAATATGATCATTTTAGAAACAAACAAATGGGTCACTTGCAAGAGATCGAAAACTTAAGAGCAAATCTGTCTAATGAACTTAAAGAAAAGGAGTTAGTGGTCACTAATTTTCAAAAACTTCAAACTGATTTTGAATTACTCGAATCTAAGAAGACTGAAATGGAGATTAATGCCACTAATAAGATTAGAAGTCTAGATTACTTGCTGTTAAGACAATACGCTGCTTCACAACTAGTTCACTTATTTGATGCTTCATTTAGAGAATTTAACTTATCACGTCTAAAAGGCCTTCCCCCTAATCCACGGTATGCAAAACAAGCTTTAAGACATAGTCCTAGACTTTATAATGCAACTCAATTAGGATTGGCGTTAGACCCGATTGTTTTTCCCAATGATAGAACAAGTAAGGATCTAGTTGATGAGGATCGGTCATACAATTCTGCAAAATATCCCGAGTGTGATTATTTTAAGATGAATAAGGAGCTTGCAAAAACTGATTTTAGAGTTCGCTTCCATATGGATAAAGATCTCATCACAGCACCGACCTACATGTTAGAGGAAGAACGCCCTAGTACATTTCCTACACTTGTCAACATGGAAGGTCCTAAGGAAATTCCAAAGGATCTTCCACCTGTTAGCACTGTATGGTTAAACTTGAAAGAGATTAACCGATACTTTACTAACTTTGACAAGGTCATTTTGGAATGTACGACTTCAAATGGCTTAAACGCCGGAGAATGGGCTTTCGAACACATGAACGAGGTGTTTAAAACTAAGATCAATCCGTTTGTCGAAAGTGTAAAAGAAAGTTTTGCATCTCTTAAGGAAAATCTTCAGTTTGAAATTGGGGAAGTTCAAAAAGTGTTTTATGAAATGGACACCGCTTACGAACTGCAACTAATTGAAAAGGAAAAGATTTTAACCGAATATGACCGATTCTTGTCTGAAATAATCTCGTGTGATGTGCTTACTACTGTAAATGTTAATTATTCGAATGAGCTTACATCCACTATGATTAACTGTGATGCTGTGAATATTTGTGAGGATATTTGTGATGATGTTTGTAATCTTTCTGTAAATGTTGCTGATACTGTAAATGAGGTAGAAAATCATTCTTGTCACGAATCTAACGCTGAGTTTTTAAAGCTACAAGATTCTTACAATTTACTTTCACAACGCTTTAATCAACTAGAACAACATTGTATATCTTTAGAATTAAAACAACAAAATCAAAATGAAAATCTTTTGATATCAAATGTTTGTGAAAACGGTGTTGAGAATAGTGACAAGATGATTGCAATTGTTAAGACATTAGAGGAAGAAATCATGAGATTGAAGAGAGAGATATCATCAAAGGAAACATTAAGAATGGAACTAGAGGCTGCAGAGTCTAAAAACCAGGTCTTAGAAATTAGACTATCAACCGTTCTAGGGGAGATGGATCGGACAAGGCAGGGACTATCCGCTCTTTATGGTTCACTAGAAGAACGCTTCACTTTTAATGCGGCACAGCAACAATATTATGTTGAACAACTGAACCAAAAGTGCGAAGAAATCTCTGACTTGAACATCCTGCTCATAGACAAAAATATGGTTTTGGCTGAGTTAAAGGAGACACTTCTTCTCACCCGACAAGAAGTTGTTGATAACTTAGCTACCGACTCTGCACCGTCCACTAGTGCTCCAACAACCAAGAAAGTAGTGCTTTATAAGAATCCGCTTCATAAGAGAAACCCGGTTGTATACGATGATTATATGAGGAATGCCATTAAGCATGTCGATCTTCTTAGGGATATTTTAGACGATCTTTATGCCTTAGATCCCTCAAGTAGCGACTATTATTCGGCTCATGAATATGTTAAGCGAGTTCAATATTGCTTGGCTTATTTGCAATACATAGGTACACCAGGTTCTGCACTACTTAATAATAGGCCCATTGCTGTCACTCCATTTAATAAGACTCCAGGAGCGAAACCGTCATTGGCACAATCAAGTAAGACACCTTTAAAATCTGCTGCTAATGTTCCCAATTTGCCTTCTACAGGATTAAAAGAGACTACTAAGGCTAAAGGATCGCCACTCAAGAAAGCTAAGATCAAGCCCTCCACTAGTAGTGCCACAAAGAAGAAAGTAGAAGTCCACAATAGGAATGCTAGTTCAGTTTTAAATAAAATGAATCATGTTAAGACTAAAAGCTCTGCGCCTGTGCAACAGCCTAAACCATTCGTGAATTCTGATTTAAATTGTTGGAATTGTAATGAATGTATGTTTTCCGAGCGTCATGATTTGTGTCTGATTGATCACGTTAATGAAATGAATGCTATTAAGAATGGTCTTGAATGGAAGCCAACGGGTAGAACTCGTGCCCAAGTTGGCTGGCAATGGCGTCCCACTGGTAGGACCTTTACACTAGATGGTAAATGTGCCCTTTAACTAGGAATGCAACCATTGAGGTTAGGTCTGAGCGTCCTTTAATTAGGAACACTCGCACTCAAGTATGGAAACAGCGCCCTTTAATTAGGTCTGCCCCCACTATAGTGCCTATCAGTGTAGAAATACCTCAGGATTTGAGCCAATTAGAATCTACACCACCAATTAAGAAGAAGAAGGCTAGGAAATCTAAGAAACCTAGAGTTAGCAAATCTAAGATTATTAAATCTGTACCTGCTAATAACAAGGAACACTCAGATTCCGATACCTCTACATTGTCTTTGTGTGGTGATATTTTCAGGTGGTCCAAATCATCCTGTGGTATTTGGACTCCGGTTGTTCAAAACATATGACCGGAAATCGCTCGATGCTCCGAAATTTCGTCAGCAAGTTTCTTGGTACGGTTAAATTTGGGAATGATCATATAGCAAAGATTATGGGATACGGTGAATATCAGATTGGAAACGTGACGATTTCTAGGGTATACTATGTAGAAGGTCTTGGTCATAACTTATTCTCAGTAGGACAGTTTTGTGATTCCAACCTTGAGGTTGCTTTTCGACAACACACTTGTTTCATCCGCAACTTGGAAGGAAAAGATTTGTTGAAGGGATCTCGTGGTGCAAATCTTTACACTTTGTCCTTACAAGACATGATGGCCGCTTCTCCAGTATGTCTTCTCTCTAAAGCTTCTAAGACCAAGTCATGGTTATGGCATCGCAGATTATCTCATCTTAATTTTGATGCTATTAATCATCTGGCTAAAAACGAGTTAGTTCGTGGTCTTCCCAAGCTTAAATTTCACAAGGATCATTTATGTTCCGCGTGTTCAAGGGGGAAAAGCACCAAGAAATCTTACAAACCCAAAGCTGAAGACACTAATCAAGAAAAACTTCATCTTTTGCATATGGATCTTTGTGGACCGATGAGAACTGAAAGTGTGAGCGGTAAGAAATTCATTCTCGTCATTGTGGATGATTTCTCAAGGTTTACATGGGTTAGATTTCTACGTACAAAGGATGAAGCACCAAAAGCTATCATCACTTTTCTGAAGTTCATTCAGGTACGTTTGAATACCACTGTCCGCCGCATTCGTACAGACAATGGTACAGAGTTCGTAAACCAGACTCTTCGTGATTATTATGAAGGAGTTGGTATATCACATGAAACATCCGCTGCACGCACTCCACAACAAAACGGTGTCGTTGAAAGACGAAATCGCACACTTATGGAAGCTGCTAGGACCATGCTTATTTATGCGAACGCTCCATTGTTCTTGTGGGCAGAGGCTATTTCTACTGCATGTTTCACCCAAAACCGTTCTATCATTCGGAAACGCCATGGAAAAACACCTTATGAGCTTCTACATGACCGCAAACCCGATGTTTCATTTTTCCATGTGTTTGGTGCTCTGTGTTATCCAAACATCAATAGTGAGAACTTGGGTAAGCTTCAACCAAAAGCCGACATAGGTATTTTCATTGGTTACTCACCGTCCACAAGAGCATACCGAATCTATAACCGTCGTCTTGGCAAGATTGTAGAAACTATGGACGCTGATTTCGACGAGCTGACAGCGATGGCTTCTGAGCAACACAGCTCTGAACCCGCGCTTCATGAGATAGGACCCGGTGCTATAAGTTCCGGATTAGTTCCCAACAATCCTACTTCTACATCATTTTTACCACCTTCAAGGCCCGAGTGGGATAAACTGTTTCAACCGTTGTTTGATGAATTCTTCGATCCCCCGACTGATGAAGTTCCAGTACCTGTAGTAATTGCTCCAATACCTGAAGTGGTTGCTCAAGTTTATGAACCTTTATCTAATGCATCTACAATTCAAGTTGAACCAGATGCACCTTCACCAAGTGATTCACAAACTACACCTGAATCATCACCCCTACTCGTGCCTAATGATGTGGAAGAGGATTCTACTGATCACGACCTGGAATATGCTCACTTGCAAGAGCTTCCTTTCTTTGGTGTAGCGATCCCTGAAAACCCTTCAGCCGCCTCTACCTCAGAAGAAGCTCCACCTATTGTTCACTCCAGACCACCTAGGATTGAAAACCATAGCACTAAATGGACAAAAGATCACCCAATTAGGAATGTTATTGGAGATCTAGATCGACCAGTCTCTACACGCCATCAACTACAAGAGAGTGCACTATATTGTTACTTTGATGCATTTCTCTCTGAAGTTGAACCCAAAAATTGGCAGCAGGCTATGACCCAATCATCTTGGATTGAAGCTATGCAGGAGGAACTCAATGAATTCAAACGACTAGAAGTATGGGAATTGGTTCCTCGCCCTGACAAGGTTAACATCCTCACTTTGTTATGGGTTTATAAGGTTAAACTTGATGAGATGGGTTCGGTATTGAAGAATAAAGCAAGATTGGTCGCTAGAGGATATAAACAAGCCTTGGGTATAGACTTTGATGAATCTTTTGCTCCTGTGGCTAGATTGGAGGCGATTAGACTATTCCTTGCGTTTGCTGCTCATATGAACATGATCGTCTATCAAATGGATGTGAAGACGGCATTTTTGAACGGTGAACTAAGGGAAGAGGTTTATGTTAGTCAACCGGATGGGTTCGTCAGCACGGAGTCTCCTAACCATGTGTACAAGCTTAAGAAGGCTCTCTATGGGTTGAAACAAGCTCCACGCGCGTGGTATGATCTCCTGTCAACATATCTCATGTCGGAAGGCTTCTCCAAAGGCAAAGTGGACCCTACTCTATTCACTCTCAAGGACGGCAACGACATGCTTCTGGTACAAATTTATGTTGATGATATAATTTTTGCTGCCACTAACATAGAATTGTCTAAACAATTTGAGAAGATAATGTCCACACGCTTTCAGATGTCGATGATGGGAAAAATTTCATTTTTCTTAGGATTACAGATTTCTCAGAATCCCAGAGGCATCTTTATTAATCAATCCAAATATGCTCTAGAATCTCTTAAGAAATATCACTTTGAGAATTGTGACCCCGTAGACACTCCAATGGTTGAGAAAACCAAGTTAGATGAAGATAGGGATGGGATTATTGTCGATCCGAAACTTTACCGTGGAATGATCGGCACCCTTCTCTATCTGACTGCTAGCAGACCTGATTTGCAATTTGTTGTATGCATGTGTGCCCGGTATCAGGCTCGGCCTACCGAAAAGCACTTACATGTAGTTAAAAGGATCTTTCGGTATCTAAAAGGAACACTTCATCGTGGTCTATGGTATCCGAAAGATTCCTCGATTGCTTTAATATCATACGCAGATGCCGATCATGCTGGATGTCAAGATACGAGGCGTAGCACTTCTGGATCTGTGCAACTCCTTGGAGATAGATTGATCAGTTGGTCTTCAAAAAGGCAGAAAAGCGCTGCAATATCAAGCACGGAGGCTGAATACATCGCCATGTCCGGTTGTTGTGCTCAAGTCCTTTGGATGAGATCACAATTAACTGACTACGGTCTTGGATTTAACAAAATCCCGATGTATTGTGACAACAAGAGCGCCATTGCCCTTTGCTGCAACTATGTTCAACACTCCCGGGCCAAGCACATAGACATTCGCTACCATTTCATTAAGGAGCAGGTGGAGAACGGAGTGATCGAGCTGTATTTTGTCACTACTGAGTATCAGCTGGCGGATATGTTCACCAAAGCCTTAGATCGAGGACGAATCGAGTTTTTGATCGACAAGCTTGGCATGAAATCATTCACTCCAGCGACTCTCAAAGAGTTGGCAGAAGAATCAGCTGAATAGTCGTGGTAAACTATTCATAGTATCCTTTGGTTGTGATCATGTATATTATCGTAAATATATAAACCACTAAAAGAAAAATACAAAAATATAAAACCAAGAAAAACCATAAAAAATATAAAACCAAGAAAAACCATAAAAAATATAAAACCAAGAAAAACCATAAAAAATATAAAACCTATAAAAACCATAAAAATTATAAAATCAAGAAAAACCAAAAATATTTTTCGTTTAAAACGGGCATGTCTTTTAGTACGGTAATATTTACGGCCTTAGAAATGTCGATCAATATTGACACGGTGCCATAAATAGAGTCCGTATAAAAGTTGTACATTTTTAAAACATGCGCATAATGGCTTGTAGTTATTTCAGACTGCAACCCGGTTTTCATATTAAAGTCACGTATTTCCTTGGAAAAAGTTGGCTCAGAACGGGAATTAATTTTCTCGGGCGTGATTTACAAGCCAAATCGCGCAAAGGGATCAAGTTTACTTTACAACTTGGTCTAACACGAATTAGTGTACGTCTCAGTGCATTAATTTGTTAAAATAAGAGAAATCTTATTGACACCACGAATCAAACTTTTTCAAGATATCAATTGGGAAATGTTTTTCATCATCATGTGCCTCGTTAAACAATGACTATAGCTCTTTAAATAGAAAACGGGTCATCGTTTAAGGGGGAGAAAATGTTTCATCATCTTTCACATCAAAAAGATCTTCAAAAGTTTTCAAGGAAACTCACAAAGCTTAATGGTTAATGGTTGGATTGCTTTGGCATTTGTAGTGTTGTTGCTTATAAGTTTGTCGTGGATAGTTTAGTACTTGTGTTAAGTTAATTTAATCACTAAGGCTCGATTAGTTAACATAAGATAGGGTCAAAATGGCTAGTATCAAAACTTGGAATGATTGATTGAAGCAAAAAGAAAAATTGAGGGGGCAAAGTTGACAACTTGTCAAACTTGTGGAAAACTTTGACCTAGTCAAATGTTATCCCCCCGTTTTGTTTCTAATCATTCACTGTTTACATCTATCATTTGCCGCCATTGACATACCTTCCACACAAACTCACAAAACCAATCAATCATCTGAAATCAATACATCTTCTAGATCCGATCTTCACAAAAGGTATTAAATCGGCTTAATTTTTCATTAAACATCAAGTTAATTAACTGCTTAATTGGAAAATCAAAACGAATCAATTTAATGTTTAATTAGGGTTAATTAATTGGGGGTTTTGCTTGGGTTGTGTTCGGAAAAGGTTTAAATGCACTATTTTTTGCCTTTAGATCAATTGAAACAAACGGATTAAGTGCCCAATTAGAAAAAAGTGTAACTGTTTCAAAACTTTCCGCGTAAGAACAACTTTCCGCATGGTGAAAATTTTTCCGAATAGAAAAGTTTTCCGCATAAGGCAAAAGTTCCGCATAAGGGAAAAAGTTCCGCATAGGAAAATGTTCCGCATAGGGTAAATTTTCCGCATAGGGCAAAATGTTCCGCATAGGGCAAAAAGTTCCGCATAGGGCAAAAAGTTCCGCATAGGGTAAATTTTCCGCATAGGGCAAAATGTTCCGCATAGGGCAAAAAGTTCCGCATAGGGCAAAAAGTTCCGCATAGGGTAAATTTTCCGCATAGGCCAAAATGTTCCGCATAAGGAAAAAGTTCCGCATAGGGAAAAACTTCCGCATAGGGAAAATGTTCCGCATGGAGCAAATGTTCCGAATGGAGCATTTATTCCGCATAGGCCAAAAGTTCCGCATGGGAAATTTATTCCGCATTGCCTTAATGTTCCGAATAGGAAATGTTCCGAATAGAGAAATTTTTTCCACATAGCCCAAATGTTCCGAATGAAGGAATTTTTTTCCGCATAGCCCAAATGTTCCGAATGAAGGAATTTTTTCCGCATAGCCCAAATGTTCCGAATAGAGCTTTCATTCCGCATAGCCTAATGTTCCGAATAGAGCTTTATTCGGAATAGGGATTTTATTCCACATAGGCTAATTATTTCGAATAGAAGATGTTTGTATGATTTCAAAGCTTAAGGGATTATGTCATATGTACAATGCTTAGGTTTAAAGTCATAATGATATTCATACTTGTTTGTATCAACCTTTGTGTTTTATCTTAAGCAGAGACGATGACTAACCCTACCGTACAACAACTACAACACAACAGAGCCGCCGCCATTGCTGAAGCCAAGACTCTAAAGTTTGTTCCAAACAACTACCGTCTGAAGGAGGTATCTCACTCTACCCATAATGGCTTTAAGGTAGCTACAGCCATGCTTGATAAATCTCATTTCAAGCATGCGCTAAGGAGAAGTGCTTCAGTACCCTACGACTACCTTTACGAGTTCTGGGCTACCAAAGACAAGACGTCCAACAAAATCACTTTTTCCTTGGACAACAAGCAGCAGACGCTTACTGTGTCAGACTTCAGGAAGATTTTTGGATTCCGGCCGACACTCAAAGACTTATCATACTCAGCCAACCCAACCAAGGACCAGATGATGGAGATGTTCACCGCCATTGGATGTCTTGACATACGAACCCCGTCTGAGTTTACTACTGCCAAAATTGGTCAACCATGGAAAGCTATTTTTGGGATTCTTAGCCGATGCTTGACACCCAAAACAACTGGGTATGATGTTGTTCGTCCACCAATCATCAAGATGTTTTATGGTATGTTCAAAGGTATGGGTATTGATTATGCATCACTGCTGTGGGAGGAGTTTACTTTTCAACTCTTCACTAACACAAAGGGTAAAATCAAAACTTACCAGTACCCTAGGTTTATTAAGTTGATCATCCATTACATTATGGAACACGATGCATCCATTAACAAGCTTGCAGGTAGTCGTCACCACATGATAGATGATGATGATTTGGTAGACTTAAGGCAGGAGACTCATTCGAATACGGTTATTCCTGGTCCCATTCCGAGTCATCTTCTGACCGATGAGATCATTGAATCTGATGATTACAAGAACTTGCTCATGGAAATTGAGAAACAACGAGCAAGCCTTCTAGCAGGTGAAGACTCATCTACCACGGTTAAAAGCAAAGGTAAAAGGAAGCAAGCAGATTTACCTGAGCCCAAAACCAAGAAGAAGAAGACAGAGGGTAAGAAAGGAAAGGGTAAGGCTGATGAGATGCGTCTGCGTGATGAAGAAAATATTGCTGATCCTGATCTTGAGAAAACTGAGAAACAAATGATGAAAACAGCCATTAAAAGGAGCAGAAAAGATACTGGCGGTAGTGGTTCAGGTGTAAGAGTAGACGTTGAGGATGAGTACATGGAACCCGATGATGTTGACGAATTTGGGTCACCTGAAAATTATTCCACTTCGCAGGAGCAATCAATCCCTGTTTCAGCTGGTATTGAAAAGACATCCACTCAACCCTTAACAACTACACCTCCACCAACTCAACCCTTACCAACCAAACAGATTTCTACACCACTTCCTCCACCACCACCTAAGCCCATCCTTAGCACCGCAGTCACAACCGAGCCTATTCCCTCAACACAGAGCAGTTCTGCAACATCTGCAATGGCAGCAATAGTGATGGCCGAGATGTTGGATAAACACATGGATAAACAAAAGAGCGAAATGGATGAACTTCGCCAAGAGTTACAAAGACGTGCTCAAAGTGAAGAAGTATCGAAGAAGGCTCAAGAAGAGTTGATTGCCAAGTTCGCTGCAGACATGGAAGCTACACGTAAAGCTCATGCAGAGGAACTTGCTCAGGTTAAAAGGGATGAAGCTAATAGGCATAAAGCACGAATTGCAAGACTTAAAGCGATTAAGGATGACTTTAAAGAGCAAAAAGAAGCTCTTGAAGCTACTATTGAGCAGAAAGTGAAAGACTCCGTTGAATCTCTAATGCCTAAACTGGGTGATGATTTGAAGACGCTTGCTGCTGATAACTTGATGATCAAGTCATCCAATCCTTCAGAAGCCGCCTACAAGATCGCATATGACTTGACGGATTTTGAACTGAAGAAGATCCTTAAGGCTCGAATGAAGGAACTCGGATCTTTTGATAAATCAAGGAAACAACGGGCTCTCTTCAAATCCCTGAATGACGCTATCATGGAGGATGATAGGTTGTTCAAGACGTTTGGAAGTGTGGTACCCTACCACATTCTCCCTGAAGAAGAACGGGAAGAGAGTGAGGAAGACGAGGGTACTGGTGGAGAGGAGGAAGAGGAAGAAGAAGAAGATAAGAATGAGGAGGAGGATGAGGATGAGAATGATAAGGATGATGAGGACGATAGTGATAATGATGATGAAGATGAGGATGATGATGAGGATGGTGATGATGAGGATGATGATGATAATGATGGTAACGATGGTGGTGATGGTCACCAGGAGAGTGTTAAGGGGAGCAATGCTGATAAAGGTGAACAGCGTGAGAAAGGGGATAAAGGCGCCAGCTCAAAGAAAGTGGTTAAGTCTGGCACCAAGTCAAAGAAAGATGCAGCACCAAAGGAGAAGTCTACATCCACGGAATCAAGACGATCGAAGTGGCGCCATGACGTGAATGCCACTACAGGGTCATCTATTCCTGGTACATTTATTCATGCATCAATACCTGTTACCACTAACCCCGTTAGTTCTTGTGTTGTTACCCCTGTGATTGCAGAATCGGTTACCGAACCAGAAGCTGCACAACACTCACCTATCCATGATACTGCTGAAATGCCTGAATCTGAACAAGCAGATGTTCACATCTCCACTCCTCTGCAACAAAACCCACAATCTACTATTGCTGAACCAAGCACAAGGAACTAGGAGGACACGTTGGAAATCGACGAGACTGCTCCACCACAGGCTTGGATCATGGCAGCGGCGCAGTATGATCCGATCACCGACGCCGACAAAGAAGTCTTGTACCTTCGTATCCGAAGTCCGATTGACTTATGTGCATTTCTTGCTCATGAGTATAAGACGCCGGTTACTCCATCATTGGTGAAGAAAGTACTAAAGGATAAAAGACTTCGCGCCAAAACCCGGTTGCCCCAAATGGAGTTCGAATATTATGCCGAGGAGATCCTGAAGGCTCTGAATACCGTTCAACGGCCAGGTCTTCATGAATCAGAACGAGCTCCACCTCCAATGGATCAAGATAATCAGATTGCTCTTGACTTCTTTGTCACCAATGATCTGGTATATCTACTGAAGGGGTCATCGAAGTACGCAACATCCCTGACCTTGCTAAAAGCTGCCAACTGGGGGACAATACCCTTTATCGAGGAAAAGGTAAACCGACTCTGGGTCCCTAAGATAAATCGTAATTATGATATGTATGTTGTCATAGGTGCATCTCATTGGGACGAACGAGTCAGAAGGGCGTACAGGGGTTGCTGCATAGTCAATTCTGGAAGTTCAGTTAGATCCGATATCCGCATCTCCAGCATTTTAGGGATGAAAACAGAAGCCAAGAACGGCTATTATCATGTGACGGAGATTCGCTTGAAAAGGGAGGATGACAGGGAATACAGAATCCAGCAGGGAGATTTTTCCATCATTCGCCTTGAGGATATCGAAGATATGCTGCTTCTGATGACCAGAGATCAACTGACACATATTCCTCGTGAAGACCTGATTGCGTTGAATACAGCACTTCGTATGTTCACACGAAGCGTTGTCATCAAAACACGAGTTGAAGATCTTCAGTTAGGAGTCGAAAGCTATCAGAGGAAGCTCAATTTAACCCGTCCTGTGAACAAAGTGTTACCTCAACATGTAGCAAGATGTCCTTATACCGGCATTTCGGTCCCGAATTACGGCATTTTCTACTTAAACAGTCGAGGTTTGATGAAGTTTATGAGGATGGGGGAGCTCCACAAGTATAGTGATGGAACTCTTATACAAGTCAGAGGAAAGTTGGAGCATCTGAACTCGGGTAAGACTTTGCCAGAAATGACGGAGGATTGGCATCAAGGTTACAGGCAGATGGCGAAGTACGTGATCAAAAAGATCGATCAAAAGCTCCGTGAACGTAGGTTGATGAGGAGCTTGGAAAGATTCGTGGGTGGTAGACCATATGGAGTGCACTACAGGACACTACAACGATCCATCTGAAGGGTCGTACATTTCAGGTCACTCTATATTGGTATTATTTGTGAATATGTATATTTGTGAATAATGTGCTTTAATGGCTTGTTGTAGTGTTAAGGTATGATAATTTTTCAAGAATTTCTCACGAGATTCTAAATCTTTCAAAATATATCATACTAAAGCACTACAACTACCCCTTATTAATTTAAGGGGGAGCAATCATTTGTTCTATGGCCAAACATCAATTTCATTTTTACCCACAGACCGGTTAATCCATTCAATATCCCAAATATTAATGGTTAACATTTTGGATAAGGGGAGAAAATGGGATTAAGGAGATTTAAATGATACTTGGCTAAAATGAAAAAGACTTAAAGATTATCCAACTTAATATGTGTAAAGCACGTGTTAAGGGGGAGCGTTTTTGATGAACAAAACACCTAAGGTACAAAACTTTTGATTTCAATATCACAAGTACTATAGGTGATTTTCAATGATTTTTCATGGTGGCAATTCCTTCCCAAAACACGCTTAATTCACGACGGATGTGGTGACAAAAGGGTGGTAGGAATAGGTTTAGTCCAATGATTCATCAGAGCCGATGGAATCTTCCCAAGGACAATTCCCTAGTTAGAATTAGAAGTCCTAGGAAAGATGGAGAAAGAATGTGAACGTAGCTGAATGCCGACCAAGTACTTAAGCTAGCACTGGAACAATCACAACAAGGTGCTAGTGATGACGTATTGGTAAGCATTGAAGGGGTTGAAGAATGAAAAAAAAATGTAAAGATAAAGGGTGTAAAGAAAGAAGCCCTCCTTACAACTTTAGGCAGAAACCGGGTCAATACATATGCTATTGAGGTCATTTTTGTTAATGATTCTCGGTATTGAAGAAAGACATCATGGACCCAGTGATGCAATGCACAACCCTTCCCCAGCTAACTCAAATATCTCTCAAAAGGTATTTGTTTTAATCACACGGAGATCAACACGTTATCTATTGGTTTATTCACTCCGAATAGACTGGTATTGAAAAGGTGGCACTCCTCTCCAGCCATCGCTCACTAAATCAAAACGCACAATCGAGTCTAGAGCCAAGAGATCATCAAAAGTCTCATTAGGACACTTTCCATTTATTCCTTGCTTTCTCACACACTGTGAAAAGTAAGAGATTTTCATGAGTCCTACGCAGTATTCCTGTAATATTGCCAGAACATCCGAGTAATACGCAAGTATTACAATGAAGATGGAAATCCTGCTTGAGCCAACATCAAACAAGCTCATGGTAGGTTACACGTGCGGTTCTTTTAGAACCAATCTTGTGAAAAACTGGAAGGTAACAGTGGTTTAATTCTTAATTGAACTTAAACTCGTTCCAGGCCTCTTCGCATTATCATATGATCTTGCCAGAACACTCAGAGTGACTCTTTATTGACCACAGTGACGAGTGGAAATCCTTCTAGTGTCAACATCAAACAGCACTTGGTAGGTAACGCGCAAGATTCTTTATGAATTGAGCTCGTGACAACTGGAAAGCAACGATGGTGAAAATCTTAATTGAAATTCACTTGTTCCAGGTTTCATGAATTGACGGCTTTTAATCACAAGGATAATTTATCCAAGTGATTCACTCTTTATGTTCGCAGTCAGCTTTGGACGGTCGAATAAAGAGAACGGGTTCACCCGCGAAATCCTGTCAGGAAGTTACTTAATTGAAACTATCCGTCACGGGTACGATATCTAATATCGTCCAACGGTCTTCACCGACCGGAGGTAAAATGCTACCGAATTAGAATAAAATGTTCAAAGCCATTTTATTCGTGTCGTTGCTGTGTACCTGCTAAAGACGGTGGCGTTGCTGTGTACCTGTTGAAGACGGTGGCGTTGCTGAGTACCAGTAAAGACGGTGGTGTTGCGGTGTACCTGGAAAAGTCGTTCTCACATGCTTATGTCTTTTGCAACAAAGTTCAGCAAAAATTCAAGAAAGTATAAGATGAAGTCTTCCGCTGTACCAAACTCTGAAGCTTTCGAGAATTCAACAAAAAGACGTAAGTGTGTGGAACATGAAGTCACGAGGAGGCAAAGTTCACAAGAAAGGCAAAGATCGCACGTGAAAGGACAAAGAACAATGCTCTCAAGTCAAAGCCAAAAAGATCAAATCAACATATTCACAACAAAAGAAAGAAAAGAAGAAAAGACTACGAGCTAAAGAACGAAGACTTAGTATAGTATGCTAGGTTTAGAACTTTGTAACGTGGAGTGACCTCCCTTAGGGGGAGATTGTTAGAAATACGTTTTAACGTATATTAAAAGTATCGGTCGCTCCACAATATGATTTATGTTGTAATAGCTCGTAGTTAGTAATTAGTTGTTATTTGCTTATTAACTTAAGTAAGAACCGGTCCATGGGCTTGTCATGGACCGGCCCAAGCCCAATGTTTAGCTTGGACTATAAATACCCCTTTCCACTAAGGAAAGGGGTTGGTTGTTGTTTCATTTCACATTTCATAGTAATAAAATCTTCCACATATTTCTCTCACTTTCTCTCTCTAGTTTCTCTCACTAGAAAACATCAACCCACTTCATAGATTCATAGGTTATCAATTTCTACAGGGATACACAAGCGATTCTTTTCCTACTCCTGCTAACTCTGCCTTTGTGAGTTCTATGGGATCTAGTCCCATGTCCTATGCTAGTAGCCCAAGCAATATTATGTCTTCTCAGCATACTTTTCAGCATACTTCTACTCCTGAACCAAAAGCCAAGTCTGGTAGCATGGTAGAAGCTGTTCTTCACTCTTTTGTTGCTGACGTTGATGCTCAACAGAAACTTGCCTTTGATGACTTCAAACAGGTTGATAAACTTGACCTGGATGAAATAGATCTCAAATAGCAGATGGCCATGCTCACTCTTAGGGCTCACAAGTTTGAGAAGAAAGCCGGTCGAAAATTTAACTATAACCCAAGAGAGCCAGCAAGGTTTGACAGAAGCAAGGTTAGATGCTATAATTGCCAGCAGCAAGGTCACTTTGCAAGGGAATGCTCTAACAAGCATGACCAGGAGAAGAGCAGGTATTCAGCTTTCAAGATTCAGGAGGTGAAGGATGACAAGAAGGCATTGGTGTCTGTTGACTCTATGGTCAACTGGAATGATCATCAGAATGCTGCCCTGGAAACAGCTGAACCTTCTACTGACGTGTTTGCAATGATTGCTGGGAATCTGTCTGATGCTGAGGAAGTAGAAGAGTTTGCTCTTATGGGCATCTCACCTCAGGTACAACATTGTCCTCTTGGTTGGCATGATAAATATTCAGAATTGTTGTCTTAATATAATGACTTAAATGATCAGAATGATAAGTATTTTTTAGAGGTTCAAGCATATAAGACTTCTTTAAAAACATGTGAACAACAAAAGAGGTGGCTTCAAGATACTCAACGAGAGTATGAGGATAAAATTAGAATTCTGAACATTGATTTAGAAAACACAACAAATATGCTTAAATATACTGAAAAGGTAAAAAATGACAGTATCAAAGATAAACAAGACTTGAAGGACAAATTAGATGCTACACTTTTAAGATTTGAAAAATGGCAAAAGGCACCTAAGAATCTTTCAAAATTAATAGATAGTAGTATGTATGGTAGGACTAAAAGAGGGTTAGGATTTGATAAATACATTGATTCAGAAGATATGTTTGATTTATCTTTTTCAAGTGTCTTTGATCCTGACAAGGAGGAAGAGGGAACACCTAGCTACAATATGTTTAAACCAGCAGCAGCAATGCATGCTGTCCCTCCACCTCTTACAGGAACTTTCATGCCCATTACTAGGCATAATGACTTGGATGGATCACAGATGCATGAGTCCCCAAAAAGTTTTACTAATACTAATGACTTTGTCGCGTATACTTTTAGTGACAAAGCCAGTGACTCTGCATCATGTGGTTCAAGTGAAGAGTCGAGACCTACAAGCTCCAAGTCAAATGACCATGCTGCTACTAGTGCTAGGAAGAGTGAAGAGAGAGTTGCTTTTACTTCAACTGTGTCTAGTTCTGGTTTATTGAGTCCTAGGAATAATGTTTCTCCTAGAATTGTGTGTAATAAAGTTAGCAGTATGAAACACTGTCATTCTAATAAAAGGTCGTTTAAAACATGTTTTGTTTGTGGGAGTGAATTTCATTTTATTAAAGATTGTGATTTTTATGACAAACATTCTTTTGTTTATCAAGCATTTACTGCTCCTGGTCCACCAGGAGTTGTTCCATATTCTTCTAGAAGACTAAACCCATGTGCCCAATCTTTTTCTTCTTCTAGAAGGACCTCTCCATTAGCTTCTGATCATTGGAGAAAAACTGGATTACTACCAAATAGACCAACCAGCAACTATTTTCAGACTTTTAATCCGAATTATGCATTTAATTTAGACCACATGTATTTTGGGTTGGGAAATCTGGGTACTGGTGTTAAGCCCTCACCAGGTTGTTCTTGGTCAAACAATAACACCCGTATGATGAATAGGCAACCTAAGAACAACGGTGGATCTCATCAATCTTCTTGGCTATCTACTAAAGATCCACAAGGCAGGCTCAAACCTGAAAAGGTTTGGGTCCCCTTAAGACACTAACTCTTGCATATATCTTTTCTTGTTGTTGTAGGTTACTCCATACCAAGATCCTACTCTAGGAATTGTTGATAGTGGATGCTCTAGGAGCATGACAGGAAATAAAAGTCTTCTATCTAACTTTGTACCATTTCAAGGCGGAAAGGCCTATTTTGGAGGAGGTGAAGGAAGGACCACTGGCAAAGGAACGATTCAGATGCCTAATCTTAACTTTGAGCAGGTCTACTATGTAGAAGCACTTCAACACTTCAACTTGATATATGTCTCTCAGATTTGTGACAAGAAGCAGTTTGTCCTCTTTATGGATATTGATGCACTAGTGTTATCCAAAGACTTTAAACTCCCGATGACTCACAGGTTCTGCTCAGAATCCCTAGAAGACACAACCTCTATAGTATCAAGCTGAATGAAGTCAATCCTACTGGTCAACTAGCATGTTTGGTTGCTAAAGCCTCAGAAGATGAAGCCACTAAATGGCATAGAAGGATGGGACATGTGAACTTCAAGACCATTTACAAACTAGCAAATCTGAATTTCGTCTCTAGTTTACCTCCCAAAAATTTCAGAAATGATATCAATTGCCTTGCATGCAGCAAAGGCAAACAACATAAAGCATCCTTCAAGGCCATTACTGCTCTCAGCCTTATAACTGAACCATTGCAGATACTTCACATGGATTTATTTGGTCCTACCTCTATTAGGAGCATTGACCACAAACAATTCTACCTTGTGGTAACTGATGGTTATAGCAGGTTCACGTGGGTTTTCTTCATGGCTGCCAAGAGTGAGACCTACTGAATTCTCAAGGACTTTATTACACTTATTGAGAATTAGTTGTCCAAAAAGGTTAAAGGTATCCGATGTGATAATGGAACATAATTCAAAAATGCAGACCTCGTAGCACTTTGTAATTCTAAAGGTATCAAATGAGATTATAGTGCAGCCAAAACTGCTCAACAGAATGGCGTGGCAGAAAGAAAGAACAGGACTCTAATAGAAGTTGCGAGAACAATGCTTGCCGATTCCAAGCTTCCAACCATGTTCTGGACAAAAGCTGTCAATACTGCAAGTTATGTTTTGAATATAGTTTCTATTACTAATCCTCACAAGAAGACTCCTTATGAGCTACTCACAGCTAAAATACCAAACATTGCTCATTTGAAGCCATTTGGGTGTCCTGTCACCATTCTGAATACTAGTGACTATTTGGGGAAATTTGATGGCAAGGCAGATGAAGGATACATTGTGGGATATTCAGCTCACTCACAGGCTTATCGTGTCTACAATCTCCAAGCCAAGCGAGTCATTGAAACTATTAATCTCAGGTATTTTGAGGAGAAGTCAAACATACAAGGCAAGGGTCCTGAATGGTATTTTGATCTTGATTATCTTAGTGATTCATTGGGATATTTTCGTTTCAAAACTAACCATGATGCAGGTTCACAAGTGTTTGCAACTTCTAGTGCAGGTGCTCATTCTTGTCTTTCAGACTCAGATGAAGAGGATGATATTGACAGTCTCTCCTACTACTCCTATTCCATCCTATTCCACCACAGTCTCTCCTACTACTCCTAGTGATGCTTCTCCATCGGACATTTTGGACTCACAAGGAGCTCTTGACACATTTCTCAAGAAACAACTAGATGCTACTACAACAACTGCTCAAGGTGGCTTTGAGTTTCCTTTGAATACTTCTGCTGACAAATCTACTCCTAGTACTCCAATTGTTACTCCTAGTGCTATTTTAACACCTATTGGTTGTCCGACTAGTGATTCCACTTCCTCTACTAGATTCTCTAGTCCTTCTGACCTGGGAAACTATCAAAAGAAGTCTTCTACCAAGCTGGATGATATTCATAAGCAACCAATAGATCGCATTTTCGACTCTGCTTCATATGATGATGACTTTGTTGGGGATCTTAATAACTTGGCACTAGAAGTGGAAGTAGCTTCCAATCCAGTTTTGTAGTCACACAAAGACCATCCTACTACACAAATCATTGGAGATCCTGGTTCTACTGTCAAGACTCGCAGAATTCATAAGAAAGCAACGTCTGATCATCATGCTCTTGTGAGCTATATTGAGGACCAAAAGCGTAATAATCATACGGACTTTCAACATTGTTTGTTTGCTTGTTTTCTTTCACAGGTGGAACCTAGATCAGTCTCTCATGCTCTTGAGGATCAAAGTTGGGTGGAGGCTATGCAGGAGGAGATGCAACAGTTCTTGTTTCAGAATGTTTGGATCCTAGTTATTTGCCAGATGGAAAAATGGCAATTGGTACCAAATGGATTCTCAAAAACAAGAAAGATGCAAGGGGTATTGTGGTGAAAAATAAGGCAAGGTTGGTTGCACAAGGTCATACACAACTTGAAGGCATTGACTACACTGAAGTTTTTGCTCCTGTTGCTAGTATTGAGGCCATTTGTCTGTTTTTGGCTTTTGCTTCTTATGTGGGCTTTACGGTTTTTCACACGGATGTCAAGAGTGCATTTCTCTATGGCAAGATTGATGAGGAAGTTTATGTCACTCAACCTAAGGGCTTTGTAGATCCAATTCATCCCAAGAAAGTTTACAAGGTGGTCAAAGCTCTCTATGGACTTCATCAGGCTCCTAGAGTTTGGTATGAGCGTCTTTCTACTTTCTTGTTGAAACATGGCTATAGAAGAGGCACAAATGACAAAACAATATTTCTTAAGAGGAATACCAAGGACATTATCCTTGTTCAGGTATATGTGGACGACATTATCTTTGGGTCTACTAAGAAGGAATGGTGTGATGAGTTTGAACAACTGATGAAGGGCG